>OX638063.1:9062164-9582079 GCA_951804385.1 Trifolium dubium | reverse complement strand
AATCGAAACTCTTCGTGGAAAACACTTTACCTTTGGTCCTCGATTCCCGCTATATGTTACTCTGTCATTGCATATTTCTTCGTTACCGAGTCGCCTAGGTGGCTTGTTATGCAAGGTAGAGAGAAAGAAATTTTGAAAATGCTTAAAAGGGTTTCATCAGAAGAAAGTGCTGATGATCATAACAATAATTTAGCTTCAAGTTTACCAAAACCACCCACAAAAGAAAAAGTTTCAATTTTTCAACTTTACTCATCAGTAGGTGAATTGTTTCATAAAAGATGGGCTATTATAAGAATGATAGCTGTTATGATTCTTGGAATTGGAATTGGAATGGTTTATTTCGGTATGCCGCTAGCCGTTGGAAATTTAGGATTCAACATTTACTTAGCAGTAGTTTTCAGTGCATCAATGGAAATCCCTTCATGTGTGGCAACATATTTCTTAGAAAACTTTAGAAGAAAACCTTCAATTCTTGTGTTTTCAATCTTAGGTGGGATTTGTTGTGTGATGTGTGTTGTTTTTGAGAATAGAGTACCTGCAGCTAAAGTGGTGTTAGCAATGGTTGCGTTTTTCGGCGCTTGTACGGCTTATAACGTGTTTCTGATATACATTATAGAGCTTTTTCCGACATGTGTGAGGAACACAACGACGTCGTTGGTGAGACAAGCTATTGTGTTTGGTTGCATATTCTGTCCCTTTTTGATATCTGCTGGGAGGAAGAACAACATTTTCTCTTATGGTGTGTTTGGAGCTGTTATAATGTTATCAAATATTACATTGTTATGTTTGCCAGAGACTAAAGGGATTGTTCTTTGTGATACTATGGATCAACAAGAGAAGAAAGAATTAGCTCTTTGTGATCCAATGAATCAACAAGAGAAAACAGTAAATGTTTCTGTTTAAGAGGCTAATGGCTATTAATCTCCATTCAAACTAATTGGTTCAAGTTTGTAGGATTTTAGTTTTTTTTGTTTGTTTGTATTAACCATCTGATTCTTAGAGGAAAGAGACTCAAGTAGTCTAGAGTTCGGCTCTGAGATAAGTAAGGCCTAACTAAGAAATTGTTTCGCTCAAGAATCGAACTCGATGTTTTTAGTTTTTTTTCTTTCTTAATTTAGTAGTGCTTAATCAAAATTAATGTATCTTTTTCTTGTTAAATGGTGTTAATCATGATAAATTTTATATTCTATATTGTGCATTCCATTTATAACATAGTTTAGTGATGAACTTGGTTTTTTATGTTATCTTTGTTGGCAAATGTGCTTGCTTGCTAAGAAATTTGAAAATTTGTGGTAGTACACAATGATTTCAATTCACAACTAAACAAAGCCAAAATTGGAAAGGTTCACTTTATGAAAAAGGTAACAATGGAAAGCAATTGGGTAGTCACATAAAGCCATAAAGGAAAATAGTCCTTTCAAACTTCATAGGGACTCTTGTTAAGATTAGAAAACAGAGATATAAAAAAGAATGCAATGAAAAGAAAAAAAAAGTGAGCTATTATGTTGTAAACTTGTAATGGATCAAAGTTCACATTCATGCATTTGAGCAAGGGCAATAGGATCTTTCACCTAAGGCCTCAAAAAATAAGAGGCGTCAAATGTGTAGTTTGTTAGACATTTTCAAAATATTTGTTGCGAATGTTTAATCAATGACTTAGTTGCGTAAACTTGAGCGTGTTGATGAGTTCAAATCCCGGATTCAGGAAAACAGATATTCTACAATCTATTTGACACAGTTTTTACACTGTTTACTGCCTTCCGATCTCAAATATACGACTGAGATTGTGATTGTTTTAAGTGATTTTGTAACTGCATTTAACTTGGACCGTCCGATTTATAATCGGACAGCCAATATTTAAAACTGCATGAAAGTTTTGTTAAAAGCTAATGCAGCAAATTCCATCTATTACGTTTTTTATATTTCTCTTTATTAAAAGTCTAATTTTCAATATTTTTAAAATGCCTCATTTTTTAATTTACTCTAGTGATTTGTTTGGTTAAAGAAAAAAGTACAGTATATTTGAAATGAGCTAGATTTTGTTGGTATTGTGTTGTCAAGTAAATTGGCGTTTACTAATAATTGGAAAGTGAATCAAAGTGATAGGTGCTTCTCTACTGCCTGTAAATAGTACTATATATATAGATACCAGGTGACAAGGTAAAAGCAACTGTTATTTTGTTCTATAGGTCCATTCATGTGATGCTCAGCTTATCAATGTAAATGTCTATGGGAGGAAGAGTATAGGGTGAAATAGGAAAGTTTGAATTACTGTAATACAAAACTCTAAACTCTTAAAAGTGAATAAAACACAATTGAATCCCAATTTCATGGTGAGGATGCTTAAATGAGACTTCTGAGTAGGGTCGGCGTAAAGGTTGTATGTTGTGCTACAATTTTGGACTTTAAAAATATTGAGTCTCAATTTTTTTTTTCTTCTGAACCAACTATTCTAGTTAGGTTATATATTATTAGCGCGTTTTAAATAACATGAAGTGTTAGTTGGTGGAGTGGTAGAGTGTTGTTACAGGATTTGCAATGGATTCGCTCTGGGTAGCCAGGTCGCGGGTTCTACCCTTGGCTCTGCCCAAATTCATCATCCATCATTAAACTGATTACATGTATTACATGTATTCTATGCTTGCAACAAAGCGCACATCTGTTTTGATTCAGTGGTCATTGGCGCTGGAATTCGGACTATGGTTTGACCACTTACTTGTGTTTGGAAGATGACTAGAATCATTTGATATCATAACTCGCAATGAAGTTTCTCTAACATCATTAACATAACGTGAGATTCCTCATTTCTGGTAAGATAGCTTTTAGATTTTATCTTCTTTTTTTGGTAAGATAGCTTCTAGCTATTAACTCATTTGGGTTAATCTATTGACTTGGTAATTATTTGAAGTATTGTCTTCACAAGATTTTAAATACGATTCTTTTAATGTCAATTTTGGTGAATTAATCTATACAAAACTTTACTCTTATTTTAAATGACTTAGCCCCACAAGTAAACGGCAAGGTTGAATCATATTAGTTGGTCTTTGAACCGGATATCGATTTTTTTTTAAAAAAGGGTAGTTTTTAGCTATTTATTTATTTATTTTTCTAAATTTTGTAGAGATCAATTAATGTGCCTTTTTCTAGTCAAGAGCTGTTAATAATGATTTTTTGACAATTTTTGGTGTAGCATATTGGTTTAAAGGTGAATAAGTAGACTTCCTAAGAATCAAATTCCAGTTTTGTTAATAATATAAATGTTATATTGTGCATTCCATTTATTCCAATTAAGAGTAAAGTTACTTTAATCAGCGAACTGCAGTTTTGTTCGTACTATACACGGTGCAAATAGTGTTTTTTTTTATAAAATTTATTTTCATAGAGGGTGGAAAATATCGTTTGCTATTTATATAACGAACTCAAAAGATATTCTGATCATTTCTGGAGGCGCACACCATATGCTAAGGCGAAAAAAGAAGTTTTTTTTATTTATTACTTTGTAAAGTGGGCTATATTTTTACTAAAAAGTGAACTTATTTATTCATGTGTTGCCTAAAGTTAATTAGTAATGACGTTTTTTTTTTGTTGACAAATAGTAATGACGAGCTTGTATGCAAGAGTCTAATTTTATATCTGAAAATTTTTACTTCTCTACATTAATGTTTTTATCAGTTTGAATCGGCTATTTTCGGCGTATAACTATAGAGATTAATCTCTCAAATTAAATAGAACTACAAACCTACGTTTATGGTGTTTAATTACATATAATATTTTTTTAATAAAAATAAATTTGTAAATAAAATAATTATCATTTATTAAAATTAAACGCCTGCACCCGTGATCTAAGAAAAGTGAGAAATCAATTTTGTATATTATGTATTGTGATTTCTTGAGTGTAAAATTCATAGTCATAGCACAATAAAGTCTTGTATATGGCTCTTATCTTAGACCAACCAAGTGGTTAACCTATACACCAGTAACTAATAGTCCTATATTCTGTGTCCAAATAAGTCTTATTTTACTAGTCAAAATACAACAAATTAAAAGCACTTACGTATATGGAACAAAATCTAAGAATCTACCAAGCAATTTACGTAGTATTTTGTAATATAAGTTTGTCACTTTTTGTTTGAGTCACAAGATTCACAACATAATCTCCTAACAGAAAGAACAAAACAAAGTTATGGCAGCATCAGCATCAGTGATCAAAGTAGCAGCTCTTTCTGGTTCTCTCAGAAAAGCTTCATGCCACTCGGGCCTTATCCGTGCAGGTTCAACCTCTCACTCTTTCTTTCTCTTTCTCTTCTTTTGTTCAATTCTTTGATATATATGCTTATAAATTGTTGATGATTGTTTGCATTTTGCAGCAATTGAGTTGAGTAAAGGATCCATTGAAGGCATTGAAATTGAGTTCATTGATATTTCAAATCTACCTATGTTGAACACTGATCTTGAGAACAATGGAACTTATCCACCTTTAGTTGAGGCTTTTCGTAACAAGATTCTTCAAGCTGATAGTGTTCTTTTTGCTTCTCCTGAGTATAATTACTCTGTCACAGGTAGCCATTTTCTTGTGCTTCTTTAATGATTTAGCGTATGTTTGGTTCTGTGCTGAGAAAAATTGATTTCAAGCGAACTGATTACGTTTGGATATATTTATGTAAAAGTGCATTGAATAAATCATTTGACTGTAAAAAAACTAAAAATCAATTCTAAACTCATAAGCTACAATTTTAACTTCAACCAGAATCAATTTTGGAATTTTGGAGATAGAATCAATTCTACTTTAGAGAAATCAAATGTGTCAAAATCAATTATACGTCTCTAGAATCAATATTACCCCCTTTAAAAATAGAACTAGACATACACTTAAATTTAATCAAGCTCTATTTTCAATTAAATGTAGTCTCTAAAATATATAAAAATAATTAGTTTAAGCCTCAAGTATATAAAAATACATAATGTTAGTTCCTTGGTGGGAGCTTATTAGCAAGACTGAAGTTATGGACGATTTCATAGAATTTAGAGACTACTTGTTATTTTTTATATCAGTGACATTTTAAGAATTAATATATGATCGTCGTTTCAAAAAAATATATGATCGTTCAATTTTCGCCAAATCCTTCTTGGTTGGCAGCCCTCGCCACGGAGATCCCTTGGCACCAAAGGGCTAATTGAATAGCTGCTATCAGATGACTCTAGTTTGGGTTGAACCTCAATTGTTAGCTTCAACAAGTTAGTTGGGCTAGACCCGATCGCTTTAGTGCTTGTTTAGTAACACGCTAACAACATTTTTCTTGTGCCCAAACAACTTCCAACCGTGATAATTTTGAAGCTACAAATTATCAAAGTGAAAGAACACACAGTGTTGGACAGTTCCAAAGCGGAAACGAACACAGGCTTAGTGTGCCATTTTCCTGTCAACTTTTTAATATAAGAGTTTCAATTAAGACTAAATATGAATGATGAAATGTATATAAGCTTCTTTCCATCTTTTACCTTTATTTTGTGTTAGCTCTATTGAAGAATGCAATAGATTGGGCATCAAGACCTCCAAATGTTTGGGCCGACAAAGCTGCCGCAATTATAAGTGCAGGAGCAGACTTCGGTGGAGGAAGAGCACATTATCCTCTACGGCAAGTTGGAGTGTATATCGATCTTCATTTCATCAATAAACCCGAGTTATTTATAAAAGTGATTGAGCCCCCTGCAAAGTTTAACGCCGATGGTGATTTGATTGATGAAGGGTCCAAGGAAAAGTTGAAGCAAGTTCTTTTATCTTTGCAGGCATTTACTCTAAGACTTAAAGGCAAAAAATGAGCCTTGAATCACTTTGATGCATCAGAAATTGTTGAAGTAAGCTATGGATATTGGAATTGGTATTATGGTATTGTGATTTAGAATGTGCATGACATTATTACAACAATTATATAAAGCTTGAAAATGTATTAGTTCCTTAATTAGTTACATTTAGAATAATGTTCTGTATTATCACTTCAAATTATTCATATATAAAGCTAGAACGTTTTGATGAGATGATTTTAGCATAATAAATTATAGGTACTAAGTTTGATTCCAATTATGGGAATGTATAAACGTTAGAACTCTGAGTGAGATCTTTGTGGCTCATTGTTCCCCTACACGATTTGATAAATTACTATTGATTGTTGCGCGTGGTGGTTTATCTAATCTACACAATCGCGCAAAAAATCAGACTCGAATCTGTTACCTTTAAGGCGGTAAAGACAGGGAGTTTTTATGTCTATCTTTCTTCTATAATGCTTTCTACTAACCTTATAGGTTACCCACAAAAAGTTTCTTCCACAACAAGTTACTTATACTGCACCTATTATGCCCACGAATTTCCAAATCCCTTATACAAATAGAGATAAGCATTTGCATTTGGTCCACCTCATCATTTGTACAATTTCGGATCCCTTTGTTTTTGCCACTGACCTCACCAGATATATGTGGCTGATAGTGTTGCTCGTCGGAGTAAGAAAGAAGTGGGTGGGGGTGTTAACTGCAAAATTACACTCTAACGAAGTGAAGGTTTCCTTTTGTATGAGAATGGTTTATGTAGTTCCAGCGCGGAGCTAAAGCCATTAAATGTGAGGTCGAATGCAGCATCCTCGTCATTTATGGTTGTCGGAATAACAACATGGCGGTAAATGCTAATCATTCTAATGTCGGCTGTTATGGGCGGATCTCCCCGGCTGTAAATGCTAAAAATTTATGTAGTGACTAAAAACTTGTTCTTCTTGTTTCTCTAAACCCATAAATTAACTCATGTTTTTCTTTAAACTCAAAAATCCATGTTGAAGGTACTAAAATGTTATTTTCTTCTTGTTTTGCTATTGATTATCTTTCAACATATAAATCAAAGGTGTTCTTCTCCATCTTCATAACCAAAAACACGGGAACTAAACTTATAGGGACAAATTGGTTATTTAAACGTTTAAATATAATAATCGTAAATGTAAGAATATTAAATATAATAATTTTATGGGAAAAATACATTAACCTCCCCTAAACTCTAATGATATGCAAACTCATGCCCTCTTTTATTTTTCATCTTCAAATATTTCTCATGCCTTTCTTTCAGACTTCCACCATGGAAGCATCACAGAAATATTTTGTTCTTGCCTCTTTCATTCTCTACAGGTGGTGGGTGCCTTTTGGTTAATTTTGAGTTTCTTTAAATGTCCTAGCTGATATGGCTCCCATCCACTCTTTTGTGCAATCACAGGCTGCAGGTATTCAATAAGAGGTTTTCAATCAAAACAAAACACAAATAAATGGGTGTATCATTCAAACTGGAATAAAGTTGCGATTTCTTTACACGTTGGTTCTTCAACTGAGATTAGTATCCAATTAATATGATAGTAGGGATTTGAAATATATAGAGAACAGTAAATCATTATGTTGAAGAAAATGTAGAAACAAACTAACAGTAAATCAAATTAATAATATTAAGTAAATGTAGAAACAAACTAACAAGAAATAGATATATATGTCTCCAAGCCTAATAATGGTAAACCTGGTCAAGAACTTTCCATATTGCAATTCCCCAAGCGAAATCAAGCTAGATGCAAGCTTCACATCAAGGTTATTACCAGGTAATAGAGTACAACATGCAAAACCAAAGATATTAGGCACTTGCTGGAGCATATGAACATTTAAGAAACAAGCCATCCTTGGCTTTTTCAGCTAACACATCGAAAAGAGCTTCACTGCCAGGTTTCTTGGGGTTAAATTCATTAAGGAATTTAACTATCTCAGAATCATTGAGATTACAGCTCCTCAATACGTTCTGTATTACCCAACGCAGCTCATTGACCATATGTGCCTCTTTTAGAGTTATAATAAGAGCAAACACAGCAAACATATGACAAGCAAAACAAGAACGCACCATCTCCTTGAACACATTATAGGCGTTATCAGCATTATGATATTTGCAATGTGTAATAATAAATAAATTATAAACTATTCCATCATCTATTCCATCTGGCTTATAATTCGTATCGAAGAACATGTCAACAACATTGTCTAAACCCCCAATGCATAAATCTTCGACAAGCTTCACCACTGTCTTAAATTCATCTTCACTGTTGTTCTCTGCCAGAGTATGACGATAGTGTAAAATTGGCCTATAACTATCAGCAGACAACTCCAACTCAAACAACATATAATTAATCTTGAGAAGCTCCTTCTTAATTTGTGTTGTCCTAGTTTTCTTATTAAATCCATTAATAAACACACTATCTAAAACAGTATCTGGCAAAGAATCTAAGTGTGAGCAGTGTGGCAATTGATAAAGCAATTTGTCTAAGTGTTTCATTTCATAATACAATTTACTAGCATTATCCCACTTACCTTCATCTAAATAAGCATTCATCAAACTAGTATAATTAACCTCATCCAACAGGCCTTGATAAAACGATGATTCAGTGTCATCATACATCCAGTAAACGGTAATGTGTTCGTGTTCATTAATGTCGTTGCGCATTTCATAAGCCTTCCTCGTCTCTCCGATTCGGATAAGGCCAAGAAGAACATTGTTCAAGGTAACATACGAAGGGGAAAAGCCACTAACAATCATTTGATTCAAAACCCTATAAGCCTCGTCAATCCTATATTTTTTGCATAAGGAACCAATCAGAGAAGTGTAACCCGCCTTCTGATCAGCATGACTCAGGTCTTTAGCCATAGAAATGTCACCGGTCAAGGTGTTGTAAGTGACAAAATGACCGCTCGGATTCATTATCTTCACAACCACTTGTTCTGATGATTCCGAGTTCCCGGTGGCGGTGGCAAAGCTGCGGATCATGGTGTTAACGTTCGACAACATGGCGTTACGGCGAAATGTTTTGTGGCTGACGGCGGTGAATGAAACGCGGAGGAGATTCATTTTACAGACTACGGTGAATTTAACTAAGAAAGAGTTCACAATAGTATATAATACCCGAACTTTAGGCCATGTTTGGTTCAATCGAAGAGGAGGGAAGGGATTTTTATGGGGTGAAGTCAGAGAAAATATAATTTATTATGTTGACAAAATTAAATATTAAATGTTTAGGTTTTATTTTAAATTACCTACACTTTTTTATTAAAATTTTAAATTATCTTTGTTGAAATATTAAATATTTAGGTTTTATTTTTTTGAGAACAAAAAAAATTAGATTTTCTACTGATTACACTGATTTTTGGTAAACAAGCGCTAGTTTGCAATGCTTGAGAGACCAACTAAAGAATCTCGGAACATGTTTGTGCATTTATTGTTCAAGATTGAAAATAGCAATGTTCATTAATGCAAATGAACAAGTTTGATTGAAAAAGTAAAATAAAGTGAAGAAAATGTAACTTGAATGACAAGAAATGTAAAAATACTCAAAATGAGTACGTATGGACAAGAAAAGTAAATGATTCAACAAAGTAAATTGCAAGAAATGTAAATGAAGGCATATAAATTGCATAAGAATGTAAATTGCATTGAATTTAAAAGGTATTGATCACAAGATCATACATTTTGCCTTGTTATTCCTTTCGCTCGAAACGCTTTGGGTACTCAGAATGTTAAAAAGTTTGTAAGTATGAGAAATTTGTGATCCTAATTACATCAAATGAACTACTATTTATAACTAAAGCTTATAACGTTTTAGCAACGCCTATAATATATCCATCTGACAAGTGTACAACCACTCCATCCTTGTCCTAAGTGCCATAAGCCATCACTCTTGAATGAAGCATTGCAATGGTTTGAAATTTGAATTTGAATCTTCTGACAACTCTCAACCATTTACCAAGTTAAAACTATGAATCTTGATAAGTTCACTAATTAAAGTGTAAACTAAGTTTTCTACCTAAAAATTAAAACAAACTGCAGTTTAGTTCGCTCTCTAGAGTGTGAACTAGACGGATGTTCACTACTTTAATCAGCGAACTGCAGTTTTGTTCGCACTATACAGTGCGAAGTGCGAACAGTGTTTTTTCCATAAAATTTTCCTCCATAAAGGGTGGAAAATATCGTTTGCTACTTATGTAACTGTTGAAGTATAAAAGTAAGTATAGTTTTATCGTATCCACAGGGACTGATGCGATATCGCAGCCGTTCAACAATTGATATAGTTTCAAGTATAAAGAAAAGATGATATTTGTTTAAAATGATTAATTAAACTAACGGTAAATGATGACAAGATTAACAGAGAGATAAGATTGCTGGGATTAAACTTCACTACCTTAATCGTATGTATTCTCTTAATCAGTTATATAAATCTTAGCTATTTACCAAAATTATCACATATCGCTCACGTACGTGTCCGTGTCCAGATCACGACGAGAGTCCCGTTTATATCTATTAATCCCCGATGTCTCGGGTGACTAATCAATACACCGGCTTTACTGTATTGTATACACTCCGATGTCTCGGATGAATACACAACACAATAACATTAAGTTTCGACACTCTATGTGAATATTAAACCCAAATCTATGTCTAGAATTTAGAGTTTAATAGATATTATCCTAGATCATGGATTCAAAAGGTATATGTCTATAACAATTCAAATCTAAAGATAAAACATGTAAATCAAAGATAACATCAACTTTGATAAATAAACTAAAATTCATACAACACCATGATCATCAAGAACACATACTCATACAATAGCTACATCTAATCCCAACAAAAGAGAAATTAGCCCTTCATTTTCATGAGAACTTTACAAAGATTAAGAAGAAAAGAGATGAACAAACTTAGCAATGGTGATGTCTCAACTATTGTAGTGCATCCACCTTCAAATCTCCTTGAATCTTGCTCCTTAGTGTTCCTCTCTGTTTTTCGTACTGTTTGGATCTTGGGAGAGGTGGGTTCTTCTTAAAAAATCTGTTTTGAAGGCTATTTATAGTAGATATGATTTTACAAGCTCGCTGGGCGAGCACAGGTCGCTGGGCGAGAAAACGTTTCTTCAACTGTGGGTTTTCTGACACGTGTCCCCTTCAAACCGCCACAGCTCGCTGGGCCACCAAAAGCTCCCTGGGCGAGCTCAGCTCGCCAGCTCTCGCCAGAGCTCGCCAGGCCGCGAGCACTTCTGTTTTCCAGGTCACCAGCTCTCGTCAGGTGGTCGCTCAGCCACGGTGACACCAACTGGATTTTCTGCATTTTTCTGTTTTGACCTCGCTTTAAGCTCGCTTAGCCCGAATGCTGAACTTCATTTCACTCTTTATTTGTCAAGATTCACAAGGCAAGCACAAATGCCTACAAAATGGTTGGGATTAGGTACAAAAAACACAATTTGGCTATTTTCTAACAAAACATAATATCTACATCTTAGTTGGAGTTTTGATATGAAATTGTATTTAAAACAAGTCAATAAGTGCCTAAATTGTATATGAGATTTTACTACTTTTTGGAACTTATCAACTCTCCCCAACTTAAAACTTTGTTTGTCCTCAAACAAAAGTCCAAAACAAACTTTCACAACATGGCTCAAACATCTTTAGTGCATAATTCATTCAAGCTTTGCAATCAACCAAAAACTTTTAAATCCTTTCAATTCTGCATGATTCAATTTACTGCAAGTTCAAAATCAAGCATTCATAATCATCAAAGTTCCTACATGGCTTTCAACTTCATGGCCTTAAATTCCTCACAACACCTCATCTCGAGAAACACTTATTTGGGCACAAGCATAAATAAAAGTGGTTTTTTTTTTTGACAAAAAAAATTGGATTAAATAATTCTAGGTTCGATTGGGAAGGATATCAGAATATTATATGCAGGAGTCAGTAAAATCCCTGAACACTCCATTTATTCTAGGTAAATTTTCTAACCACTAAACTATATAAAAAAAAATAGATTCAACTCACACGCCCTCTTTTATTTCTCTTGACACATACCTCCCTCACCGTTACCAGCCTTGTAGTTGCCATTAAAACTTAAAAGAATTAGAAACATTTATTTCACTCATTTTCTTACTCTGAATTATTTTTCATTTTGAAATATTTATCACGCCTTTCTTTCAGACTTCCACCATGGAAGCATCACAGAAATATTTTGTTTTTGCCTCTTTCATTCTCTACAGGTGGTGGGTTCCTTTTGGTTAATTTTGAGTTTCCTTGTCTAAGCTGATATGGCTCCCATCCACTTTTTTGTGCAATCACAGGCTGGTCAATAAGAGATTTTCAATCAAAACAAAACACAAATAAATGGGTGTATAATTCAAACTGAAATAAAATTGTGATTCCTTTACATGTTGGTTCTTCAACTGAGATTAATATCCAATTAATATGTTAATGTTAGTAGAGATTTGAAATACATAGAGAGAATTTAAAATTAGAAGAAAATATTTGAAAAGCTCACAAATGCAGGAACATTCAACGGTTTAATTGAAATAGATTTTTATCATCAATACATAACTAAAGACTGACTTTTGTCTAGTTAAACGGTGTTAAGTTATAAAGGGAGCTATTTATCTACTTTAACAGATTTTAAGGGAGGTTATTAGGTTAGTGTCTATTATAAAATTAGAAGAGGTGGTGTTTGTGTCACTTAAAGATATAACTCAAGGGAAGTTAGTGTAATTTCCCCAAATTTTGTTATACATCAATTGCTAGTTGCTGCTACTACTCATTTAACATTATTTAGTTACTCATAAACGTATCCGATAATAAGTTCTTCATTTGAGCAACCCATATTCAAAATTATTGAAGTTTATAAAATCATAAACATTCCCAACACTGTCAAAGTAAATAAGCAACAGTACATCAAATCAATAATATTAAGTAAATGTAGAATCAAAATAACAAGAAATAGATATAAGTCTCCAAGCCTAATAATGGTAAAACTGGTTAAGAACTTTCCATATTGCATGCAAGTCCCCAAGTGAAATCATGCTAGATGCCAGCTTCACATCAAGGTTATTTTACCAGGTAATAGAGTTCAACAAGCAAAACCAAAGATATTAATTAAGCATAAGCACTTGCTGGAGCATATGAACATTTAAGAAAGAGGCCATCCTTGGCTTTTTCAGCCAGCAAAACTAAAAGAGCTTGACGGACAGGATACCTGGGGTCAAATTCATTAAGGAATTTATCTATCTCAGAATCATTGAGATTACAGCTCCTCAATACGTTTTGTATTACCCAACGCAGCTCATTGACCATACTACGTGCATTTTTTAGAGTTGTAATAAGAGCAAACAGAGTGATCATATGACAAGCAACACCAGAACGCACCATCTCCTTGTAAATATTATAGGCCTGATCAACATTATCTCTTGAACAATGTGCAATAATACATAAATTGTAAACTATTCCGTCATCTATTCCATCTGGCTTATATTTCGAGTTCAACAATGTGTCAACATTCTCTAAACCCTTATTGCAGAAAAACTTGACAAGCGCTACCACTGTCTTAAATTCATCTTGACTGCAGTTCTCTGCCAGAGTACGATGATATTGTAAAATTGGCCTATCATACCATAAATAATTAAACCTGAGAAGGTCCTTCTTAATTTGTGTTGTCCTAGCTTTGTTATCAAGTTCGTTAATAAAGACTTTATCTAAAACAGATTCTGGCAAAAGACATAAGTGTGAGCAGTGTGGCTTTTCATTATTATAAAGCATTTTATCTAAGCGATCCAATTCATAATACAATGCCCGAGCATTTTCCCAATTACCTTCATCTAAATAAGCAGTCACCAAACTGGTATAAGTAACCTCATCCAAAAGGCCTTCATAAAGCGATGATTCAGTGTCATTATCCATCCAGGAAAAGCCATTCATCTCTTTGCGCATTTCAAGAGCATTCCTCATGTCCCCGATTCGTATAAAACCACGAAGAACATCGTTCAAGGTAACTGACGAAGGGGAAAACCCACTAACGATCATTTTTTTCAAAACCTCATAAGCCTCGTCAATAAAATCGTGTTTGCATAAGGAATCAATCAGACACATGTAAGTCACCTTGTTCGGATTCATCATCTTCTTTTCAGCCGCTCTTTCTTCTGATTCCGAGTTCCCGGAGGCGGTGGCAAAGCTGCGGATGATGGTGTTAACGTTCGACAATAATAAGCCTTTGTGGCGAAAGGTTTTGTGGCTGGCGGCGGTGAATGAAAGGCGGAGGAAATTCATTTTACAGACTACGCTGAATTTAACTAAGAAAGAGTTCACAATATATATATATATAATACCCGAACTTTAGTGCCGGTCCTTATATTAATTCCTTAATCATTATCATTGTTATTATTATTAGTAGTAGTAGTAGATTTCACCAACAATTCAATTGGTTCAAGTGGTAAGCGGCTTGGTCCGCTAAAACATGTAGTCATGGGTTCGATTTCTGGCTGGTGTGTATGTAGAAAATTCGGTTGGGAGTGGAAAACTCATGCCCATAGGTTCTCGACGGGGATTAGTCATCACTTTGTATTAATATCATAGTAACCAAAAAAAACTAGTAGTAGATTTCAAATTGCATGTCTTTTACCTGCTATATGTTACTCTATTATTAACGTGTCGTTGAGCGGTTGTGGCTCATCCTCCCTTAATCAAGGGTTGAGGTTTCGATCCTCGTCTTGGGTACGAAGCAACTTTAAATCTCTGGACTATCTATTCCATCATTTGAGGTGTCTCCAATCTAGAGAGGGGGGAATAGTTACTGCGTTTGGCAGGTGGATAAAATAATATGGCTCTCAATCATTGCTTATTTCTTTGTTACCGAGTCACCTAGGTGACTTGTTACGCAAGGTAGAGAGAAAGAAATTTTGAAAATGCTCAAAAGGGTTTCATCAGAAGAAAGTGCCGATGATGATAATGCTAATCTGGCTTCGAGTTTACCAAAACCGCCTGCAAAAGAGAGAAAAAAAAAACAATTTTTCAACATTACTCTTCAATTGGAGAATTGTTTCACAAAAGATGGGCTCTTAAAAGAATTTATAGCTATTATGATTCTTGGTATTGTAATTGGAATGGTTTATTATGGTATGCCATTAGCCGTTGGAAATTTGGGGTTCAACATCTATTTGGCTGTAGTTTTTAGTGCTTCAATGGAAATACCTTTTTATATAGCAATATATTTCTTAGAAAACTATAGAAGAAAACCTTCAATTCTTGTTTTCTCAATCTTAGGTGGGATTTGTTGGGTGATGTGTGTTGTCTTTGAGGATAGATTACCGGCAGCTAAAGTGGCATAGCTATGATTGCATTTTTTGTTTCTGATATATATTATAGAGCTTTTTCCGACATGTGTGAGGAACACGACGACATCGTTGGTGAGACAAGCAACTGTGTTTGGTTGCATATTCTGTCCCTTTTTTATATCGATCTGCTAGGAGGAAAAACAAAATTTTCTCTTATAATGTGTTTGGCGGTGTTATAATATTGTCAAATTTGACATTGTTGTGTTTGCCAGAGACTAAAGGGATTGTTCTTTCTGATACTATGGATCAACAAGTGAAGAAAGAATTAGATCTATTTAGTGCCATTAATCAACAAGAGTAAACATGAAATAAATATGTAGGCTATTGATTTTCAACCAAACCAATAGTTCAAGTTTGTAAGTGTTTAGCTTTGTTTTCTTTCTAAATTTGTTAGAGCTAAACTAATGTATCTTTCTACATTGTTTTGATTTCTCATCTTGTTGCGCTATATTTTTTACCCACATCTATTGAATTTTGCACGAAATCTGTACTAGTAAAAATGGGGACATGTGACAATGGAAAAGTACAAGTAAACAAAAATTCTTTGGCTTGCATTTATAGTTTAGTTTTCTTCCCATAACTTGGAATGCAAGTTAATAGCCTTAGATTGTTTGTTTATCTAGGTCGTGGTTCACTCTTGTGTAGGAACTAGGAAGGCATTTTATCTGTTTTTTAGGCTTATATTAGGTTGTTTATGTTCAAATTTTAGTTTTCTAGTGTTGTTTCTTCTTTTGATGGTACATCTCCTGCTATTCCGATGTGGAGCTGTTCGCAGTGAAATTTACACTCCAACTAAATACATTCAACGAGCAATCTAAAATTTAGATTAGATTCTGATTAGACTCTTTCAATAACTGGTCTACGATGTCGTTTTGTATATTTTGAATTTAATTGCTTTGAATTGTAAATTATTGCGAAAAAGTAAATCGCATTGAAAGTAAATATGACATGGGTGAAACCGCGATGTTCCATGAGCATAGCCTCTAATATTGCAGTAGCTTCACCTTCGACTATGGAACATATTCCTTGACTCCAAGATGATTCTGCCATCATAAATTGCCCCGTGTGGTCTCTAACGCACCGGCCTACACTCGTTTTGCATGACATTATGAAAACCCGCGTCGACATTGCATTTAACCCAATCAAACTGCGGTTTCTGCCACCACCGTAATTGTTTCTGGTGCTGGTCGGTTTGTAAATTGCTGGTACCGGTGCGTTGGACAGCTCGCCATTCTTGCCAAAGATATAGCAACACTTTATATTTCTTTTTATTAAAAGTCTAATTTTTAATATTTTTGAAATGTCTCATTTTATATGATTAATTAGTGCATGAGATGCACTAATTAGCACCGCCTTTTTTAATTTACTCTGGACCACCAAATATATTGGGCATGCATTGGATATCTCTTCTTGGTCTCTACTCTAGACTCGAGTGATTTGGTTAAAAAAACAAGTACTGTATATTTGAAATCAGATAGATTTTGTTGGTCCAGCAGAAAAGTAATGCTATTGTGTTGTCAAGTAAATTGGCGTTTACTAATAATTGGAAAGTGAATCAAAGTGATAGATACTTTAATTTACTTCTCTACTGCGTGTAAATACTAAATAGTACTACTAGATACCTTGTGACAAGCTAAAAGCAACTGTTATTTTGTTCTTTAGTTTCCCCGATAGGTCCATTCATGTGATGCTCATTAATGTAAATGTATAGGGAGAAATAGGAAAGTTTTGAATTAATACAAAACTCTAAACTCATAAAAGTGAATAAACGGTAAATGTCAATTATTTCGATGTCGTCTGTTTATACTTTATAGCAATTCATTTATATTGATATGAATGTATGTTGTAAATCTCAAAGTGACAATTTGTATTGTATATTTAGCCGTCAGGCACGTTGTCAATCAATTTGTAATAGAATAAGAAGATGATATGGAAGCAAAACTTTGTAGTGTTGACATAATAACACTATTATTTTTATTATTAGTGCCGGTTCCTATATTCCTCAATAAATCTTAGTGCCGGTCCTTATATTAATTCCTTAATCCTTATCATTATTATTATTATTATTATTATTAGTATATTTCAAATTGCATGTCCTTTAAATCTTTTGCACTATAAAACTACACCATACAAACACAACAAACACACACACAAACATTAGCAGTAGCAATAGCAATGGAAGGTTCAGTACAAATATATAATGTACCTGAAACTGATCCTCATTCCAATATTGACCAAGAAAATAAACCAATGTTATCATGGGAAGAAATCATAGAAAAAAGTTTATCAAATTTTGGTTGGATGGATTTCTTACAAGCTGTTCTTGTAGCAATTGCTATGTTCTTTGACGCACAACAATCATTCATAAGCATTTACACTGATAATTATCCAAAATGGCACTGCACAAACACAAATACAAATTCATCATGTTCTTCATCTTCTGATATTTGTAAACTCCCTAGATCTTCTTGGTCTTGGGATACACACCCTTCAAACACTATCATTTCTCATTGGAATCTTCAATGTGCTAGCACATTCGTCATAGGTTTACCGCAATCTTCTTTCTTCCTAGGTTGTCTTCTAGGTTCTTCCTTTCTTGCAGCATTAGCTGATTCGTCTGTTGGTCGGAAAAAAGTACTACTATTGTCTTGTGTTTCAATGTCAATAACTTCCATGCTTATAATCATCTCCACCAATGTTTGGATGTACTCCGCCTTTAAATTATTGATCGGTTTCTGGCGTTCCTCAATCGGTACATGTGTTCTTGTTTTGCTTACTGAGAAAGTAAGTGCCAAATGGCGATTCCGAGTTGGAATTGTTGAGTATTTTACTTTCACAATGGGATACATGTCTTTACCTGGTTTCGCTTATATTACCCGAAACTCTTCATGGAAAACCCTTTACCTTTGGTCGTCGATTCCTACTATATGTTACTCAATCATTGCTTATTACTTTATTACCGAGTCGCCTAGGTGGCTTGTTACGCAAGGTAGGGAGAAAGAAATTTTGAAAATGCTCAAAAGGGTTTCATCAGAAGAAAGTGCCGATAATGATAACGCTAATTTAGCTTCGAGTTTACCACAACCGCCCGCAAAAGAAAAAAAATCAATTTTTCAACATTACTCTTCAATAGGAGAATTGTTTCACAAAAGATGGGCTCTTAAAAGAGTTATAACTGTTATGATTCTTGGCATTGGAATTGGAATGGTTTATTATGGTATGCCATTAGCCGTTGGAAATTTGGGGTTCAACATTTATTTAGCTGTGGTTATTAGTGCTTCAATGGAAATACCTTGTTGTATAGCAATATATTTCTTAGAAAACTATAGAAGAAAACCATCAATTCTTGTTTTCTCAATCTTAGGTGGGATTTGTTGTGTGATGTGTGTTGTCTTTGAGGATAGATTACCGGCAGCTAAAGTGACGTTAGCAATGATTGCATTTTTCGGCGCTTGTACGGCTTATAATTTGTTTTTGATATATATTATAGAGATTTTTCCGACATGTGTGAGGAACACGACGACATCGTTGGTGAGACAAGCAACTGTGTTTGGTTGCATATTCTGTCCCTTTTTGATATCTGCTGGGAGAAAAAACAGTATTTTCTCTTATGGTGTGTTTGGAGGTGTTATAATATTGTCAAATTTGACATTGTTGTGTTTGCCAGAGACTAAAGGGATTGTTCTTTGTGATACTATGGATCAACAAGTGAAGAAAGAATTAGATCTATTTAATGCCATGAATCAACAAGAGTAAACATGAAATAAATGTGTAGGCTATTGATTTTCAACCAAACAAACTAGTTCAAGTTTGTAAGTGTTTAGCTTTGTTTTCTTTCTAAATTTGTTAGAGCTAAACTAATGTATCTTTCCACATTGTTTGTTTTGATTTCTCATCTTGTTGCGCTGTATTGCTTACCCACGTCGATCTATTAAATTTTGCACGAAATCTTTGCTAGTAAAAATGGGGACATGTGACAATGGAAAAGTACAAGTAAACAAAAAATTCTTTGGCTTGCATTTATAGTTTAGTTTTCTTCCCATAAATTGGAATGCATATTTTTTGATAGCTGCACTCCCCCTCCCCCCAGCCGGTGTATTAGTTTCCCTGCCTTGTATATGCTCAGCAAGGCCCTTCTCTTTGATAAATAAAAATACTAATGGGCTAAACTATTTTTCACACCACCTTCAGACATAATATTACACTCAATAAAATAAAAACTAAAACTTGCAGCATATGCATGTTTCCTGACACCATAGTTTTTTTTATTCTCTGCGTGTAACTGTAGACACATTTTTCGAGTTTTATGGGACCTAAATGAACGGCAAATTTTCCTTAAATATCTTAACGTCGTTACATGCCTAAACCAGTGATAGAACTTAAAACTTTAATTAAGCTAGAAGAGACTCTTTTCATCACATTTAAAAGCAAGGTAAAATTTGATAAAATAAAAGAAAAGCAAGGTAAAATTTGATATGGCCAAAAGCCAAGCCCAAAAAGAATAAATAACCACCAAAGTTGTCAAAAATTAAAATGTCAGTATCAAATTAGTAATTACACAATCAAACATTAATTAATCTAATGGTGCAATTGCGTTTGGAAAGAGACTGAAATCACTTGATATTAGAATTCGTCTCGAACCAGATTAGTCGACCAGTAGATCACATACTGGTGGTGGAAAAAATAATAATTGTGCATATATGCCAAGTGATAGAATTGAGATCAACTATTATACTCCCTCTGGTTCTATATATAAGAAAATATTCTCTGCTTGAATACATTGAAAATTTGATATATCTAGTCAATAATATAGATTAAATACATCAAACTTTTGATGTATCGAAAAAAGAAATCTTTTCTTATATGTAGAATCGGGGAATAACATTTATACACAATAATTGATCTTAGTCATCGATTTATAATCTAACGGTTTATAATTATGAAATATAAGTTTAATGGGTTTTTTTTAACAGTAAATATATATATTATTATTAAAACCAAATCTCTGCACAAGACGGGCAAAGATTGGTAATAGAAAAGTTACAAACAATGGTGTTGTGCATAAGATAGTTAACACCGATGTGATCGAGGTCAAACAAATACACAGAAACCTGTAAATTTCAACAGATTTGAAAATCATCAAAGACTACAACAGAGTCCTACAAATCTCAACAAATTTAAAAATAAGTTTAATGATTTAATATACTATTAAACCGGAAACATCGTTTAGCATGACCATTTTCTTTATATGGTCAACAATAATTCGAACTTAAATCCATATCTGAAATAAGGTTACCCTACGCACCTTAAATTTCTCACCAAAATTACCATTCACTCCATTAATTAATGTTCTCAATTACTAGTACTACTCCTTATTCAGCCGTAACTTTGATTCCACTCAACCCTTCATTCATTCATTCCCTATCTTTTCTTTCAAAAATCTTTGATTGATTAAATTCAATTAATGTGACATTATTAGGATACTGTCTGTGCCTTGCCAGACACTGCTCCTCCGCCACCCTATACCTCTGTCATATACGGCTGTCAACAGCGGTGATTAAGGGTAGTTGAGATTTGGTAAACTTGTCCTATCACAACACAAGGTGTGTTATTCCCACCCCCCAAAATATGGTTGTGCTTCATTCTTCAATGCCATTAAAAACTTAGGCTAAAGTGGTTAAAAATTTAATGTAAGGGTAATGTGTAGTGGAGGAAAGAAGTGAAACAAGTTTCCATATTTGTTGGAAACCTTGTCACCAACAGACAAACTTTGTCTTGACACTTTGCTTTCATTCCTTATTATCCCCAAAAAGTTACTAGTACTCTAGTACTACTATTAAAATTTTCTGTCTCTGCATTTCATTAAATTTTTCATCTGTTTTTTCATTCTTCTTTTGTTAGATTCTGTAAGATATTTCTTCTGATTATATTTATGAATAAAAATAAATTTTTAAATTTATTAAATGATAAATATATTTGTTCAGAAGTCCTAGTTCAACTGGTAGGAAAATGCCGAAATTGTTAGGTTGGTCGTTCATGATCAGGTTTAGCACTCCGATCACTCTACTTTGTGTGTGTGTGAGTTATAATGATTTTGTCATTTCTTCTATGTACCAAAAAAATGATAAGTATATTAAGTTTATTGTCTTCGTAAGCTTAATTCAATTAGTAGGGATATCGCATTATATATGTAGGAGGCCGGCTTCGAACTCTAAACACTTCACTTATTCACTTTAAAGTGGAATTTTCACTAGACTACTTAATCAAAAAAATATTTAAATTATCATAGAAGATTACATATATTAATTATTCAATAAATTTAAAATATTTTTTTTATAAATATAGTCGAGGAGGAGTATAATATTGTTGTGCTAGTGAAGTTGATCATGAGTGTCAGAGTCATATTTGGGTCCGGGCAAGTAAGACTATGTCTTTAGGTCTGAAAAAAATAGAGGCCTAAAAAAAAAGGTTTTGTAGTAGTTATACCACTTAGTTGAAACAAGAGGTTTAGTTAATGACTATTTTTAAGTATAAAGGCCCAATCGATAGTTTTTATTTCTGTTAATTACATAAATAAATAAATAACTATTTTTTAAATTTTTGATACTATTTGTAATTTAAATAGACGATATTCTTTTAAAAAAATTGTATTTTTTTGGTATAATATTTTTTATTAGAAGTTCATATTAATTATTTGCTCGGAACTTCGCTAAATTGTCGAGAACGGATCTGATGAGTGTTCACAGTTTAGTTTTGATTTTTTACAATCTTTATTTTAATTTTTTTTTATAAATGTTTAGCTTAAATTGGACCATGAGAGTTCACTAAAAAAATCTTCATGTTCATGTCAGCCTATATAACTTTCAATTTCATTTGTAGTCTAAGGCAGTGGTCGAGCTAGACTAAATTGTAGGAAAGGATTGTAAAAAAAATACTACTATATAATTTGATTTTTTTAATAATATATAAAATATTAACCACTCCTTTAAAAAAAACTACAAAGTATTATATTGATTTATTTTTATTTGCGTTAGCTTCTCTTATATAATTTAATAAAAACGAGGTGCAGGAATCAAACTCACGCCTCTTCAATCAATGGACGCGCCTACTACCACTGAACCAAAGAAGACTTCGTAATAAATTCTAACAATTATAGATAGATATACCTTAACAGTTAACAAATATATATATATATATATATATATATACTAAAAAAAATATGACAAGGTAAGGCCGCGGTCCTGCACTATCCTAACCTAGCTCCGCCCCCGGTCTAAAGTAAGTTTAATTACACACATTTTGTCTTCATATGAGACATTTTTACTTATAAATAAATAAGGTAAAACTTATACTCCATAAATAGCATTACTCTAGGGTTGTCCATTTAATAAAATATATTAAGCGTAAATTAGTCAATCACATAAACAAATATGATAATGAAGGACATAAAATAACACGAACAAACGTGAAAAATTTAGAATTTATTTGTGCACTAACTTTTTCGTTTTTGAAAAACTTTTTACACTAACTTATTTGTTGTTTTCTGATTTTTGTATAATTCTTTTGAAAAAGTACACAAACAAATAAAACAAGACCATTGTTAAAATTGAAAGTCTCACAATAATATTCTTTCTTTTTTCACCATCAATTTAATCTGATTTGGAGATTATGGTATTAAATAGTTCTAACCCCTTTCCGATTATAGTTGGGAGATTGAATCATGGTTCTTCCTACCAAGTTCAGCGTCAATCACCACTAAACAACTAACGATTGGTACACAATAATAGTCATTTATTTTAACCCTTTGACACAAATTAAAAAATGTAAATATGAATGAGAAAATGTCATAATTTTTTTTGACAAAAGAGAAAATGTCATAATATCTCTATAATATTAATGAAATTTTAAAAAATGGAGTATTATAAGCAAAATTTATATATAATATTATAATTTTAATTATTTTTTACTTGTAAAATTTACTAGCCTTAATTATAAAAAAAATTACGTTTTAGATATATTAAACAACTAATACTATATCTAGTTTTTTTTTGAACTGCAACTTATATATCTAGTCTTTATTTTTCTGAAACAAATATCTAATTTTTATTTTTGATTAAATATATTAATTATTCAATATATCTATAATTTTTGTTTATAATTAAAACTGAAGAGATCAATACTGCAAAGTTTGAAGATCATCACTATTATACCAACAAACATCACATTACCACTACCGAGAATTGAGAGATGAGATCGAGGTTTAATTAGTGCTTCTCAAAAGTAACTTTTTCTGCCTAAATGTTTCTCATCTTACGTGCAAATCACTCAATTCCATTTATATGTACTTAACCACAATCTAACTATGATCCAAAATTTATGATTACATAAAACACATAGTACTACTACTAGGATTCTGTGGTTAATTGCTTTTTGGTATGTAACCGCATTAATAGAACTTTTTCACCCTAGATTCTTTAATTAGTACTACCTCCGTCTCAAAATTATTGTCCTTTTAGAGTTATGCACGTGGATTAAGAAACAATAAAGATTGATAAGTTAAGTTTATTTTACTCTTACTTTATTAAGGAAGAGAAAACATATTTAATTAATACTTTAACTTTTGTAAGGGTACAATAGATAAACTAACATTAACTTTACATTGGTTTGCGAAAAGGACAATAGTTTTGGGACAAAACTAAAATGCTAAAAGGACAATAGTTTTGGGACGGAGGGAGTAGCTTTGATTCTATATATAGATTGTGAGATTTATTTATTTGTTATGGTGTTATTGGTATGAAATTTTTATCGGTGTTAGCGATAACTAATCTCTGTCGGTAAATTTATATGGTACACAAGGTGAATTCTCTTCTTTCAACCGAATTTTTTACATACACACGAATTAATAATTGAACCTCTGACCACATATTTAAGCGGACCAAAATCCTTATTATTTTGACTAATTCATTGTTGGTGAGTGTTTACTTTATATTATATATAGTATTTGGGTGTAGTTTTAAACTTTTTGTATCTTTAATTTAAAATATGTTTATTATACAAATTGAAATAATCTTCCACAAACATAGCATTGTTTAATTAATTTAGTCATACTTCCTTCGCGGGACCTTATTTATAAGTAAATGTGCAGTTTTCAAGTTCATTGAAAAATCCTCCACCAAGAGCTAGCCCTAGGTAGGTGCCTGAAAGGCATAAAACCATGCAAGTTGTGTACGGTATTTAAGATCATTTCCGATGGTAGTATTTATTAGATATTTAATGAATAGTTATTAAATACTACTATTATAACAACACAAACTTCTTAAATAAAAATTTTCTCTCTTTTAGTTCTTAATAGGTCCTACGTATTTTTACATATTAGTTTTAACAGATCTCACTTCTTATATGATATAGTAGTAATACTTTATTATTAAATTAAATGATGTAGAGTTATCAGAGCCGGCCCGGAGTATTCTGAGGCCTTGTTCAAAACTTAAAAAAAGACCCTTAATAAAAAAGTGCAAAATAAATTAAATAAAAATTAACTTTAATTTAAATTATAAATAATAACAAAAAGATTTATATTATAATCAATAACAACATAATACCTGAGGGTTAGCCACCACACTCTTCTCTCAACTTTTCTCTCTTCATCCTTCCATTGTAGGGGGTGGTTTTTGACCATTTTTGGTCTGAAATCACCTCCTCAACACCTTTGTTTTCTCTCATTTTGTTTAAATAAGTAGTTATCTACAAAAGTTTGGTTTTTGATTTTTAAGTTTTCGCCGTCTTAGTGCGATGTTGTGTTTGTTCGTCGTCTTGTGCGGCGTTGTGTTTGTTCGTCGTCTTGTGCGGCGTTGTGTTTGTTCGTCGTCTTGTGCGGCGTTTGTTGGTTTTCTTCTTTGTTCGGGGTTCGTTGATTCAACTTGGCATATTTACATCAACTTATTAAAGATCTGATGAAGACTTGGACGTCAATGCTACAAATCTAGGAGTATGAACATTCCGGTTACTTTTATGTTGTCATATTTGTAGGCACTTTCATAATGCCGTTGTATGCTATTAACCTAGGTGATGCGAGATTGTTTGCAGATTCACCTTTTTCAATTTTTAGCAATTCTAAATTTGTAATGTTCTATGTATTTGTTAATTTGAATGAATGAATTTCTTTTTTAGTCAAAAAAAAAAAACATAATACATTTTGCCTTACATAAAACAAGACATTCTACTAGCATTTTTTGAAGTAAATTCTTCTACCAAGTTTTCATATTTAATACTTTCTAAAAGATCATTCTCAATTATTATCATTGCTAAACCATTAAGTCTTTCTCAAAGTTATTTTTTACATTTTATATTCCATATATATCAATACTGCTACTACTTATTTTCTTTTGAGGCCCTCAATTTTGAGAGGCCTTGTGCATAGGCTCCTGCTGCATTGGTACTTAGGCCGGACCTTGGTACTTAGGCCGGGCCTAAGAGTTATTGAATGAACCCATTAAGAACTTTTTAAAGAGGTGCTGAGTTGGAGTAATTGAGTGCTTATTAATTATAAGTACTTTATTAAAAAATTATAAATAAATGATGTGTAATGGTGGGACCCTTTAAGTACTCAAAAATAGGATTCTCCATATGAAATGGTCTAAATTGTTCATATTGTTATAACAAATATGAATTTTATAAAATTTATCATTTTATTGAAAATTTATATTATATCGATTGTTTATGTAAAATTTTAAAGAATTTGAATAACATTTAATATGTTATTGAGATTCATTAAGGTTAACAGTATTGATCAATAAAAATCTATAAACCGTCAATATAAAATGTTTATTTTAATTTTTTTAATTAATGTCTATATGATACTTGTTATATATGGCTCTTTTCCTACTCCTTTTATTCTAAAATAAGTGTCTAATTAGCCATTATATACATGTCAATTGCATAACTATGATCATTAATATTTTAATTATTTATTATTAAAAATTATAAAATTTAATTGATATTATAAATAAAAATATTTATTGAGACAAATTAAATAAAACATCTTATACATAAGTACTATATATTACTCCCTCCGTACCAAAATATATGTCGTTTTGAGAAAAAAATTTGTACCACAATATATGTCGTTTTACATTACCAATGAAGCATTTAATGCTCTTTTTCCTCTTATACCCTTAATAAATTATTTCTCTTTCTTCTTTCAATTCTATAATTTATCTTTCACATACCATTAATGAGGGATAATTTTGTAAACTAACCCATAATTTATCTTTTTCATACAACAATGATTACATTTCTTAATTTGTGTGATATGGTCAAAACGACATATATTTTGGTACGGAGGTAGGAGGTAGTAGTCTTTATATATTAGTAAAAGTATATGACCAAAATTTATTATATGAATAGTGCATATGATCAAGTAGTAATATAATTAACACTGAAATAAGTATTCCTTATGTTAAGAATATGAATATATGAATGTCACCCAAGAATATGAATATGAATGTCACCCAAGTTAATTGGCTATATAGCCACCAACCATGGTAGATAATGGCAAGAAATTAATTAAATGGGGGGACCCTTTCTTTATGTGGGTTTTGTTTGTGGAAGTTTAAGCCTATGAAATAAACTTAGAATTCGACAAAAGGCTATTTTAACTCTGACATAATATACCTCAATGGGAGACAACATCCTAACATTGTTAACATCAAAATGAAATAACAACATAAAGTTTGAACATTTGTGGGCTCTGTGCGATCCTATTCAACCACAAATTGCCTGCATTTTCGTTGACATTAAATCCTTTGTGTCTCTTTAAATTACATAAACCACACTACACTTGGTTGGGACAACATATTTGTTTAACAAAAGAAAGGAGACATTGATAAATACATTTTTAATTAGGGGTTTGAAATAATTATGGGTCTATGAATTTTTATATTGGTTTTTACAAAGTTTATGATTTTCATGTGGACACGTAGTTTAGTTACCACACGTCCATCCTCTCACGATCATGATCAATGTTTTGCAATGTTCATGACATAAACTTGAAATAAATGAACTTCAAATGCCGGCTATATATAGAAGCACAAGTATGGACAAAATTTAATTTACATGTACAACAATTGAATATAATTTTTTTCCTTTAATTTACATGTAACACAACATTTTTTTTGACGGAATGTACCACAACATTTGAGAATAAGTGTTAAATATATAAACTAATTTTATTTAATTCGTTGTAGTATAATTTTTACTGGAATTCATATATTTCACATTAATTAGTGGGTCTCATTATCTACTTAATATAATGAATGTCCTTATCAAAGTTGTGGAAGAAGTGAATGTTGATAGAAGAGTGTTAGACAATATTGTCAACACTTTTTTAGTGCAATGAGTCAAGGTCTTCAAAGAATATATGTTAAATTCAAATAATTAAAAAGGAAGAGTTTTGTGTAAATTTCAGAGATGAGTTTTATTTTTATAATACTACAAAATAAAAGAAATAATGTCAATATTTTACTTTGTCAATAATAATATTAATTTATTTAGTAAACCAAAATTTCATTATTATAGTTTTTAATTGTTATGTAATGTGGCCAAGTAATATTATATAACCAAAAACGTGCATGCATGCCTTGTCTCTTTCATCATGGATTAACTTTTGAACCAGCTCATACTATACTAAGGCAAATTAAACCGCGGAATGAGCTAGCTTGAAATGGTCCCTAAGTAACCAGCCATACGTGCAAGTTAGACTAGGTCAAAACCCATTCATTCATCATATTCATGGCCCAACAAAAGCTTCACTTGGCTGCAAAGGTGACAACTTGTCATTTCCTTTCATCCAGATCATATTGATTACTACATTATGACGATACATATCAACATCAACAACACTATTCAGTATTCAATTAGGGATATCAATGGGATGAGGATTGGTCGATCGGAAATCGGAAAGTACTTTATCACTCTATTCTTCACTATTTAAAATGTTTTCCATTCCACCTAAATATTTGATGTCTGCTCTGGTGGTCTGAAAGTTGAATGGTATCTTTTTAATAATGACATTAGAAACAGACTTCTATTATGGTGTCTGTTTTGGAATTTTTCATTGATATTCCACTTTTATATGGCGCCTTTATTTTGTAATTCTTCTTTAATCGTCTATGTTCGTCTTGCACATAGACCTATTTATTATTAAATAATATATTTACCATTAAAAAAAACCCAAAGTTCTCACAAAGATCCATCTACCCTAAAAATTATCAAATTTATATTATTTTAAACCAAACTATTTGAAAAAAAAGTAATAAAGTTTAAAACAAAATATAAAATTTAAGACATTATTGCGAGTCTTGTGACAACAATAATCATCATATATAAACAAAT
This sequence comes from Trifolium dubium, assembly GCA_951804385.1. NCBI lineage: Eukaryota > Viridiplantae > Streptophyta > Magnoliopsida > Fabales > Fabaceae > Trifolium > Trifolium dubium. The sequence goes on along the minus strand of OX638063.1, from coordinate 9,553,490 downwards.
TTATACATACATTGTGTGAAAATAATAGTACAAAATAATATATAAAGTATTTACATTCAGACAAGAGAAATAGTCACTGCATTGGACAATAAAAAATTAATGTAATTTGATATTTTTATGATAGGTAGTATAGCAGCATATTGTGGCTCACATGTTTCTCAACTTAACAGAATGAAAATTTGGAACATTTTTAATGTAAAGTTAATTTGCTAAAACAACATAATGGGTTATAAGAACGAAAAATAAACTAAAATAATGGAGTATCAATTAATGATGATTACTTGCCTTGCTCTAATTTGCTTTTTTTTATTTACAATTTCTTTTTTTGCAATATATAAAATGAAAAAGAACAGTAATCACTCGACCAGCTCAAACATATTCCCCGTATCCGGGGCCCTTTACTACATGTAATCAACATCAAAAAAATCATGCATTTGAGCTGCCTCCATTAATTACTTGCATACAAAATGCATGACAAATTTCATTGTATTGTTTACCGGGGATTGCAATTTCATCAATTGTTATCTCATATATATAGTACCCAAAATACAGGCATATCCAGTGCAAACCCCATCTAAATGAAATAGTTCATGTTTCATGTACAAGAACGATTTTATGAAGAATGTCCTTTCATGATACTTATAAGAGCAATTTTATTGGTGTTTGTTTTGTAGATCGTCCGCCACATGTAACCACACAAATGTGGTTTTTTGAAATTTTAACATTGGAGCGCTATGCCATGCTGGCGCAACAGTTACATGGTGAAGCAACAGAACTTTGAAGTTCCTTCATTAAAATAATATTATTTTTATGGTGACAACTTGTGTACCTTCACAAGATTTGGGGGTATATACTCCAACCATTATAAAAAATTTTAAGCGATATAATTTTTTAGAGAATACACCGTTAGATTGAAAGTTTATATCATATAGATCATTTGTGTAAAATTTCAGACGAATCTAAAATCATTTGATATGTTATTGAGACACATAAAGATTAACGGTGTTTAAGATATCATAGAAACTGTTAATTTTGACGCGTCTCAATAACATATCAAATGATTTTAAATTTGTCTAAAATTTTACACAAATGATCTATATGATATAAACTTTTAATCCAACGGTGTATTTTATAAAAATTTATATCGGTTAAATTTTTTTTAAGTGATTGGGGGTAAATACCCCCAAATCTTGAGGGGTAGACAAGAAAAAGCCTATTTTTATTTTGAAACAATTAATTGAATGTTGAAATATTAATATGTGATGTAAAATTGTGAGACTTAATATGAGTTTTTGAAAAAAACTAGTGAATTATTTCTAGAAGATATGGCTTTAATGCGCAAGAGTATCTATAAAGAGTATCGATAAAGAAAGAAAAGTCCGTGAACTGACCAATATTCCATTATCCACAAAAGGGAAAAGGCTCATTGGTGTACGACTAGGATTGGTAGGAGGAAAATATATGTATGTGTGGATTTGATTCGAGTTTGTCCACCTGTAATATTGAGATTGAGGTTTTTATTATGGGATAGAAGGCCTTAAAACCACCTCAAGAAAAGAGGCAAAACATGATAACATGTATTTTGATAATCAACACATTTTCTTATATCATTTGCATTTAATACTTTTGACTTTCTGCTGATCATTTACAAGGATGTGTGGAAATTGACTTTGATTTAAGTTTTTTTTTTTGAAGCAACAAAAATAATTGTATTAACCATATTGCTTAGACTAGCACAAGGTGTGCTTCATCTAACAACAAATTGTCAAATTACACAAAAGTTTGAAAAAACAAGAGTCCAACAAACCGGACAAACAAAAACCCCCCTTACAACAAAATCAACCACCCTTCCACCCTAAGCATGCTAAGGGGTTAGAACACCACAAACAAAACTCAAAAGATATATTTTTACATTTTGTTTTAATCCACCACCAAGTCTGAAGTCTGATCTGTTCAATCACATGATCTACTTTAAAAGCCTTGTCTTGAAAGAGACCTTCATTTCGCGCATTCCAGATCAGCCATATCGTTGCTAACCACAGTATCTGAAAACTATTCTTTGGATTCCCCTGATAAAACTGAAAACCAACAAACTGGAGAGCATGTAGAGAAAGTACCGACGGCATAACTCCCTGAATTCCTAACCACTTCAGCACACCACACCAGACCAAATGAGAATTAGAGCACTCAAAGAAAATGTGAGCTAGAGATTCCACCGACGTACACCCGAGACTACAAAGATGAGATCCCTCAGGAATAATGCCACGACGAAGCAGATTATCTCTAGTCGGAAGTCGGTTTTGCAAAAATCGCCATGCAAACACCGACGCCTTTAAAGGAACATATGAATGCCACGGAAGTGTCCTGACGTGATCTGAAACATCCTCAGAAGCAACCTGTCTAGTCAAAATCAAATAGGCCTCCTTAACCGTATAAGACCCGGAAGCATCACCCGGCCACCGCCACCTGTCAGATACAAAAGGCTGCAAAACGACATTATGGAAAAGACCACAACAACCAGCCAGCAATTCATCCTCCCAAGCGAAAAGAGTACGCCGCCAAGACCACCCCCACCTCCTACCTGCCACCCCCTCCGACACATGTCTGCAACCGTAACCTGAGACTCTAGACATAGCCCTGCTAACCTCGAATACAACTCCCGCAAGATGATCCCCTCCCCCAACCATGGATCGTCCTAAAACAACGTCGACTCCCCATCACCAACCCTCCGAGATAGAACAATATCGAACCAGCCCCCAACCCCATTCCCCTCCCCCCGACGAACACCCATCACATCCTTCCACCAGTTCGAAGCCTGATTACCCCCTGCCTGAATCTCACCTCTAACTACCCCATATTTGTGCATTAGAACTCGCCTCCAAAAACCCCCCTCCTCTGTTTTTAGTCGCCAACACCACTTTCCAAGGAGAGCTAAATTAAACTCCTTCACCTTCCTCACTCCTAGACCACCCTGATTTCTATCCTGACACACCTTATCCCAAAGAACCCAATGCACCTTTCGCGCCTCCTCACCCCCACCCCTCAAAAAAGACTTAAACATAGATTCAATGAGAGAGATGATACCTGATGGAGCTTTAAAAAAGGAAAGGAAGTATACCGGGATAGAAGACAGAGCAGCTTTGAGCAGGACTAGGCGGCCACCCATGGACAGGTTACGACATTTCCACAGAGACAATCGAGCTTTGATTTTCTCTATGACAGGATTCCAAAAAGAGATTCTTCGAGAATTTCCACCAATAGGCAGACCCAAGTAAACAAAAGGAATATAACCAATTCTACAATTCAAGATACTAGCTGCCTCCCCCAACCACGACTCTGCCACATTCACCCCAATCAGCATACTCTTATGAAAATTAACTTTCAAACCGGACATCAATTCAAAAAGCAACAACACTGCTTTAATAGCACGTATATTCTCCCAGCTCTTAACCCTGATCAACAGTGTGTCATCAGCAAACTGCAAATGAGAAACATGTAAAGGATCCACCAAACCGACATGATAGCCAGAAAATAGATTAGCCTGAATAGAATCTGTCATCATCACACTAAGACCCTCCGCCGCAATCAAAAAGAGGAACGGGGACAAAGGATCCCCTTGGCGAAGGCCACGCTCAAAACAGAACTCCTTTGTAGGACTACCATTCACCAACACAGAAGCTGATGTTGTACTAATACACTGAGAGATCCACCGGCACCACTTATCAGGAAAATTCATTTTATGCATGACCGATAACAAGTAACCCCATTCCACTGAGTCGTATGCCTTTTTGAAATCCACTTTAAACATAATTAATTCCTTCTTATTCTTTTTTGCGTCGTCAACCAATTCATTTGCTATTAAAATACCATCAAGAATTTGCCGACCTTTAACAAAAGTTGACTGAAAATCTGAGATCACTTTCCCAATCACTTGGCTCAATCGATTAGCCAAGACTTTTGCCAACACTTTATAAATACAGCCAACAAGGGAGTGTTCCTAACACCAGATGATTTAGATCTTCTAAATAGATTTTAAAGAGTCGTACATAGCGATATTGTGTTTCTTAGATTTGTGATTATAATTTTTACGATAACTTATTTTGCAATTCAAAAGAATTACCAGCAAAACTTGTTGATAGTTTACCATTCAATTAAATAAAAATTGCCCAATAATTCAATTAAAATTTAACCTAGCTAACCTTATAATTTTACAAGTCAATTAACCTAACTTTTTGATTCACGATAGATTGGACAGTTTCCTCGATAAATTTTCTTCAATATTGAGAAATTTAAGTCAGCAGCAAGAGTGTCTTATTGAGTTATGACTTGCATGACACAAAGAATTAAACACTTTTTAATTAAATGTTTTGGTTTGGCTCTATGAAAATGCCGAAGCCAATTGATACTTTCTAGTAATATAAAATGAGTTTTGTTAGTAACGTGGCACAAACGAAATATAAAATGAGTTCTAGTAATATACTTTCTAGTGATTTTTATTTTTTTATACATAAACGAAATAGTTAAGTTATTTACCAATCGTTAATTGATTTAGTGGTGATTGGCGCTGAACTTGGTAGGGAGAACCACGGTTCAATCCCCCGCAACTGCGATCGGAAGGGGGCTGGAACCACTTAATGTTAGAACTGACCCCTGAACCATATTAAACTGGTGGTAAAAACCAAAAAAAGAAATAGTAAATTTATTTTTATTTTTATTTTTATTTTAAAAAAATTAGGGTAAAGGATAAATATTATCCATAGTGTATTTGAGAGGGTGTGTTTGAAGTCTTATATTGGCTAGAGATATGGTATAGATAGCCTATATAGAGTAGCGTAGATAGGGTTGATAATAGGCCAGGTCGGCCTACAGGGGTTTATGGCTTAGCCAACATAAGCTCAAGTCAGACCGGCTAATTTATTAAAAAGGTCAGACTCTGACCTTAAAAATAACTTATATATTTAAATAGGTCAGGGTTTGGCTTTAAAACAATCCTACAAAGCTTAATATGCCGGCTTATATATACATAATTGTTTTTTTACATATAAAATAAACATAACTATTACTACTAAAACGTACTTTTATATTCTATAATTATAATTTAAAAAGATAAAATAAAAAAAATTAGGACAATAAAAAATTGGTTGAAGTTTTTATGTGATGTAGGCTTTTATATATACTATAAGGTCAGACTAGACTTTTAAACAGGTCAGGCTAAAAAAATTAACTTTTAATAGGTCATAAGTTAGGCTTAAAACAATTCGTAGGCCAGGCTCACGCCCCCCCAACTCTAAGTGCATATCTCAACTCTTAAACTAACTTTTATAGAGTATAGACCTCCCAAATTCTAATAAGTTGAATTATATATATATATATATATATATATATATATATATATATATATATATATATATATTAAAAAATATTAATTGGACAAAATGGGGGCGCGGATGGGTGGAAGGTCATGACGCGGATGGGTATGGGTATTGTTGTCATGCCTATAAAGTATAAATGGACAATAAACTGCGCCGCTACCTTTTTCGGATTGCAAAATTTATTATTTTAAAATTAACTCTCTTTAAACAAAAAATCGTAAGTTATGATTTTAAAATTGATTTGCCTTTTGAATTTGGAGTAATAACAAACTGATAGTAATAATCAAAATCATATTAGAAAGATAAAAAAACCATAAACTAAAATTAGGAGTCATATTTATTTGGCTAAAAATGGCATTGACAACCTCATCACCACAACTTCAATCTTCAAATTTTCTTGATGGATATTACATTTAGGAGCCAAAATCGGAATCAATAGAATGATGAGTTGAATCTCTTTGGTTGAAACAAACTAAAGAAAGAAAACAAACAAACAAACAAAAAGCACAAAGAAAAAAAAAAGAATAATAATAAATAAAATTAAAATAAAGACAACATTAAAAAAAAAAAAGACAACTAAAAAAAAAGGAATAACAAAAGCCAGTTACTGGTTCCAACCAACACCTTTTCTGCTTTCCCTGTCAAAATCTAACAGCTCAAATTTCTATCATCAAAATCTAAATTCTAAACACAACCCATTATTCAAAACCAAATAAAGAACCAAATTTTGAGGAAAAGTAACAAACTTGGCTTTTGGGTTTGGATTTTTTTATTCAAATTCTCATTCTCCTGCAGAAAATTTTTCTGCAACTTTTTTTGTTGATGAAAGTGATGCAATAAAAGCCATTAATGGGTGAAGGAGAATAGAGAAAAAGGGTGAAAGGTGTGTGTGTGTGTGTGTGTGGTGGGAAGTTGAAAGGTTTTTGATAGAAGAATCAATGAACAAAGAGTTTAGCAGCATTGTTAAGGTTTGGGAAGCAGCAGTTAGAAAATCAGCTGGACCAAGGAAAAGGGCAAACAGAATATTCAAAACACCAATGTCTGTTGCCCATGTTGATGATGATGTTTACCAGGTTGAGAAGATTCTCAACAATGGTGATTTTTACACAGGTCAATGGTTAAACAATTTTCCAAATGGTCAAGGAAAATATCTATGGACAGATGGTTGTATGTATGTTGGTGAATGGCAAAAAGGTAATATCACAGGTAAAGGTAGATTTAGTTGGCCAAGTGGTGCTACATATGAAGGTGATTTCAAAAATGGTTTTATGGATGGTAAAGGTACTTATATAGGTTCTAATGGTGATACTTATAAAGGTATTTGGGTTATGGATTTGAAAAATGGACAAGGGACACAAAGTTATCCTAATGGTGATTTTTATGATGGAGAATGGAAAAAAGGGTTGCAAAATGGAAGTGGTAGATATCAATGGAAAAATGGGAATCATTATATTGGTCAATTTAGGAATGGTTTGTTTAATGGAAATGGTACTTTGATGTGGACAAATGGTAATAGATATGATGGTTGTTGGGAAGATGGTTTTCCTAAAGGAAATGGTACATTTAAATGGTGTGATGGTAGTTTTTATGTTGGTGTTTGGAGTAAAGATGCTAAGGAACAAGGTGGTACTTATTATCCTTCTTCTGGTTCTGATGATGAACCTTTGGATTGGGATCCTATGGATCTTTTTTCAGTTCATTTGGTTGATTGTTATGTTTGTGGTTGTGAAAAAGTTTCAATTTTTCCTTCACAAAAGAATTTGAACATGTTTGGTTTAGATGAAGATAATGGTAATAATAAACACTTATCTAAGAAAGTTACTGATAGGGTTAGTAATTATAGTTCTGAAGATGGTTCTTATAGTAGTTATGATGGATCAAGGAGTCCTGTGATTTGTCATTCTACTCCAAGAGTTCCACCTTTGAGAATAAAGGCTCCAAAGAGACAAGGAGAGACTATTTCCAAAGGGCATAAGAACTATGAGCTTATGCTTAATTTGCAGCTAGGTATCAGGTACTTATCATAGTTTTTACTTTTTATATGGTTTAGTTTACTCTCTTTTTTCCATTTTTAATTTAGTGTCTTTTTGGTTATGCGACGCCGAAAATTGATTTGACTGATTCTGGTTGAATGTAAAGTGATTTATGTTTGTATGCATTCGCAAAAAAGTGATTTTTATCAATTATGTTTGGAATTAGATAGTTTGGATTAGAATTGCTTTTGGATAGTTTAAACATGTATATATGTCAATATATTTGAGAGTTGATTATATTCTACCGCAGAAGCTAGAAATATTAGCTTTTAAGTAGAATGGATTTTGATGCTTGAATCAACTCTAGAATTGCTTTTGGCTCTTTCAAAAGTTAAACCAAACATGCGCATAGTATATAATACTGATAGCTTGTATCTTCTAGGATGAGGATTTGGCTTACTTAACCATGCTATAGTGCAATGAAGAATATGGCAATATGGAAAATTAATGAATGTCTTTCTTCCTTGATTCTAATTTTAATTGCACCTTTATTAATTTCTTGTGCCGTAGCACAGACATGCTGTTGGAAGACCTGCTCCAACTACATCTCTTGATTTGAAGTCTTCTGCATTTGATCCTAAAGAAAAAGTATGGACTAAATTTCCACCAGAAGGTTCCAAGCACACACCTCCTCACCCGTCTTGCGAGTTTAGATGGAAAGACTATTGTCCAGTAGTGTTCAGGTAAGCTTTTGTTGCAAAATCGTTTTTGTTAACTTTTTGAGTATGCTTCTATGAATTTTGTTAAATAGCAGCTATATCAACGCTATAGCAGCTATATCAACTCTTGATCATTGATATTGCAATTGAGGAGACTCTAACTAGTAGAACTTTATTTGTCTATCCTAATCCACCGATCTTAATGGTTCGTTGCATTTATAATTGCAGGGCTTTAAGAAAATTGTTCAAAGTAGATCCAGCTGATTACATGATATCATTATGTGGGAATGACGCGCTTCGTGAGCTTTCATCCCCTGGAAAAAGTGGAAGCTTTTTTTATTTGACCAACGATGATCGATACATGATAAAGACCATGAAGAAATCAGAAGTAAAAGTGAGTTCCCTCTTTGTTGGCCATTTATTAATATAAGCCATTAAGCCTTAATGGTTTTGTAACTCTCCTATAATTTCATGTCTTCCAAACTTAGTGAAATGAAACCGACCATTACTAAATAACAAAACTATGTATTTTAGGTGTTGTTTATTGTTAACTTAATACATTATATGTTTTTGAATTAGTTTCAAATCTTTATTGAGTTTACATGATTGCCGTTTGCATGTTTTTGAATTAGTTTCAAATCTTTATTGAGTTTTATGTACTACTGAATGATATTTCAGTTGGAACTGTCTAAAATGGTTGCAGGTTTTCTTGAGAATGCTTCCTGGTTACTACAAACACGTTCGCGCATTCGAGAACACTTTAGTCACCAAATTCTTTGGCCTACATTGTGTTAAACTACCAGGAGCTTCACAGAAGAAGGTAAATTTTTCGTCTTTTTTGTTGTATAAACTTCTAATTTGACAGAAGAGCTTATAATAATTGACTACATTTGATAAATTTCAGGTTCGATTTGTCATCATGGGAAATCTCTTTTGTTCACAATATGCCATTCATAGGCGTTTTGACTTGAAAGGTTCAACGTTTGGTCGTACGACTGATAAACCTGAGGACGAAATAGAGCCTACAACAACACTTAAGGACCTCGACCTAAATTACATATTCCGATTGCGGAAGTCTTGGTTTCAAGAATTCTGCAGGTACTTGTTAATCACATTTTCTTTCACTCAGCATGTGCATTCAGTGATCCGAATTTTGGTGTATCAAGTCGGATATTGCACTATACTAGTTTTTGCAATATTAAATGCATTTGATATTCTTACTTGCGCTATATGCGAATAAAACATGGTTATATTTTCTAACATTTCTTCATTCAGGCAAGTGGATAAGGACTGTGACTTTCTTGAACAAGAAAGAATTATGGATTACAGTATGTTGGTAGGTCTTCATTTTCGAGGAATATCAAGTGGTAGTGAGGCCGGTACACCTGCTCGTTCTGGCGCTCAAACTCCAACAGGTTATGTCCTGTCGTATACTGATTTTCTTAGTTTTTATATTTTGTACATGAATTTTTTCTGAATCCATTACATAAATTGCAGGTAAGTTTGATGATGGAAATCCTCGTCTTTCTGGAGTCGATGCGGATCGTATTGTAGTAGATCCTAGCCGGTATAGTCTATTAACACATAATAACAAAAGTTTCAAAAGTTTCAATAACTAGTTTCTGAAAACATTTTCATTTTGTTTTATGTTTTAGGTGGATTCAATTAGGTATAAACATGCCAGCGCGAGCCGAATTAACTACACGAAAAAGTTGCGACACTCCTCAGTTGGTTGGTGAACCAACAGGAGAGACATATGAAATTATAATCTTTTTTGGTATAATCGATATATTACAAGATTATGACATAAGTAAAAAGCTTGAGCATGCTTACAAATCATTTCAATATGATGCAACCACGATCTCTGCCGTTGATCCAAGACTATACTCAAGACGGTTTCGCGATTTCATCTACAAAGTTTTTCTAGAGGACCCTTCTTGATGGCATATTTGTTGAATCTGGGAGGGTATTAAGTGATTGACATGTTACACATTTTCTGAAGTTTGTTCATTTTCCCTCCCTATAGTTTGTCAAATTTTTTTTATTTTAATTTTAGTAGCGGCTATTGTATGTTGTAGTTTAGATTTTAAGAGTTACTGAAACCTTTTCCAATTGTAAATGAATCAACACAAGGGTAAACAATATTGAAAATCATACATTCTTGTACATATGAGGTTGAGAGAGTTCATATTTTTTATGTGCAGAAAGTATTAATCATCCTTGATTTTAGTAAAAATCATAATACTAATTCATGATCCAAAAAAAAAAAGTAAAAATAAAAACTTTTAAGTTATTTTGAATCAAAAGTAGCCTTGTATGCCAAGGTTTAACAAGTGGTAAAAATAGTTTGTGTTATATAAAAAAATTATACCAAGTTTTCGACAATTATATAGGCTTGCAGTGAATAAAGCTTGTGAACTTGGGAAGTTAGCACGAGAATAGCTGGTTTCGGAACATGAATTTGAAACCGGAAGAGCACGAGAATAGCAAATAGTGCAGATCAGCCTGTTGCTTGCTGGCCAAGACAGCTGCAGCTGGCTGCCTGATCAAGAGGCTTGTTTTTCGATTAAATCGTGCTATATGCAATGCTGTCTAGTTTGTGTTCTAATGCGTAATTTGATAATGATTTTGTGGCCGCAGCGCAAAAGTTTGCTTATAGTGAAAGGTTAAACTGTCTTCAAAAGTAAAATACTCAAATATGAATAACTTGCTTCAAACTTTTTTTAATCAAATTGATTTAAAATCATTTTGATCAAACTTTCAAACAGTAAAATCATTGAAAGGTTTAGGCAAAAATGTTGGCCAAAAGTGAACCGAAAGACTTACGCAATCATTTTTAGGGAATCTGATTGTGCCGCTGTAATGCATTTCAGCCGTTCAATCTTGAATTAACGGTGGAGATTGTTTTAATTTGTACTGATTTTATGAAGATGTAATATAAACCAACCTATTTCAAATCAATGGCTCAAATCTATAACTATGTTAAACTGTGACATTTTTTTACTGTAGGCAATCCAGATCCAAGAACATTGCAATGTTTTAATAAATTTGGTGAAAAATCCAACAAATAACTTTCAAGTAATTGAGGAGCTATACACATCTTGTGTTTTGGTTAATAAAGTGATGAAAGACTTTTTGTAGCACTTATAAAAGCAGCTCAAGAGACAAAATTGTTTGGTTAGTTTTTCTTTGTAACATGCATGAACCTATTTTTTTAAGAAATAGAATTTTATAATGGAATAGAATTATTTATTTCCTTAGCATAAGCTGTTAAAACTTGGTTTATTTATTTGTCATGGTATCTTGAAAGTATCCATGAGATATCATTCTAACATAATAAAGACAGTGAAATGGATCATACTAATAACAATAATCCTAAGGGCAAGAACAAGTTTCTTAAGGGCACTTGTTAAAAAACTCAAAAAAGAAATAAACAATAAATTTTATGCAAGGTAAAATCAATTATTAGAAATAAAATTTATTTTGAAACTTCTTAACAAATGTCCCAATCCGACGGTTGATTGTTGCCAGTGATGGAAACAGTTGATGGTAATGATGACGGTGATGACGACAATTGACGGAAGATTATAGACAATGGGAGGCAAGCTAGGGGACGACAAAGCGAGATGAATGATTTCTTGTTCATAAATGTTAAGGTTGAATCAATTCAAAGAACCAAAATTTGATTCCTAAGTGAAAGCCTAAAACAATCCTTCGCCAGGTATTAGATATTTCCTATCGACCAAACTCTGAATTACTAGCCACACTTTTCCGAGAAAAATGATGGTTAAGAGAGAAAAATAAAAGTCATTTTTCTAGTAAATTTTATAAATTTATCCATCATGTTTGAATGCAACTATTATCCTTAATCATCTACAGCTCAAATGAAACATTAAACAAGATGTAACATCAATGTTCTAATGCAAGATTGAAGAAATATTAAATTAGGTCCCTCTACATTAGTTTAAGTATGCATGTAAAGTATAAACATTCTATGGTAGTAGTTCCATCACACGGTCATGAATCTGATACATTACCTGTCATTAGAAGGAAAAAGAAAAGCTTTATTAGTTGTCATTAGAAAGATATTTTCCTAAACAAATCTTAAAAAATGGAAAATGAGTTTTAAATTTTAGAGTGGTTCAAAGCTTAAGAGAAGATAGAAAATAAATGTGATGAAATGAGGAGACATGTTCACACAATTCTAGCCATATGTTACCGATGAAAACATAAGAAAAAATAAAAATCAAATATGACTGAAGAATGTTATAGTAACACCTTTTTTTAAGAAAAATAACAAATCAACATGAAAAATTAACTAATATAAAATTAGAAAGCAATTTATCAAAACAACCATAAAATTTGGTAACATAATTAGTCAAAAACAAACACCAAAATATAAGGTAACAAAATTTTGGATGGGGTTTACATAAAGATACAACAATATTGACTAAGTATAAGTAGACAAAGCAATGATCCTAATCAATTGGAAATGTTTCACACACTAAAGAGTAATGACATTAAAAAGTGCATGTGCAATGCTTGTCTAGTTGTCCTATCTTTTGATTGAAAGGGACTTTTTTTTTAAGTCACTACTTTTTACTGATAAACTTTCATATGGAACAAACAAATGTACTCAAAATTGCAATGCAAATAAATTCCATGTGTTTGGTAGTATCATGGTGGCTTTATTAGAATCACGATGAGTACGTTTTATAAAATCATTAACCACGGTAATTCTAGCAAAATCACCATGATACCAAACATGCGATTAATTAGTTGGTTTGTTACGTTTTATATTTCAAGTCTAGACCAATTATTAGTTTGAATTGGATCTTTGAGTTTGTCAAAGCATTAGTTTGGTTCATGCACACTCTTATAAGTGTAGGTTAGATATTAGTTTTGGAGAGTATAGGTGCAATAGTTGTGGTTTTTTCCTTCAATTTTAGAGCATTCTATGTTAGATTATGTTATGATAGTGGAAAATCTCAACCCTTGATTCGGATAAGATTAGACCATATTCCAACTTTACCAAATCGTTCAATCATGATCCAATTTTAGTAAAGAAACAATTTTATTTTCTAATTACCAGTTTATCATCATAACCATATAAGAACTAATGTCAACATACAGGTCTAGCGCAAGTTGTTGGTGTACTACAATATATGCGACTGAATTAAATCTAAGACTAAGATACCGAGTTCAATTCCTATTGATAAAAAACAACATAAGATTTAATCAAAAGATATAGATTATAAATCAAAATGTTACCTTAAAGTAATCTCAGCAAGCAGATGCAGGGTATGGTGCACTAGTTGGAACTTCAATTGCAGAAGAAGAACATTCCCTATAACTCTTTCCACTGCCATTACTTCCAAGTTGAAGTTCTGAAACACAAGCCTTAGTTTCATTTTTTTCATCAACACCTTGATCATAAAGAAACCCTTTGAACACATGGCCACTAATATTCACTGTGGCCAAATATGCGAGTTCATCTTCACCATTGCCAATTGCAGAAACTCTATGGCACTTGAACACAGCAGGTGCACGAACATAACGTGGCAAAGATTGTTTGAAGCTAGTATCTGCAATTCCAGTACGGTAGCACCAAACATATCATCCAAAATTTTACTAAAAATGGTTTAGTTTATTCTAACATTAATGTTTCTAAGTAAAATGTTCACCAATTTTACTACTACTAGTACTACATTAATTTTATTAAAACAAATGTAAAAGATACAAAAGAAATGCAAACAGAACACATGATGTTAAATTTAAATAATAGAGTTCGGCAAATTGTGTCTCATTTGTTGCGGTGCAGCTGCATTACCTCTCTATTAAATTTAATCAAATTTAAGGTTTATAGCATACAACTTGTATTTACCTTTCTATTATTTAAATACTACAAGTTTAGAGCATGTTTGGATTGACTTATTTTAGTTTATCTACTTTCTTAAGTTTTGTCAAATAGTTTGGCATAACTTATTGTTCTTGACCGGACTAAAGCCCAATCCAACAAGCAAAGGTCCAATTCGCCACAAAGGTACAAATTGGCATAATAGTACTGTTCACCTCCATCGAAACTTATGGTGCATCCACCCACAGCGGAACTGGTGACTCATTGTACTATGGAGGCGTACACACACTCTTATCCATTTCATACACTCTTTCTCAAGCAAATATTGATCTGGGCATCGGAGTGTTATAAAAACAGCTTATGACATTTTTCATAAGCTTTTTTCAACTTTCTTTTATAAGTTCTCCAAGATAACTTACGAAAAACAACTTATAGCATATACACAAATAATTTATATTTTATTTTATCTTATTTGATGCTATAAAAATAGGTTTTATGAGCTTATACATTACTGTAGCATTTATGATATTAAGCGCTTGTACTATAAAGCGCAAATAAGTTGTTTATCCAAACAATGCTTAATGTTCAAAACAAATGAGTGATAGGTATTTTAGTCCTTGAATTGCACTGTAACTTGTAAGAGTCGATCAATTTATCGTCTCTCAAATTTCCAAAATAGCCAATTAATCATTTAAATTAAACAACATCAATCAAATTAGCCTCTCCATCAAAATATTCTTGCAATAAAGATTCATCTAAACCACTAAAAAAGAGTATTTGCTGCATCCTATAAAACTATACACAATGCAAAATTTGATATTAAAAAAATGACTAAAATGATTGATATTTTTCAACTTAAGAAAACTAAATATATTTTATTTTTGTTAACATGCATGTAACAAAAATTGAAAGTACCTTGATGACAAGAGCTAGTAATATCTAAGCTTAAGCTTCTTGTATTAGCATTAGAAGTAGAACTATGAGAAGTAGCACCATTATATGATGATGAAACCAAAACCCTCTTTCTCTTAGTACCAGAAGAAACACTATCACCACCACCTTCAGCCACCACCATATTCCGGTCCCGGCGGCGGCGCAACAAAGCCGGGACCCACGTGCTCTTCACGTGAGTACTACAATCAAATCCACGACCTTTACAACAAGTCCTACATCTTTTAAAGCTACAATCTTTCTTAGCTCTGTTTCCACAATCCAAACACACCTTAAAATCACCACCAACACCACCATTACTATTATTTTGTCCCATTATTAAAGTTTTAATCTTTTCATCTTCTTGTTCAACCATTTTGCTTGTAGAATTCATCATTGTCAATTGTTGTGGTTGACACATCTTGAGATTCCAAAAGTTAGAGTCTTGAATAGTACTATGATCATTGTCTTGGTTTTGGTGAGAGTGAGAAGTAGTAGTAGTTAAGAGTGGGAAAATTCCAAGACCAACAGTTAGAGGTGATGATGATGATGATGAAGGTGGTAATGGAAGGTTGGGATTGTGATTTGAATTTGATGAAGGAGTTTGAGCTGCTATGAGATTTTGGAATAAGTCTCTTAAGCCTAACATGTTCATTTTCAACAAGATTTTTGGATTTTGGTTTTGTTTTTGTTTTTGTTTTAACGAGGTGTTGAATTGTGTTTGATGAAAAATGTGATATTGTTAATGTGGTGTTTTGGTTAGGGAAGTAACTAGTGGTTAGGGTAGCATTGAAAATAGAATAGGGAGAGATTTTGGAACAGAAGAAGTACTGACTGCTACAGGTTTGAATTCTGACACTCAATCTCCACTTACTTACATATTCTTTGGTCAGGAAAGAGAGATTTAATGCAGAAAATTCTAGAATATTAGTACTCCTTATTTTTTTGATCGAGACCGGGCCAAGGATTTAAAGTTGTTCCATATCCAAAGTGAGAATCGAATTTTCGACCCTTAATTAAGGGAGGATGACTCCCAACCACTCAACCACACCCCTTAGGTTAGAATATTACTCCTTATGTTTTAAAAGAAATGCTGTTTTTTAGTAAAAAGAAAAAAGAAAAAAAAGATATGAATGTTGTTTTAATTCAAAAAGAAAATTTGTTTTAAAATAAATGTCGTTTTTCAATTTTTAATGAAGCATTTTGCGATTATATTCTCTAATTATTACTTTATACACTATTTTTAAGAAAACAAAGAAAAAAGTAAGGTTAAATTAATAAAAGTGTTGTTACTTTTAACATAATAAATACATTCTTTAATATGTGTGAAAACATAAAAAACGATACTCATTTTAAAATAGAAGGAGTACTAGTAATTTGACTATCATCGTGTTCCAAGTGAACTTAGATGAGTTTGTAAAACATTATATGTAGTAAAATATAAGAATCAAAGTTTAAACTACGATAAGTTTAATAGTTTATCAATGTCAAAATTTGAACTTATGATTTAATATAGTTTATAGTTTATCGACCCATTTAAAAAAAATTACTATAATATTTTTTCACATGAATTTAAAACTTATGTTAGATAAGTTAATTCAGTTAACCCCGATCAAAATATTCCTTAGAAATTGAGTAATGTTTGTCGGGGCGAATCATGAATTGTGATATTATCATAAGGTGAAGTCCTAAATTTTGTTAAAATATCAGCGCATCAATTTTCTTCTCTTTAGTCTTTACTAGTATCATATCAGCATGAACTGTGAACACTTGAAACTATTATAATTTATGTTAAAAATATAATTATTATTGAGAATAAAGATTTAATTACTAAAAAAATTGGATTAAAAGAATATAGGAAATTAGTAACATCTTGAATGAGTTGAACGTTAGTATTAGATTGATAATATAGAGCTAGAATCCAAATAATACTCATCTCATAGTCTTAAAACAATATTTGCTCTCTTGTAAAAAAATTGTTCTTATGCGTAAATTTAATTCAATTGATAAAAATATCATACGTTATATGTAGGGTCTGGAGTTTGAACTCAAATATATTTATTTATTCACTTTTAAAAGGTGAAATTGATGTTCACGTAGAATAGCTCAAGTGATAAGAGTTAGGGACATATGAGTTGGATAGGGAGAGATCTAGGGTTCGATTATTGGTGGGAGCAATTTATATTTCCGATGTACTAAAAAAAAGGCGAAATTAATCGATTGAATTTTAAGAATATGATTGAACAGAATAACACAATTCTTGAGCTTGACACTTGATCTTACCATTAAATTTGTTAATTGCATGATTTGGTATACTTGATGGAAATTGCAATCACTACTAAAAAATAGTTTGTAGAACAATTTGACAATTGATCTCACTATACTAAGCCACCAATAAAGAAATATGCATGGGTTAATCTATTAGCACAAATATTTCTCTTTCTATTATAAATGTGAGAAGCTCTCGTTCAAAAATTTACATATTTTTAAATGTAAAATTGTTATTCTAGTTCCACCTTCGAATTGTACTTTCTAATCAATAATCAATATAAGTGTATTCTTAAAGCATTATATAGTAAGTAAATAAAATTATCTTTGTTAGTAAAAAGATTATCCTATTGTTTAACAATATTATTATAATTTTAGTCAACAATATTATTATATTTCTTAATATATACGTGTAAAATTATTAAACAACGTTCATTTTAAAAGAAATTACTCCTATAATATTATAAAATGTATAAAATATTCAAATAAAACAATAAGATCATCTCTAGTGAAGAGTTCTTATTATTTAAAAATTAATACGGGTATTCTCATTGGAGCAAAAGCACTATATAAAAACTTATTTTTATTTAAACATTTTCTCTTTCTAGTATTTAATGAGACTCATTTTCTTTTATATATTATTTTTTTTATCATATTTAGGGTAGATTTGGTTTGACTTTAGATAAAATAATTGATTTTGATAGAATTGATTTTGGTAGAATTGATTTATTTTTGAATAATTAAAAGTGAGTTGAACTGTAAATTTCAGTGTAAAAAACAATTCAAAAGTTAAAAACTAAAATTTCTAACTTCAAGCAGAATTAATTCTGAAAGCAGAATCAATTCTATTTTACAGAAACCAAACATGTCAAGATCAATTCTACACATCCAAAATCAATTATAGTCCCTCTAGAATTGAAACAAAACATACACTTAAAAACTACTCTCTCCGGTTCTTGTTATAAGAAGAAATTGACTTTTTAGATTTATAAAATATTTGATGTATCTAGTTCATAATATAGTTCAGATACATAAAACATTTCATAAATTTAAAAAGCAAATTTCTTCTTATAATAAAAACCAGAGAGAGTATCAAACAATTATAAATCATGTAGAGTTATTGACGAAATTCAATTGAAACTTTTTAAAGAGGTGTTGAATTACAATAATTAAGTATTTATTTGATATTTATTAATAAGAAGTTATAAATAAATAATATATAGACATGAGACTCAGTTAAATATTACTCCTTCTGTCCTAAATTATAAGCACTTTTTTTTAAAAAAAATCTAGTCCTAAAATATAAATTCCTTTCCAAATTACTATGTGCATTATTCATTACGTTTTCCTTACACATACCCTTAATTGTTATACGTTAACTTGCATTGAAATGCGAAAAGCCAAATTAAATACACATAAAAACAAAGGACAATTTAATAAAATTTATATATAAATTAGACACAATAATTATACTATTAACATTTTTTAATAATCGTGATAATGGTCAAAGGAACTTATATAATAGGACAGAGAGAGTAAAAAAATAGAGTACTCTATTTCGAATGCTCTAAATTAGCACATAGACTTCTTAATTAGCAGTTTTTTTGTGAAGTAATTAGCCATAGTGTATTAGTGTGAGATGATACTGTAAAAAAAAAACAATTAAAAAATGAGAGGAAATGGGACCATACACACCATAATGGAATCTTACTATAGGTAGATTAGATCCTATCCTATTATAGAGTTTAGGGTGTAATAGGTAGGTAATGATCAAACCTAATCTAACTCTATAAATAGCCTCATAGATCTGCCTTATTGGAAACTACTAGACATAGGCCGTAGCCCCTAAGACCCTATGATTTAATACATCAAAATTGGCCCCTACTTTCATGTTTCGTCCTTCGTCCAACCGATCAATAATAATGTCAATACTCAATAGTATCATTTTTATTCCTTTTAAAAAATACAAAAAATGTTATTGTAAAAAAAATTTGTTAAATAATGTTTCAAAAAAAAAAAAAGTTAAATAGTGCATCTGAAACAATGTTAAAATGTACCCAAAAAAAAGAAACAATGTAAAAGAAATAAAAATAATAATATAATTTGCAAATGGTATATTTAATATTTTTAAATTTTTATTTTCATTTGAATTTTTTAACTATTACACCGAATGTATTGTTTATTATGACTTTAACAAATTACTTTTTTCAATTTTTGATTAATTTATTGATTTTATTTTAATGTTGTAATTATTTCTTATTATGTTTTTTTGACGCAAATTCTTATTATATTACGTCTTTATACTTAATTTAGTTAAGTTGATTTTTTCTGTTAGTATATATTTTTTAAATGTATAAAATAGACTAATAGACTAATATTATGCGGTTCACGAATAATTTCATTAATTTATATTTTTAATATGAACTATATAATTTTTTGCGAAGAATGTAATCATTAAATCTTGGCTTAAATGATGTTTTGATCCTTGTAAGTTTGTGTATTTTTGGATTTAGTTTCTATATTTTTATTTTTTTAAAATTAATTCTTAAATATTAAAATTATTTTGGTTTTAGTCCATAAAATCAAAATACGTAGAACAATTCGAAAAAAATCTGCACAAAAACTGCAAATTTTTCTACAGATTTTAATTTTAAAAACTAAAATCAAAATATTTTTAACTTTCAAGAATCAATTTTAAAAATAAAAAAAATAGAAACCGAAACAAAAAACAAATCAACTTACAAAAACCAAAACACCATTTAAATCTTTGCATATTTACTAAATCTAACAATAAACCATCATTTGCAACAAGCTCCACTATTAGTGTTAGAACACCGAGGGGGCAGCTGGGGGATCATCCACACTTGATGATCAAGAGCCAAGTACAAGTGAGTTGAACACTACACTCTTACCCAAAACCTTAAGGCAATGGGTTTATGGGTCCTCCCACTTATAAATGCTCAACTCTTCACACATTTTTCCAATGTGGGACTTCTTCCCCATACTACTCACACTTGACACTTCTTTGAGTTTCAACACTCCCCCTCAAGTGTGAGTCTACCACATTGCTCCCCCTCATCGTTGATACTTTACTTTTCTCAACGGCTTCGATCCCTTTCTCTGAACCGAGACTCATGATACCACTGTTAGGACACCGAGGGGGCAGCTGGGGGATCATCCACACATTCTCTCTCCAACTCTAACAAGTGGTATCAGAGCCTCCAAAGAAAATACATTGAAGATGTACTAAGAAGATTTCAAATGGAGAACTGCAATGCAGCTGAAACTCCAATGGAAGCAAATCTGAAGTTAACAAAAGATGGAAATGAACAAGAAGTGGATGCAACTTTATTCAAACAAGTTGTAGGAAGCTTGAGGTTCATATGCAATACAAGACTGTTAGAATACCGAGGGGGCAGCTGGGGGATCACCCACACTTGATGATCAAGAGCCAAGTACAAGTGAGTTGGGCACCACACTCTTACCCAAAACCTTAAGGCAATGGGTTTATGGGTCCTCCCACTTATAAATGCTCAACTCTCCACACATTTTTCCAACGTGGGACTTCTTCCCCATACTACTCACACTTGACACTTCTTTGAGTTTCAACACTCCCCCTCAAGTGTGAGTCTACCACATTGCTCCCCCTCACCGTTGATACTTTACTTTTCTCAACGGCTCTGATCCCTTTCTCTGAACCAGGCTCTGATACCACTGTTAGAACACCGAGGGGGCAGCTGGGGGATCATCCACACTTGATGATCAAGAGCCAAGTACAAGTGAGTTGGACACCACACTCTTACCCAAAACCTTAAGGCAATGGGTTTATGGGTCCTCCCACTTATAAATGTTCAACTCTCCACACATTTTTCCAATTTGGGACTTCTTCCCCATACTACTCACACTTGACACTTCTTTGAGTTTCAACAATTAGCCTATCCTCGCCATTCCAATTGTAAAATCACAATCAACTACACTTCCAAAATCATAAGCACTACTATTCTACAACACATTAACATCCATGTTTATCATCTTCCCATACTAATTTATCTTCATGAACCAACACATAAAAGAGATCACTCCACAACGCACTTATTCCTTAACAAACATATGATACATATGCTGATTTTGAGGGGAATCAACCCAAGCACTTGATCACTACACAATCAAGATCCTTCCTCTAACTTTATCACCACCTTGTATGAGACACTTAATCCAAGTAAGAGCACTTGTGGAGAGCATTATTGATCCATAATTTAATTATGAACAATAAAATATATTATTGTAGAGAACAATTCTTTTTACTCTCTGATTTATATAATTTATAGAGAAGTTACTGTACATAAGCCTTACTTATACATCATATATAAATACTCTAGATTATTTAGCATACTTCTCAAATTTTTAGAGCGTCTCTTAATTTTTTTTGTTTAATACTCTCTTCGTCTCAAAATGATTGTCTTTTTTACACGATTTGTAAGAAAATGATTAATTGTGTTGATTTCAATATGTAAACTAATACTCCCTCCGTCCAAAAACTATTGTCTTTCTAGCTTTTTAATTTTGTCCCAAAACTATTGTCCTTTCCGGAAACCAATGTAAAATTAAAATTAATTTACCATTTGTATCCTTACAAAAGTTAAACCATTAATTAAATATATTTTCTCTTTCTTAATAAAGTAAGGGTAAAAGAGACTTAACTTATCAATCTTTATTGTTTCTTAATCTACGTGCATAACTCTAAAAGGACAATAGTTTTGGGACGGAGGGAGTATCATTTACTAAAACACCCTTATTAATTGTAGTTAGTGGAGTAGTTAAGTAGATGAAATTCAATAAATAAGGGTATAATGATGGAAAAAAGTAATAAATATTGCATTGATATTCTAAAGTGACAATTATTTTGAGACAAATAAAAAGCCCTAAAAAGACAATTATTTTGAGACGGAGGGAGTAATTGTTTTATGAGAAAGAAGTCTTAGTAGTCAACAGTTCAAAAAAAATTTTGACATCAAATAATTTTAGTCTTTTTTCAATAATAATTATCTAATTAAAATATGATTTTTCATATTAAATTCAACGTAAATCATTACCGAACTACGTGATTGAAATTTGAATACTAAATTTTTCACTTCGACTATATTTAAATTTCGAATCTAGCCACTATTAGTCAAAAAATAAAAAACAATGGAAATTTTTTTTTGGTACATAAAATAATGGAAATTTATTAAAAAAAAAAAGAGCAAATAGATGTCAAAACGGTGCGTTTCTACCCTATAGTTTTCCTTCTTGATTCAATCACATTAGGGTTTTGATATTCGAATTCAAATCCCCACTTCGTTTTTCGATCAAAGAATTATCTCTTCAATTCATTGATATGGCTGACGAATCCATCAAAACTGTAACAATTCAATCCCCTTTATCTTCTATTTCGATTTCAATTTTTGATTTTCGCAATCCCCATTTTATTGCTCTAATCATGTTTTTTTCGTGTTTGATCAAAAAATGCAGGCTTTCGTTGAAATTCAAGGTCGTATGATCGAAACTACTAGGAAATTAAAGCAGGTTTGTGTATATTTCTCTTAATTTTCAGTTACTATTATTATTTTTATTTATCATTGTTATAGATTCTTGATTTGAAATTTTAATTGAATTTAGCTAAATTAGTGAACTTTATGCTGGGAATTATCTTGGGTACTTTTTTTTTTTTGTTAGGGTTGTGGTAGTAACTAGTAAATTAGTGATTAGTGTTTAGTTACATGTTAACTTGGAATATAGATTATAAGGGTTTGATAACTTTAATGTTAGAACTTAAATAAATTGAACTATCTTGTTACGATGTAAGCAAGGTTTAAGAAGTGATGTTATAACACGAGAAGATAGTGAAGTAAAATTGGAAGTATGCTTATGTAGTTGCAATGTATGTATAGTATTATTGATTGACCGTGAAGTATTGACTTTGGATACAACATTGACATGTAGACACCCGTGACAATTTGAGAAAATGATAACGAATTAATGTAACCACATGTGTTGATGTGTGTTGGACACCAAATATGTCTTCAATCTGAAGTGTCACGTGTCGGTGTTATGTAGTATTGAATGTTGGATACTAAAAAGTAAAGGTTGAACTATCTTCATAAAAAATAAAAGGTATTGGAGAGATTTCTTTTTAATTTGAGTTTTTTTTATCAAGGTCGAGTTTGGGTCAATTCTAGTTATCATATATATTTTAAGAAGTTTTCATAAAGAGCAATGCTTCTTACGAAAGATTTGTACAAGAAAGAGAAGAACACATAAAAAGAGGATATTTGCATAAGGATTGTGTAGTGTAGTGTAGATACATTCAATTAATAATTCAAGATGCCTTAAAATAATGGTAAAATAAGAAAATTTAATATTATCTTGATATCTTAGTTGAGTCTGCGTATATGCACTGTGCTCATGCTTGAGTTGTACTCTTCTGTTTTGAGTAATTTAGAGTTAAAGAGGATGTTGTGTTGAAGTCATCTAGGAGAGTGACTCAATACTTACATATCGCTGACTCTAGGATTCCAAAGCTTCTGTGTCTCAGTATTACGACTTGTGTGTGCTAGGATGTGTTACTAAAACAGGAAAGGAAAACCTTGATATTTGCATTTTGCATCTGTGGATTTTGTGCTTATTAGGGGTTGCTTGACACTCTTGAAGCTTATATTATCCTCTGGCATGCAGGTGCAAACCCAGATACGTTCCAAAGAAACAGATAAAAAGCGTGCTTTTTTGACAATGGAGGAGCTGAAGCAGGTTCCTGATGATACTAATGTCTACAAATCCATTGGTATGTTAGAAATAATTCTACAAGTCTTTAGAATTGTATTGCAGATGTATTTAGTTGATGGCCTTAGTTTTCTTCAGAAATATGATTAATCAATTTCTTTTTGTTTTTGCAGGGAAAACGTGAGTTTTGGAGTTGCCTATTTTTTAACATGCAACAAAATAGAGAACAAAAGCTTCATATATGGACTATTTAAAAAATATAAATGACATAATCTAATACACTCTTAACATCATGGGCAGGTTTGTATTGGAAACGAAATCAACGTTAATGAATGAACAAGAAAACAAGTTCAAGGATAGTGAAGCTTCAATAACCTCATTACAGGTAAATGGCCTTCCTTCACTTACCTAGAAACTTATATACTTTCATCATTTATAAGTAAACTGTTCTTGAATTTCTAAATTTTAAATGAAGAAGATTAGATTTCAAGAATGAAACAAAAACAACAGTTTTAGCTAAATTTCCAGAATAGTAAATATTAGTTTCCATGACGTCTGAGTGAAAAAATAACATGACTTTGAACAGAGCTCAAGAGAATACTTGGAGAAGCAGATTGCCGAGGTGGAAAACAATTTGAGAGAGCTGTTACAGCAAGATCCTGGTCTTGCTCGTCAAATTATGTCAATGAATGTGTAATGTAAATTTTCCGTTATTGAAATTGACTTGCTGTTATGGCTTTTGATGGAATAGAAAAACTTACAATGTGTGAAACTATGAAGATATATCTTTTTGCAGGGATGGTTGTAATTTATCATAATTCTTAGAATAATAGATTATCCTGTTATGTTACATGTTAGGGAATTCATATCAGCAATGTGCTGTGTGTTTATGCAGACAGTTTCTAAGCCGTTTATCTCTGTTATCTGATGTGAGAATGCTTTTGCTGCATTTGATGTACCAATTTTGTAATCTTGATTTATGACAAATTGACAACACAATGATGAGTTTGATTTTCCATTCATATATGAAGATGTTTTTGTAGTTTTTTATTTTATTTTTTTGAGTTTGAACTATTTAGTGTACTTAGAGTTTTTTTCTTAGTATTTAGTGAAGAGTAGCACGAAGAATATGAACGGAAGAGTCCTAAAATAATTCACATTAGACTATATTTGACAAGTTTTATTTTACTATATATAATATAATAATACTAATATTTGTCGGTTAAATGAACTTATCTTATTCGTTTATGGTATTCTTTGTTAGCTTATACTGTCCCATTTTTTTAGTAAACTTCTAATTTTAAGACGATAATTGATTTAACAAAAACTAGTAAAAACCTAAATTTTTTAGGTAACCCAAAATAAAATAATATTTAAAATTGTATATGATTGTTTTTATATATCATTTTATTTCAAGTAGCCTAGTGATCATAATTTATTTTTTTTGGTTTACTAGTGATCATAATTTTTGGTCAAGTAAACTAGTGACAAAAATTTCACTCTTTAAAATAAACAAATGGCAAATCATGAGTTCAAACTTTAACCTGAGCATATTATAATGTCGCTACTAATTGAGTTATAGTCACAAGAACCTTTATAAATAGTTTTTATAACACTGTAATTTCTTCAGACAAAATACCCACAAATAAGTAGTTTATTTTATCAGTTAAAAAACACAATGCCCTTAATTACTTTTGCTGAGTTTTGTGCGCATGACAATACATGAACTACTGCACTAGTGTTGTTTTTATAACAACACTTCACTAGTGTTATTATGCGAACAAAACACATTCATTGTTTCATGCAAGCAAATGGAGAGGAACCAAATTAAAACATGTAGAAGCAATTTCATTCCATTAAGTACTTTAGATTTCCTTATTATTATTATTATTATTATTATTATTATTATTATTATTATTATTATTATTATTATTATCAAATCACTAATCTTTGAATAAGAACAAAAAGTTATTCATATCAAAGTTACATCATATTTATTAACCCTTCATTACAAAGAATGTCTCTTCTTTACATCAACAGCTTTGATTTTTATTGACAACCCTTCATTATCATGCTAGTCTTTGGTCTTCTTCTGGATGATGTTTCTTCTAGTATCATGTCTTGTGATTCAAGAAATCAAGAGTTTTGAAGCTGAGATCTGTAGATGTCATGACCGGAAGTAGCTGGAGTTACCGGAGACAGCCTGACAGAGAACGAGTACGGCACCGGAGGAACCAAATATTGGTCATGGACACACGGAGACCAACTATCGTCTCCACCTAAGCCCATGTGCTTATGGTCCAGATGTATCTGTAATATCATCAAACAATGAGAAATCGGCACACCAGAGAGATCAACGATGGTAATATCATCCAACATTATTAAATTTTACAACTACTAAAACAAAACAACGAAGAGCAAAAGCTAAAGGTTACATATTCACAATGACTAAAAATAACAACAAAGATTAAAAGCAAAAACATATTTGCACGAATCAACTAGTTCGAGTTAAAGGGTTAAAAGAGTTGAAGGAGTTAAAGGGTCGGTGTTCAAGCCATAGAGAAGGAGAAAATAATAACATAATAACTAATGCTATTGTTCGTTATATTAAACGTACCTCGATGCTATCTCCTTTAACGAGCTCATAGTTGTGTGTAGCCCGGTCAAGTTCTGAAGTACTATAGTAACTTGCACTCATTTGCATGGATGGAGAACTACCATACTTTGAAGCATATAATCCAAATCCATTTTTGTTTAAGAATGTTGCCCATCTAACATCTGCCCTACCACCACATTCACCAGGAACAATATACGGAACATGCAACTCATCAACATTCTTCTCATAGATCGCAACCTGAGCAGCAGCTTTTCTATCTGGATAACATTCAAATGGCCCTCTTCCATACCAACTTACTTGATCTAACGATTTTTCCAAGTTCATCTCAATTCCCACACGCGGCAAGGGAGGAAGATCAGTGTTTGGTTTCACATTACATTCTAAAATGACATCCCCGGAAGCATAAATAGTATATGTCATGTCTGTTGTAAACAGAACCTTTGATTTGTCTTGGTTAGGGAGAGAACCTTCCTCACCCTTGGTAACACCGTGGAAAACCACCGAGATTTTAACCGAGTTTTCCGTCGTATTCTGTACAGAACAGCTCTCAGCAATAAAGTTGACACTATCAAGTCCAGCAGCTTTCCACTTCGACAAATAACTATCAGATCCTCCTCCTTTATCATTGTCAATAGAAGCTCGCCAGAAACACGGGTGTATGCCCTTATTCATGACATGTACTCCTTTAACATTCCAGCTTTCAATTAAACCCGTTTTAGTGTTCAATGTTATGTCCCAAACATCTTGCTGACTGACTTTGATTGTATCTCCAAGTGTTTCAACAACTGGACTGCCACCACCAATATTGATAGCCTGGAATCATTCATGAAATAGACGATTTTAAATGACGTAACAAATGCATATATACCTAGATTACTAAACCTCATTACTCAAACTTAATCATACAAAGAAGGCCTTGATCTATATTATAAAAGAAAATGGCGAGGAAAATATTTGATCTATATTCTCTTATGTTTATTAGTTGAAGTGAAAATGAAAACAAAAACATGAAAAGCAAACAGGCCCTTACATGAGTAATGATGTCTCTCCTAGCAGGCAGTTGAACTTGAGCAGTGGAAACAGTATGTTCGGCTTCAACCCAGCGTGCAGATTTCAAGAGCTTAGCAGTTATTGTCAAGAATATTTCTTCCGATGAAGATGAATTCCAAAGAGAATGCCATGGACCCGATTGCCAATCGACAGCATGGCTGCTCTGGGGCTTAATTGAGGGAAGACTCAATTTACCAGATCCAAGGTTGTATCCATCCGCAGAAATAGACCAGCTGAAATCCAACCCTTCTGTTGTTTGAAAAAAATGAGTATTTTTTATCTGCAAAATTAAAACAAAAATGAATTAACGACTACATATTTGACTTAGGAAACACCGAAATTTCATTGAATTTTGAGTACCTCTAATTTCCCTTCATTTAAATTCACTTTGACTGGTTGGTATAAGTACTTCACTTCTGAAAAATCAAAAAAGCAAACCAATTACAAATAATACATAAACCTATGCAAAATGCATTGAACGAACACATGTGACAGCGTGTGCGACAAAATGAGACAACCAGTCAACTTACCATGTAAAACAGGATGAGCAGTTCGATCAGGAAACACGAGACCATTCAAACAAAAATTCAAGTCATTGGGAGTATCTCCAAATTCACCACCATATGCCCAACGTTTTGTACCATCAGCATGTACCTTAAACAGAGCCTATATGCAATCAAAATACATTATTTGTCAGAATGCAGACGAAATCATTAAATTTTCAAGCAATGTTGATCATTCATCAACTAATTATAGTATTAGAAGATCACTCGCCTGATCAACCCAATCCCATATAAAGCCTCCTTGGAGTCCAAATGTATTGTCAATTGCTTCCCAATATATGTGAATGTTACCGTTGCTGTTTCCCATTGCATGAGAATACCTACCATTTGAGTTGCGCATCACAAATAAAAAAAGCTATAATTATCTATCGTTGAAAATAATATGGAAAATATATGTCAAGTAGTTATATTGCTGGCATGAAATTCGAAATCATACTCGCATAGTATCAGAGGACGTGTTTCGGTGGGATCATTGGCAATTTTCAACATGTCCCAAACACGCATATACATAGGGCACACAATATCAGTGCATGGAGTTCTTGATCCACCTCCTTCATAATGTATCACCCGTGAGGAATCTCTTCCTCGAATCCAACCTGAAGCATTAACAGAAAGTAAGGGAAAAGATCAAAATTAGGATTCATAAGCAATTTTGTTTTTAAAAACTTAGATGGAAGTATTTACCAGCCATAGCAAAATGATTTGTTCCGAAACCAGATTCATTGCCTAATGACCAAGAAATAATGCATGCGTGATTTTTATCCCTCTCAACCATGCCAATCACACGGTCCAACATTGCAGTTGCCCATATTGGTTCCAAAGTTGGATGCTTGAGATGTTTAGAATAATCAAACCCATGTGTCTCAATATTGGCTTCATCTATCATGTACATGCCAAACAAATCGCATAGCTCATACCAACGTGGATGCTGAGGGTAATGACTGTTCCTCACGGCATTAATATTGTGTTGCTTCATTAAGACCAAGTCCTGTTGGCAAATCAATCATTAATATCTAAAATGTGAGGACATCGGCATCTCGTCCACCATAAATAGATGAAATGACAAACGTATCAATAAACTGAAGTGTCCTTTATAATCATCGAAAGAATCAAGTATAAACTACATTGGATGAAAAAATATCCTAAATTTGTGTAACACTATCGTTAATTCCTAGCTGTTATGGTTTACATAATCGGCACATGTTAATTATGCTTTTAACCTATACTTTTCCTGGATCTCCCTTGATTAGATATAAAGGAAAAGAAGTACCTGGATCATGCAGGATTCTATGTTTGCCTTTCCCACTTCCGGATGATGTTCATGTCTGTTCACACCTCTTATTACAACCGGTTGTCCATTAACAAGCAGTTGTTTGTGAGCTTTAGAAACATTTTTGAAGCCTACTTGGCTTGACTCGCAGTCAAGGACACGGCCAGATTTATCTTTCAGGACTACAACTAATGTATAGAGGTATGGCTGTGACAAATTCAAACAAAAGAAAATGTTATTCGACGACCAAATAGGTAAAAGTCACGAAATTTTAAGAAAAATGAAAGTTGAAGGATATCAAATAGTAACATTTAGACAAGAGATATTGGCCATGGAAACAACATGAAGACAAAAATTACTTAGGAAAGAGGTTAAATGACAAGAAACTCGGTAAACAACGGCATGATCACAATGATGGTGAAATCATCAGATGCAAAAAACTCCATAGCCATTTTAACAGTATTGGTCAATTGTAACATAAATCAATATTGTTCACTGTTAAAAAAACATTGGTTCGCTAATCTATGCACATAAAATGGATTCAAATTTCTTACTTGTTCTGCTGACCAAAGTTTTGGTGATTGCAGTTTTCCCACAAGCGTATAGCCATAAAATCCTAACGGTGCAGTTGTTGGTTGGAATGTTAAGTCTGCTACATTAGATGAAAGGAGATCGGGATTTCCATCAGAGGATTCCCAGCTTCCAAAATCAAACAGCGTAGCTTCAATGGTGTAGTTTGTAAGAACATTATCAATTGATGTATCTTGTAATCTATCTATTTTTACTTCAACCTGTATAAGGTATACATGAGTTTGAAAATATCAGATTTCCTAAACAACAGTCAAATACAGATATATATCAACTTGATCTGAATTTCATAATATTAATTATAAAATGCGACAATTTTGGTAAAATGCAGGCAACAGATATAAAATTTATTTTGTAAGAATAAATCAAAGGTTAATTCATTAATATATTTTCATAATTGCATCTAACTCTACAAACAAGACTAGTTACAGATACATAATATAATTATGACATGAAAAATAACAAGAGTGCTTTCATAAAATGTTTATGCTTACCAGCATCTCTGCGTAAGAAAAATCTTCAGCAAGGTTTGATTTGAAGAAATAATCAGTGATAAATACCTACATGCGAAATATTTTGAAAGTTGTTAACATCAATTAGAAAAAATAAAGTCAAAACAAAAATTAAATAAGATACACGTAAATTATTCACAACTTGAATTTTATAGTGCACCTAATCTTAAATGTGGTGCATTCAGTATCTATTCTGTACTCATAATTTGTTCTATAAAACATTAAATAATCTCATCATAATACTCAAAAAATGTCAGCATCATATTTTGATTGTCGTATCATATATAAACATTATCGCTAACTTTGAATCCTTTGAGAATATGCATGCAATTTAATATGATGAAAATGCAATTCATAAATGGAACAAGACAAAGCAAATAGCAACTGAGTAGACATTTAGAGAAAAAAAACCTCCGGCTTCGCTAGAAGAAGAACATCACGGTGGATGCCAGATAACCGCCAATGGTCCTGATCCTCAAGGTAACATCCATCACTCCATCTAAAGACTTGAACCGCCAGAACATTCTTCAGGTCCGAACCACTGGGATGACAAAAGTCAGTGATTTCAAACTCTGCAGGTAGCCTGCTGTCTTGACTGTCCTCGCAAAATAATAAAGTTTATGTTATAAAACCAATAAATGATTCATATAGAAGCTTTATTCATAGTGTCTTTTATTTTATTTTTTGCCACAAAAAGAAGCTAATTTATAAATAAAAGGAAGGAAATACAAAAAAAGAAGAGCGCATGCACCAAAACCTTCTCAACAAACAGAGCAACAAAAGCAATATATATTCAGTTACCAACTGAACATCAATTTGACACTGTCTTTCTCCTTTTCTAGCATTGCTATTACTAAAATTTTGGCATACAATTTCTTATGTCCTACTTATATTGTATTAATTGAGTTGAAAAAATAGAAGCCAGATTTCTACCAGCAAATGCAAACTAAAGTCATTGGGTTTGTGAGTGCGCATTGCGCATACCAGAGAGGGAAAGAGAGAGAGTTATACCTATATCCTACTGGATGCCCGTTTATCCATGCACAAAAGGCTGAATCGACTGCTTCAAAATGCAACAAAATTCTTCTACCTATAACAATCCACTTACCAATGTTATTAACAAGTAATTTAAGCCAAAAAACGTAATGGATACAAAACTGACAGGATTGTAATCCATCAAAGTAAAACAAATAGACAACATTTTTGCAAAGCAAGATACTGAAAATAAACAGAAGATTACAGAAATATTTCTTGGAATACTTGCATCAACAAGAACTATAATCCGTCATAACAAGAAATAACTACAAGAGTTCAATCATACCTTCCCACTCTTTAGGGAGATCGAAGTCCATTCTGTAGCAGCCAGTAGGATTTTCCGTAGGAACAAAAGGAGGATCAAGAGGAAATGGATATGTTACATTTGTATATATAGGACGGTCAAATCCATGCAGCTGCCAATTCGAAGGAACTGTCCAATTTTGATAAAAGTAATTAGACATAAATGACAATTTTGACACTAAAAATGACATAAATCAATCAATTCAAATACAAACTACACTGCAAAACTTCACTATCACAAACATATACTACAGCAATGCAAACTAAAGTAGTCATCCTAAGGTTTCTTGCTGGCCTAACATTCAGCTGTCATTGTTGTCAATCGCAGTTCACAGAAAATAGTGGTCAGTTTGAATTCCGCTATGCTACAATGGCATTGCACTGATATAGCCGCAATTTCACAACACATCACACTAAATACAGTATAGTGGAACAATGGCTATTTCTACAAATTCTGCTACACTATAGCGCCGCTAAAGCCATTCACTTACCAGGTAAAGTACTCCATTCTGAATCTTGGAACTCAGTTTCATGAAATTTAGCAGGAACATCGGTGGGATTAGCAGCCAAGAAAAATTTCCAATATCCAGACAATGATTTAACAAAAGGCAAATCTTTGACCCAAAAAGAAGCACTAGCAAGAGCTCCATTAACACCATCATCTTTCCAAACAGCAGATTGAGAAACCAGAAAATCTACTTTGCTTCTTTGATACCAATACTTAAGAGATCCTACTCATATCACAAAATTCAATATCATTAATAAGAATAGAAACAAAAATTATGAAACATATAACAAAAAATATTATACAATAACAACTTAAGTAAGGTTTTACTTATTTCAAAAACAAAATTAAGGAAATCTATATAAAAAGTAATTTACAGACATTACACAAATTTCACTAAGTTAACAATACAATTGGTTAATTTTCTTTTGTCAAAAATAAATAAAATTGGTTAATTTTCTACTAACACTTATACATTCATCCTCACTTCATTTTTCTTACTTAAAATGGTTTCATTCAGTTGGCAATATTGCAGACATTGAAAATTTTATTTTGCTTTCACCACCGGTATCTCGCCCAATGACTAACCCAGTTCGGGTGAGTTCTGACATTAAGTGGTTACAGTCCTCTCCCAAATGCAAAACAATTTTTTTTGTGATATGGACTCCGAAATAAATAAAAAACACAATTTTGTAGCAAATTAGATATACCCTTTTGAAAACAAAATGAAAAATAAATTTTTGAAGTAACCAATGGCTACCCAAATATTAAATCAAACGAAAAAAATGAAAATAGATTGTGTGATGATGAATGACCTTGAACAGATTCATGGCATTGTAAATGAACATGTGAGTCTCTTTTTCTCCATTTGATGAATGATGGGTCTTCCCAAACCTTATAGCCATTGTTTGGAGCAAGAATGAGTGGACCAACCAAAGAAGAAGAAGAAGCCATAATCTGTAAACTGAAGTGTCTGTTTAGAAGGTGGTGTTCGGTTTTTGATTTATTTAAGGATCAGTCAAAGGTTGTTTTTCTAGTGATCAAAGCCAATTGAAAAGACACATATGTTGTTTTTGATTTTCTGCTAAGTAAAAGAAATCATTTATTGTTTTCGACTTCATGACTTTGGAACTGCAATTTTATAATTTTTGGTGATTTTTATTTTTTGATGGAAATTATTGTGATTTTTAATTATTCATCGGATTTTTTTAATAACATTTTTATTTTTTATTTTTAATATGTAGACAAAATGATAGATCATTAAAAACTTACACATCGAGATTCGAATCTTAATAATAAATGTCTTATTTAGTAATTTCGACATTTTCTGATAGTTGATTTAGATTTCGTGGACAACATTTTTATTACAAGTATCTCTCTCTTGTTTTCACATTTTTATGTGTGTAAATAAGATTATGAGTTTTTTTTTAAAGAACAAGTTTATTTTTAAACAATATACTACAATCATATTTCTTGTTTACATTTGATGCATTATTGACTTTTTCTCCGTTACATCTATTTAATAATGTCAAAATTTGAGCTTAAAACTAATATTGTAGTATATTGTTTATAAGTTCATATTGAAAAAATACATGTTTGAAGATAGTTTTTCTCATCAAATTATAGTTTATTTTTATTAGCTTATTGTTTAAATCTCTGAGTCAGTTGTCTCACCCTTTGAGGTGCCTCTAACCCAGCAAGAGAAATAGTTACTGCGTTCGGCAGTGAATATCTTGGTCTCGACAAAAAAAATCATTTCTTCTTCCAATTTTACCCATGTTCTCTTACTTAAAAAAACGTTAATCACATGATGATTCTTACTTGGAAGAAGAAATGATTAACGTTTGTCAACTTTAATTGTAGATAACGTCGTAGTTACTGTTTGTCATGGTATTGTAGAACTGTAGATGTACATATGATACTTGAATGTAGACAATTCATTTACCTATTATTCATATGTTAATCACATGCTTATTGCTTCTTATCCACTCATTATTGTTCAGGAGATAATAATATATATTGTAAGTGAAAGCATTCGTCAAAAGGGTCTTGTCTGCCTGGTAGGTAAGTCCCAAAACCCAGCTCAAAAACATTTACAAAAAAACTTGAATAGATTATTTATGTAATTCTAAGCAGACGATATCCTGAAAAACTTGAATATAAAACTAGTTGCAATTTTGCAAACAAACCAACAAAAAATAAATTAAATTGCTACGCAGATTAACAAAAAGCCTAAGCATATTTTCGGTTAATATCATCGTACCACATGACAATGATTACAATTTACAAACAACTCAAACAAGCAATTAAAAGGCACTCCTTTGTATTGCATAGATGAAAAAGGAGAAAAATATAACCAAATAATGTACCACTATACAGATAAAATTAGAATACTGGATAACCTATTCACAAAAATAACAGACAAGCTGATTCATGAAACAGATCAGAAGGTTTCCATTCTAGTAGTGGTTTGGTCATTTCCTAGAAGCTGAATGAGATATTGAGATTGAGGGGTTAGACAAAATGATGTGCAGGGAAGTTTGGCAGGCACATAACAAGCTATCGTCATTCACATGTTATAATCAATCACAGGCTAAAACAGTAACTACGACGATGTGACAACAAAATGGTAAACCTTTACTACAGAAACATTGTTAACTTGTGAAACCTTTGCATCAACTGTGCCCTTTTCTGTACAAAATGAAGGACACAACCCTAAACTTCTACTCATTGGTTTCCATAGCGATTGGAGTTGTGGTCTGGTCCGCAGCTGGATTTGGTGTTGAAGTCTGGTCCTCGGCTGGAGTAGTTGTATGCTCACCTGCTGCATTCGGAGTAGAGATCTGTTCCTCTGATGGGTTTTGAGTAGATGTCTGCTCCCCTGCAGGGATTGGAGTTCCTGACTGCTCCCCTGCTGGATTTGGAGTTTGGTCCCTCTTAACACGGGGTTGGGTTTTCCTGAAATATTTCCCGCAAAAGGTTTCAGCAGTCTCTGGAAATTTCTGCCTCACTAAGTTCTCCAAGCACTTCCGATACGAAAAGTCTTCTTTTTTTCCATTTTTTAAGACTACGTACAAGCATCTACTGTCCTGGAAATTACTATGTCTGCTGACCTGTCACCACAAGTCCTCCAAATTTTAAAGAAAGGAAAATATAGAGATGGACACGTGAAAATCTCAACATAATGCAATATACACAAACGAAGACAAGATGTATAGCATAAACTGTAATATACAGATTTAACACCAAAAAGAAGAAAAAAAAATAAACCATAATTTGGCCTCCAAGTTTTGAAAAGAAACTAATTTATCGCAGGCACATAGGATGAACAAATTTTATAAATATTGATGGATTCTGAAAGGCCAGGATATAGGATTATAGAATACCATGACATAGTCAACTCCTTCACCCATCTTTGTTTCTTTCTCCGGATGATGTGCAAAGACATTCTCCAGCACATACTGCTGATCATCAGCTGGTAAAGGATCCCCATCATTGTATCTACACACAGGAATATATTATAAGAAAAATAAGATTAAAATGCAGCAGCTTTTTGTTATAAAAGCAGAGGAAGTGGGTGATAGGTAAAGAACGAAAGTTGCAAAGATTAAATGTGCAGAAAAATTTAAAAACAATAATTGACCATAATCTGTAGTGCAAGCTTCTGCGCGAGTAAATATAATGATTAAGTAATGATAGCTAACATAATGGTATCTTATTCAGACGAAGAATAACATGCAGAAACATTGGGATGGCAGGGAGCAAAACAGTTGAAAGGAAGGACACCTTAAGAAGTTGCAAGGTATTGCTACCAATGTATTCTCTAACACATTCTAAAAAACTCATCAGTTAAAATTATATGGGTCACTCCACATTTAAACGGGACCCAGCATGATTTGGTGGGACCCATATCAATTTTAACAATAAAAGAGTGTGTTTGAAAGTGTGTTAAAGAATAAAGAGTATGTCGCTAGCACCCCTCCACTTTTCAATGTGTAAGTAAAACAGATGACACCAAAAAAGGCCAAGCATAACCAGAGAATAGGGGTGCCATTTTTAACAGTAGGAAAAGGCACATAAAAGCATAATTAAACATGAGTTGGTTTTTAAAAACAACATGAATTAGCACTCACTGACAACTGCCTTGGGAAACTTACCCTTCTTGCTGCATGATTCTTCTGATCGACTGCACTATAGGCTCAATGTGTTTGAGAACATCCTGCTCCTCAGCAGAATATAATTCAAACCTCTGTCCAGGTGGTCTGACAGGGCGACTCTGATTTCTCCAGTCTCCAGCATTTGAACCCCGACCTTGTGAACCTTCAAATTGATTTTTCTTAAATGAGTCTCTTCCTTGTTTGCCCCACTGAAAACTTCTGTCGCCTTCAGAGTTAGCAGAAGCAACATGTGAGTCCCATCCATGTGAACTTGCACTGTGATTAGAATCATTCTTGGCCCAAGGTTGGTTTTCTTGTGATTTGGGTTTTCCCCAAGAGCTATTTGGCTCAGTCTTGGAATCCCAAGGCTGGTTTTCTTGTGATGTGGGTTTTCCCCAAGAGCTATTTGATTCATTCTTGGAATCCCAAGGTTGGTTTTCTGGTAATTTGGGCTTTCCCCAAGAGCTATTGGCAACTGGCACTTTAGCATCCCAACTGCCCTTTCCATTGTCCTGCGTATGTTCCAAGGCATTAGATCTAGAAGAGTCTTCTGGAATAACATGTATTTCATCTTTTTTCTCTCCCCATGAGGACCAATCACTTGACTTGGGTTTTGTTGCATCTTTGATTGCACCCCAAGCACTAGATTTCGCAGAGTCTTCTTGGGTGACATCAGTTCTGGTGTTCCATTTCTGAGAGTTCCCAGAATCTTCTTGTACTTTTATAGACTCGCCCTCATGTATTTCAGGTTTACTTCCCCAAGCTTTCCAACCACCTGAGCTTGAATTGTCTTCTTGGATAACATCGGCTTTCCATTTTTTAATGCTCCCAGAATCTCCTTGAGCCTTTTTATCTCCATCTTGCACTCCAGCTTTATTTCTTCCCCAAGAGGACTGACTACTGTTTTGAATTGTATTGGTCTCCCAAGCACCAGACTTTGAAGAGTCTTCTTGGACAACACTAGCATTCCACTTTTGAGAGCTCCCAGACTCCCATGTGGCCTTTTCTGGCCCATCATTCTGTAGTTCTGAAGTCTTTTTACCCCAAGCACTAGAATTTGAAGAGTCTTCTCGGATAACTTCACCTTGCCACTTTTGGGAGCTCCCAGACTCCCATTTGGCCTTTCCTGGTCCATCATCATGTATCGCCGATTTTTGTTTACCCCAAGAAGGCTGATCACTATTTTGATTTGTAGCAGCCCCCCAAGCACCAGACTTTGAAGAGTCTTCTAGGACAACATCAGATTTCCCCTTCCCAGACTCCCATTGGGTGATTTGTACTGCATCATCTAGTACCTTAGATGCACTTTTACCCCAAGAAGGCTGATCATTATTTTGATTTGTAGCTGCCCCCCATGCACTAGACTTTGAAGAATCTTCTTGAGTCCCAGACTCCCACTGGGTGTTCTGTACTGCATCTTGTACTCCAGAGTTGCTTTTACCCCAAGAAGGCTGATCATTATTTTGCTTTGTAGCAGCACCCCATGCACTAGACTTCGAAGAGTCATCTTGAATCCCAGACTCCCACTGGGAGTTCTGTACTGCATCTTGTACTCCAGAGTTAGTTTTACCCCAAGAAGGCTGATCATTATTTTGATTTGTGGCAGCACCCCATGCACTAGACTTTGAAGAGTCTTCTTGAATCTTGGACCCCCATTGGGTGTTTTGTACAGAATCATCATGTTCTCCAGTTTTAGTGTTGCCCCAAGAAGACTTGTTACTATTTTGATTGGTGGCAGCCCCCCAAGCACTAGACTTCGAAGAGTCTTCTTGTATTTCAGATTTTTGTCCCCAACTAGACCAATCATTCGAGTTTGTTTTGGTCTGATCAGTCTGGTCATTATTTGAATCCCAACCATTTGATGTTGGACCATTCTGAAGTTCAAAAGTCTCATCGAAGACAGCATCAAATCCAGAGGTATGCTGTGGGGACATATCCAAATCCACATATTCATCATCAAGCAAATCATCAATGTCCTCACCCAAACATGCATTATTTTCTTCTTCATCCGCAAGGCCTTTGACCATGTGAAGAAAATTGTAAACATTCATCCCTTCAATCTCGTTTGTTTTTATCTGCAAAAAAATATTCAACATTTAAATTTGGAGAATGCTAAATATTGACCCCCGGGCAATGGTTAAGGAAGCAAAAATTGTAAAAGAACTCTTGGAACTTGTGTTTCTACTTTTCTAAAACAAAAAAACACTATTTTCAATGCAAACACTACTTTTTTTGGTAATCTTAACTAGTGCCCCGGGGGCACTAGTTAGCATGACCCTTTAAATTTAAAGCATTGTTCACAGAGCTCGACTATAGACATAATCAAGTCCAGTATTAAATCCAAGTTTAATTAAATACCTCTTTGGGATCCCATACAATATCAAATTTTGATCCTGTACCAACCGCCACATGTTTACCCCAGGAACAGGAAGCAACAATGCTTGACAAAGAGTCCGCGTGGTGTTTCTCGGCAGCTCTTTCAAAGCACTTTCTAGGAGTCTGCATGATCACATTTACAAAGTAAGGAAAATAATTACAAGATACAACTTGTAATTTAAAAATTACCAAGGCACTTACAAAGAGTGTGGCATCGGTGAATGGTACTTGAATATTTAATTGACGAGCCAGTGTTTTATAACCACCTGTGTTAAAACCAACCAAATTTCCTCCACAGGTCATACTACTTGCTAAGAGAATGAGATGCTCTCTAAGAACACCTTTTGCCACCATTCTTACTGATGCTGCAAGACGCTGCACACGGCACAAAAGGATAAATAAGATAACATAAATCTCTAATGTTGAGACTACAAACGAGTAGACCATGATCGAGGCCCTTTCTTCAAACTAAGCTCAATAACTTACAATATCATTGTGATAGTACTTTTGGTAGAAAAACATCACAAAATATAGGAAGAGGAAAGCACAAAAACAGACAAAAGGCAACATACAAACAAGGTAGTAAGAGTTGACATCTTACGCAATATCGGAGAGGGGTCACAAGATCGTGAATTGGGGGATCATAAGACAGATGGTAAGATCCTACTAATCTCACAAACTCATATTCCATAAAGAATCATACATATGCATATAAAAAAACATAATTTAGGAATAAAAAACTTCAAATCACACCCAAAATACTTAAATAAGTGGAAATTTGGGATTATAAGATTCATAACATAAAACATAAATGCCAATAAGTCAGAAACAATAAAAAAAAACAGAGTATTTAAAGTCTACGTGAGAGAGGGACTACAAAATAATATGGGTGTATTGGGGAGATTTCCATAAATTAATTGGTATAATGGGCGAGATACTGACTGTTGCACGTAATAGTTAAACAAAAACATGTGTTTTCGGGGTTTTGAAGGTTAGTAGTCGTTTTAAGTAACCATGTCACAAATCCGACCCGTGAACCCAGATTAGCGAGGAATACAAACGGGATCTGAAGGATCACACGGTTTCACCTTCCCTGCATCTTAGCACAGCGATCTCAGCCGCTCCAACCAATTTACGTTTCTGGCCATACACGAACAAGACAAGTGGTAGGAAGACCGTAGAAGCGTGCCATCTTAAGTTCGAGATCGGGATTTTGACTACCATGCATACAACCAAAGAATAACTAGAAAATGCACTTTCACATAGTAATCAATGAGAAAATAAGCAGCTT
This sequence comes from Trifolium dubium, assembly GCA_951804385.1. Lineage (NCBI taxonomy): Eukaryota > Viridiplantae > Streptophyta > Magnoliopsida > Fabales > Fabaceae > Trifolium > Trifolium dubium. The sequence goes on along the minus strand of OX638063.1, from coordinate 9,513,345 downwards.
CAACAAAAAACAAAAGGGAAATTACATGCAACTGATTTTCCATGAAGATTTGAAACTGAAAGAAAGGCAGCTTTATGTTGTTCACAAGAAGAAAAGCAGACAGCTCATACTTAAAAATTATGTAAATATATTATTAAGAAGTTTACCTGAATAGCTTGATCAAAAGTACATGATATCCCCAGTAATTCTTGAATTTGCTTAATAGCATAAGGGATAGAGCGCCTAGTATCAATCAAATGAAGAACAGGAAGGCAGGAATCGAGTACAATCCTCCAAGCATCACCACTTTGTTTAACAGCTTCCTTCTCAAGAATGACATCCAGTGCTAATTCACCATTAGAAGATTTGGACGGGTTACGGACCCATGTGTTCGTTCCAGGATTAACCCATATTATATTTGCCGAGCTGATACGAGGGTCTCCTGCTTAAGACAAAAATGGAAAGATTACTACAAAAATATATGTAAGAAATAAACAAATATAATAGCAAACGGATATGGACAAGAAAGAGTTAGAAGCAATTTACATCTTAAAAGAATATTATATGGACAGTGCAAGGAAAATACCACCTCACTAGATTGTTATTCAAGTAGTTAGTTAGTAAGTTACAGAAGTGGTGGGGCATGAATCATGATGTTATAAATAAAAGGAATGGGGAGGGATTCATTTTGTCATTGAGACTCTGGAGAGCTTAGGCAACTCTTGATCTCTTGCTCCGATACTAGTTGAAAAATAAAACTAATATCAGAGATGGTATCAATTTGAGAACTAGCTTCATGCTGACAAAAACAGAAACATAAAGAGTGCAAGAACACAATGCACGGTGGCGGTATCGTGCAACGAGCATTCATTCCATTAACAATTTCAATCAGACTATAGTAGATACAAGTGCATTACAGTTATTTTCATCTTTTTTCCTTTTCAATTTCCACTCATTCAGTTAACAGTTTCCATCAGACTATAACAAGAAAGTATTAATAAAATCCAGCATTACCTAAAATATACTTTTTATCTTCCCTATCTATACCCATATTTAAATTTAACAATAATAGATGTATAATTCTTCGTTGAATATGAGTTGAAAAGAAAATACCCTGGATTATTGATTCTAACAGAACTGGACAGATCGTGTCAGCAAGGACTTTAGTGGTTTGGTCCAAATCATCACCCGGGTAAACGAATGTTACACAAGGGGCAGAATAATTCGGAGAATAGCAATACTCACTGCATAGAAGGAAAGTAGACAAGATGGTGAGTTTTAAACTGCAAACAAATTGCATGTTAACAAAGAAAAAAAATAAATACTAATGTAACTTGTTATGGTGAGAAGAAAACCACGTGACTATAATGTTTAAAGAAAAGCACTCCACATACATCAGCTTTAATCTTTCTTGTTTTTGGGAGACAATATATAATGTGGTATTTTTTGGTCCATTCAACCAACCCCATAAGTGGGGGGGGAAACCTTATGTTGATGTTGTTCATTGAAACAAGAATCTTCACACGTAGAGAAGAAAGCAAGGAATGGGATATTATAGACAAAGAGAAAATGATATTGTGAACTTGCATTCATTTATTTCTAACAGTTTCTATTTCTATTATAGAATGAAAAACTCTCTGAAAAATGGAAGAAAAGAGTCATATATATATATATATATATATATATATATATATATATATATACTATAAAAAAGATCACATCAACAATTGTTTTACAATGTTCTACAACTTACTTTTTTTAGAAAGTAATAAAATTAATCATAACAAAAAGGAGAACAAAAGTGAAAGCAAAACAAGAAACACAGGATCTTGACTTGACATAAAAAATCTCCCCAGCCTACGATTTACGCCTCATTAGTTTGATACTACAAGGAACAACAATGGGCTCCTATAACTACAATTACTCCAATCAAGAAAATTCTATCCAAGCGACTAATTACTTCAAGTAAGCAAGAAGTTAACAATTCATATCAAACGAATATGACAGAACTAAACTTTAACCTGAAAGACAATTCAGTTCTACTAAGAACTGGGTAAACCTTCTTCTTCCGACTAAAGGAATCAAGTCTCTCTTGGCATTTTTGGTAAACTTCAGTCATATTGATCTTCAGCTCCCCTAACATTTCCTGCTCAAAATGATAAATCAATACCCAGAAGCATTTTAACACAATAATGACATTTATATTAGGATAAGTACATGTATTATAACTTAGTCTATTTTAATTTAATACAACCAAACTTCTTACACATTTTTGGTGTATTTATTTTCCACTATCATTAACATATAGTTTTCAACCACCGCTATTAATGAATGGTATTAAACTCAGCTCAGACCAGCTTATTTAGTACGACGTACAATTAAGCTGGTACAAACCAATTCGACAGTTTTTCCAGTAAATCCATACTTTCTGTTCAAGCTCAAATCACTATTAGGTGCTATAAAAACATAATTTCAGTAAATCCAACAGAGTAATATCTTTACTAGTGGTGTCACCCAAGGTTTTCTTTGGTCAACAACTAGTTCTTTTAATATAAAGCTAGTTTCTATTGACCAGTTTAGATAACAGAGCATGAGTTGTTCATCTCCAACATGAAAGAACTGTCTTACACAAATTGTTCTTAATCTTATCTTTGTTTTGTACTTCTCATCCGTAACAACATTCTCATAACTCAAACATACACTTGTAGACGTTTTTTATTACCCGACATTCAATAAAAAGATCTTGTTTTATATCTCCTTTGATCTCCCTATCAATTTCAGATCTTCTAAATAATATTAACTCAATGCTAGTAATTATAAATAAAAAAGAAAAAAGGACACCATTAACCAACCCAAACAGGCAGATTATCTCAAAATCCAGCAAAATAGAAGTTAGAGTAGATTTAGACCTAATATTAAACTAAATAGGATATCAAAACGGTGTTTGAACAGAAACATTTTCCACTATTGAACAGGTACTATGCACCGAGTTAAAGATCAAAAGCTACACCAAGTTTTTATGAAAAACTTATAGAGGATTAGAGGCTCTAATATTTTTAATATCATGTGCCATTAATTTTCTTTATTTGGCTCCCGAATCCCGATGTTAAGTGAGTTAACAGTAGGAAAAAGAAAAGCATATAGATTAGCAGCTCAAAAAATATGCACCCATACTTATCTGTTGAGAAAAATAATAGAATTGGTAAATACATTCAAAATAAAATATTAAAATATTTACATATCAATGTTAAAATATCCTAAAAAAAAATAAACATTTGCAAACAAGTTATTACATGCTTTTACAGTTCAGTTCAGTAAAAACAAGAGTCGCCAATTATGCATACTTCAGTTCAATGCTGTTTTAAAGAAAACATGAAGGAAATTATAAAAATGTACTACAAACAAAGGAAGACATAAAAAAAAATTAGGAATAGTTGCTAAAAGCGCTTTCCAACCCCCACTCTAATAAAGAAAACAAAACAAAAATGCAGAGGCATAGAGGCATATCTGAAAAATGTTCTAGAGAGAGATTATAAAATTTAAAATTGTATTTGTACTAGTTGCATGACATAGGCACATGCCTGCATCAAATCCTAAACATGTTTTAGAAAAAACAATAACCTCATTTAGATGAATATGACCAACAAGGCCTGCATCTTCAGTACCATCTTTGCGCCTTCGCTGTTGCTGGTATCTGCAGATGAGACAAATGTTCCAAATATATATAAATACAACTTTTCAAATAACTACAAAAAATATAACAACTAATTCAATTAAACAAGATTAAATAGTTTACCCCCAACAAAATAAGGAGTAAGTAGCAAGTATATCAGAAAACTACATGTGAGGAATTACATCATCATAAACAAAAAGGATAAGCCATGCATGCTTCAAGCCCAAATAGCTCTATGCCTCTATGTCTAGAGAAACTTATTACAGAGACAACCATTCATCTACGGATCAACCCGCAGTTAAAAGCTTAGCTTTTAAAAATTAATCCTTGAGCAACAAAATGGTTCGAATAAACACTCTTTCAAGCCTGTCAACACATATTATAATCAAACTATGACGAAGGCATTAGATGAAGCCCAGACCTCAACACAAAAAACAAATGTGAACAAGCGGAAGTGCAATTAACAACATCGATAAAAGACAGATAAAAGAAAATTCGACTTTAAGCTACAACGTAACCAATTAACCATGGTTGATCCATGTTAGAAACAGGCCTCTAAGCAAACTTATGTGAGGCATAAAATTATAAAAAATAAATAAAAAAAACATTAATGCTAGCCCAATCTCACTGGTCTGTAACTACTGCCTACATTTATGATTGTTTGTATCTGTAACTGTTTATGTCAGTGTTTCTTATTGTAACTGCCCATCTATGTGTAATTAAATAGAGTAGGGAAATGGACATTTGGGTATCCAGTTATTTGTATCAGTTTGGTGGTTATTAGGGAAGAGGGCAGAGGCTCTGGAACAACCTGTGATCACTTGATTCATTTCAACTCAATAAAACGTCATTATTCACTACAAAATATTAATGTACTAGTTCTAACACTGGTATCAGAAGCCCTGACAAGCACTACAGAAAATTTTATTAACTAAAAAATATATGCTGAATATAGGAAAAAAATAAACCAAGACAGAAAACTTACTCAACAACGAAATCTACTGCTGCATCCTTGAGGCTTACTCTTCTCAATTGATTTTTTACCAAATATGCAGCATGTTCACGACAATAACTCCTACCGCAGTCACAATCATTTAAATATAAAATTACACGACGATCATTTGGTTCATTCCTGAAGTTCACCTTGCAAAGGAGTATTTCCTGAAGATAATATAAATAAATAAATAAATAAATAAATAAATAAATAAATAAATAAATAACGCAAAATTTATTACTGAAATACGAGAAACAGGTGTGCATTTTTCACAGAGAAATTATTACCTTCATAAATCCCCAGGAAGAATTACTGCTAGGGCTAGCATCAAGGACCGCTTTATAAGCAGGGTTTGACATAGATGTTGCAGCTAAGACACCTACAGGCTCACCAGCAGGGAATAAGTGCTGTGCTGCATCTCCAGATTGTATACCATATTCAAACTGTATGATGGAATTGCTACACACATTTCTCACAGTCCCATCATAGCAAATAACAACATCGCGGAGAATGGCCATCAAGTTCTTAAATAGAGTGCCTGGTTCAGATAATCCTCTAGAAGAGCGGTCAAGTATTTCTCTTGTTGCAATTGAATGCACCAACTCTTCATATGGATCTAAACCATGAAAGAAGCATCCTTTGAGCAAACCAAACTCAGCAGAGGGATACTCGTCCTTTTTATAGAAACACTTAACATGAAAATGAGAAGCTACATCCTCAACCAATCCCTTGGAATAAAACTTTCCTCTCTCGAAGAGTTGTTGGCCTAAAAAGCCGATCTGTTGAACCACCTTGTCAACTGCCGACTTGCTCTTTGAGTCAATCAAATCTCCAAGTTTGGTTGACTTCAAAGCAAAATTTACGACCGGAAGTTCAATATCCTGAATGATTTTCTCCAATTGTTGAGCCAACAACTCTTGATATATGACCCTCAGCTGAGACAACAAAGGAGAAACTTTCCCAATGCTTCTATTTATAACCCTTTTCACTGCCCTGGATATTGAAAAGTCTTGTAATCCAACACTAAATCCATGGGCAAATATGTTTTCCATCAGAAAGGGCTGGATCACATCAAAGAAATTGAGTGCCTCCTGAGGACCCTTGCTAAAAAAAATCGAGGCTGCTATTTCATTTATAATTGAAGGCAAAACATCTATGGTAAAATCAAATTCTAAGATTTCCTTTTGCCTTATCAAGTATCGTCCTCCAGTACAATCAAACGTCAAAGGCAAAGCACACTGCAACATCTGAATAGATGTCCAAAATGAATCACCACACGCGGCCTTAAGCACAGCAGGCATTGGCAAAGGCAGTGAAAGAAACATTGCCATTTGATTTGCTGCAGCTCTATCCAAAACACAACTCTTCACTAGCATTTTTAGTGACAGTAATGAGTCTGCGGATAACTGAAGGTTCAAATTCCCACTATGAGAGCTGAGAAGTTGTTTCTCTACAGAGAAAAGCTCCAAAACCTCAGCTTTAGCAGCAAGCGACTGGGGATAAAAAAGATGGACACAGTCACCATCAAAGTCAGCTCCTAGGGGTCCACATATAAGTGGATTAATTTTGACAGTGTGGTCGTCGTGGATGTACACCACAAGCGCTTGCAAGGAGTGCTTGTGGGTAGTTGGGGGTCTGTTGATGAAGACCGTATCGCCATCCATAATCCTCCTATGGACAATCTGACCCGTTTTAAGATAAGTGTGCCCCTTTGAGCCCTCCCTTAGTGAGTAAGTTGACAAACCTTCCTTGTATGTCAAGCACAAGTTTTCATCAACCAACTTTTGTAAGTAATGGATGTTATGGATGCTCACTCTCTCCTCAAATGTTATCCTTTGGGCAACCTCAAGCGGTATTCCTACTTCATTTATTTTCTTATAGCCATCTCCAGTTATTACATTCCGGGAAGAAAACCCTGAACCCTTTCTTATAAATAAAGTCCTCATTTTCTCTAACCATGCTTTTGTTGAGGAATCATTCAGCTCTTTATTGACCCCATAATGTGTTTCTATATCACGTGCGGCCTTCGAAGTACCCCTGATTTGAAGATACTGATCAACCACGGATTGCAAGTCATTAGCTTCCACTTGATGAGACTCAAAGTTTGGTTCACCAGATCTAGAACTTCTGATGACTTCAACCTTCCTAAGCAATTTTCTAAGAATCGTCATGGCCGGATCCTGCAATGTGAGAGAGTTACATAACCTTCTGAAGGACTGCAAAATAATTTTATAATCAAGCAACAAATCACATTATCATTTCCTCACCGAAGACATGATACTGACACCATCGGAAACTACTGGCACAGACAAGCAATTTGGTGGTACTGGAAGGTATTTCAAAACATATCCATCTTGAGGAAAATATCCCTTTCCAGCAAGTTTCTTTTTTGTTTCTGGAGGAATTCTCCTGATGATTTCCATCGCCTGGTAGATATTTGACAAATAAACTATAAATCAAAATCCAATGACAAGTTTCAACCGGAACGTAGAAACATAAGAAGCATATAGCAATTAGCCGGAAAGTAACAATTATAACCCTATGTGAAAGTCAACACATGCATTTTGAGTAAAAATATCAATCATACAGAAAAAGCAATTACCAATTCCAAAAGTGGAACTTAAAATATAAGGAATGTCAAGAGAAAATTATATGCCCCTATAAAGCAGAGTGAACCAAAAGGAGCAGTCTGTCACTCATGGGAAAAGAATGCTGGCAAATATTCTGACATTCTATAATTATTAATTGATTCATCTAAAAAAGTACATTGGAATGCCTCGTAAACCGATCCTTCTAAAAAGAATGTGTTGACTATTAGGGAATGAAACCATAATAAAATGTTAGTCTGACAGTTTGTTGATATCATTCCTCTTCACGGGAAAATATCGGAAATACAAATCATCAATGAGACATTAACAGAAACTTTACTCGAAAAAATACAGAGCGGAAAGAAAAGAGTTTAAATTTATTGAATATTATTAGAATAACAGCTCTAAATCTACAGGAATTAATCCTTGAGTTTGAGAGAGTTAACACAGATTTCCTATTCATTTCTTTATTTAAATTTCTGCCTTAATTTTCTGATATTGTAATACTGTAACAGAGGCTTGTATCTCTAAGATAGCCTTATTCTTTATCAGAACAATTCAGGTTCACACTTCCAATATGTGGCACCTATCATTCTTCTCCCTGAAACTGAATTAATATGGTCTCAGAATCAAAAGGACCGATGAAGAACATTAGAAGATATATACTATAAGAGTCTCCAAAGCTCCAAGATAGGCTGTACCTACCGATCTTTCAAGTACCACTATCATCTCTCTAACTCTATAACCAAAACTATTCCAAATAAAGAGGCTGATCAACTACTGGGGTCTGATAACAGATATCCTTGAAATTCAAAAAGAAAAAAAGGTGTCCAACTCCAAGCAAATGATAAACAACGAATGGAACTGTCATTAAACAATCAAAGATGCCTATACCTATATATGGAATGCTTCAATTATAAAGAACATAAACAGTAACACAACAACAACCAAGCCTTATACCGCTAAGTGGGGTCGGCTACATGAATCGAATGACATCATAGTGTTCTATCATAAACCATGTCTTTCTCCAACACGCGCGCACATACACACACAAATGTGTATGGCAAAAGCAATAGAAACTAGCCAATTCAAGAAACAAAATAACAATTAAAACCAGTAGAAACCACACCTCACAAGGAAGCAAAGCTCGAGTGTGATCCCCCTCATAGCGATATCCATATTTCTCCAAAAATCTCCAAAATCCATCGTGCATCTTGGACTTTGACACCTTCAGTGCCAAGTAACAAGCCCCATCGGCAGTTTTGACCTCCCGAATAGAAACTTGAGCAGCATTAACGTCCTAAAAGGAAAATATAATTATCATGAACCTTGAACACTCGTATTTATGGAAATAACATGTTGCCATCTATAACGCATATGATAATAGAAAAACCAGTTTTAGCCAACAAATTAGAACGTATTGAATATTAAATTTGGAAACAAAAATAGAAAGCAAAAAGAAAATAACGCACAGAATAAACCACAATTAAGCAAACCATAGAAAGCAAAAATCATACAAAGAAAAAACAAAGCACATAAAAAATTTGTCTGGATTTCCATTATATGAGACCTTAATAAACTAGAGTAAAGGAAACAATCACCATTGGGATGCAAATGGGCAATCTTGTGCCAAAAATAGTTACCAGGGAAGTCAATATCAAGATCCCAAATAGGATTGTGATTTAAACACTCGAAACATGATATCACAACTGTAAATACAGCCAATATGGACACAAGCTCCTATCTTCGCAATTTTTAATATGTTACCAACAGTTCTGGTGATTGTTTGCCGACCTGCCTAATTATTTTTGAACATAGTTAATACTTTTCAGCATTACATCATCATTTATGATGACACAACTGGTGTCTCTAAACGGTATTATAAATCATTGCTCTTATCGGAAAAGTTTATGATTCTAGTAGTGCTTGCTTCCAAGTCAACTACACACACAAGTTTGGCATGTGACATGCATGTACATGCCTACAAATAATAACATTAACATTATTATTATTATTATTATTATTATTATTATTATTATTATTATTATTATTATTATTATTAATAATAATAACATTAGTATTATTATTTATCACACTTCTCATATGCTAATATCTAAATAGGGAAAATGCTATAGAAATATTGTGTTGGAAAATGGTGAATTCAACTTTTTGGAAGTTTAGAATTTTTTCCAATGCAAAATTTCTATTTTTTGCTTTCTACGGAAGTACCCTTAGGACACATGTTAGCATGACACTCTAAACACATCCGTTCCGATAGTCTTAATACATAAATAATTTTAAAATATTTTCATTTTGAAATTATAACATAAGCCAATAAAAGGATATCATATGATTGGTTCATACTAACCTCACAACAAGGAGATAATAATCTCTGTGCCAAACCACTGTTTGAAGAAGGTACCTGAAAGGTTGTAAGTCAGCATTAGAGATAGAGAGTGAGAGAAAAAGGAATATTTATTAATACTTAAACTAATAAAACTGATCTACCTCTACCATGGCAATCTATTTACAGATGCAGAGTCTAGTTCAAGTGTTCGACAAATTAAGGCCGTTTCAACTGCCTAAGAGGAACAGTTATCTGACAGCTGTAAAATAGCTGGCAGTAACTGCGATACCAGTTGGCACTAACTTATAACAGAAACCAGACTAGTACAACTATTACATAGAAAATGTCTTCTCTTACGGCCAGTGAGATCAAAAACACAATGGAATAAGAGGGTTGCATCCTTCTTGTATGTAAATCTAATGAACAGAGTGCATATAATACGATTTTTTATCAATTTAGGACAACAAAATTATCAAACCAAACCTTATTTACCCAGTTTGGTCAATGTTATGAGAACAAGAAAGGGGAAAAAACTAAACTAACAATAAGTTATAGATTTATTGATTTAAATTTAAAAAATGTGTCCTTTACTAATGAAGTCACAGCTTTATTTCACAACAAATCAACTGCATATTTGACGACCCAAATTTAGATCAGATAGCAGATCAGAGCAGCCGATCCCAGACTCTAAAACTGGTGATGATAGTGCACGTTTTGATAATTATAAAATTGTCACAGCATAATTTGATAATTACCTTATTACCAGTCAGTAACCAACTTCATTGCTATAGTAAAGCATGTTTCGCAATTCTTTTATCATCAAATCAAATGCATTTTTCTTCAAATTATATTATTATTAACTAATATAAGAATGAGTTTGACAGTTAAAAAATGAGACCACTTGGTTCTGGTTTTTTTGGTACATCGGAAATATAAATTGCTCCCGCCAGGGATCGAACCCTGGACCTCCCCCTACCCAACCCATGTCCCCCAGCTCTTACCACTTGAGTTATCCTAATGGGATTTACATGAAATGAAGATTAACTTTGAACCAAAAAAAATGGGTTTATCCCATACTCCCACTCAAATCCGAAGAGTTTTTTTACTGGTGCAATGCACAAAAGACATTTATGTGGTTCAAAATAATGACAAAAGAGAGAGCATGAAGAAAGATACGTATCTCAAAGGCAAATAGCTTTTCTTGAATCTTTTAAAATAATTAAACAAATATATAAAAGTGAAAATAAAAATTCTGCCACTAAATATCAATCACAAGTTATTAAAAAGCTAGGGAACCATGTATCCACATTCCTTTTGAGTGTTACCTTGGTTTTCTTCAGTTTTAAGCAGTTTAAGCAGACTAGGCTCAGTATTCGCTTCAACTCAGTAACATGACTGGGATGGTATATTGGAACTGGAAGCTCAATGTAACCAAAGTGGCCTGAAAAGTAACATTGATTCAGCCACAATTCTCTTGAAATATAACATTTTTCCATCAAAATGACAATACAATAAAAGATCAAACAAAAGACCTTCGCATTTTCCTGCTTCGGAAGTGCCACAAGATTCACATCGTCCAAACTCAAGTGGAAGCCCAAGGAATGGATTTGCCAGCTGACTAGCATGGCTAATTTGGGAATCGCTGATTGATGCGATACTCTATCAACAAAAGAAAACAGGAAATTTCCCACAATATAAATAAAATATTGAAAAGACCATAACATCATAACAAAGCTTAGTAACCAAACACTGAAATTAGAATCTTCTTTTACTGATGAGAATTAAAAACAAAAACCCAGACTGATAAGCAGCAATATGTGCAAGCATAAACACCTACAGAATACAACTTTGTTGGTTTTCAGCTCTTTCCAAAAAAGATAAAAACAAAAACCAAAACTCCACTCCATACATTTATATTGACACCAATAAATTTCAAGGAAAATTAATAACAAAATAAAAACACTCAAAGTAAGGTTCTTAAGGGAACCCAGCAGAAAAGACCACCAAAGTTTAGGCAAAGATCCTAAAACACAAGTATGAAATCCTCCATCCTTAGCGATAATCACAAAAACTGTCCAAATTTAGACAAGCTATTCTCATTGGAACCATTTTGCAAAGAGATGATGATTTCAATAACTAAGTACCACAAACACAAAAGTCTATTGCCAACCGGAAATGCATCTATCTGATAGTCATGCAATTTAAAAGGAAAAAGAAAATAAGTACATCAAGTGCTTACAATTTCCTGGCGTGTGGCCATACTGAATCGGATCCCAACAACCTTCCCTTCCAAAAGACTTGAAGTAGGATTATCTTCCATTGCTACCTTGGTAAATCTACAGCACCTGCCAACAGATAACTCATAATCATGAGTCATTATTTGCAAAACTTACAAGTTTCAAAAAAAGTTAAGGCAGAAAGCAAATAAAAAACAACGGAACAGAAAATTACTGGAGAGGTGGGCTAGTCTAACTTTTATTTGCATACTTTCACAAAATTAAGCAAATACAATAAATCTCCAAAGACAACATAAAATAAGACATCTAACTAACATATCCATAATCATGGAACACCACAAATGTTTGAAAGGATGACCAGATATCGCATGTTGCAGAGCTAATACAAATCTTTTCCAATCAAGCACCTTGTCGAATCGGTGATGCCACCATTCTTAAACGGAAATACAATAACCCAAAAAATACTAGGGTAAAACAGTCGATTCAGAAGTCAAACATCAACTCATAACTATCAAAATATAAATTATGCCAAACTGTGCGTTCAAACCAGACAACGCAAAGACACATTTATAATTATGAACTAGAAAATGCTAATCACTGACAAGTGACAACCATTGCTGTTGACAGGTTATTTCCCAGTCCCAGTAAAAAAATCGTTCCTTAACTGGGGTACTAATTGGTTTTGCATACACAGAAAGAATAATTCCATCACCCACTTCTATTCGGAACACAAAGTCACACAACAACCCAAAAAATCATGCATGCTTATCTTCATTTAACCCAATTCCTTAAATGTCTAAAAAACGAATAACTCCCAGCTACATTGAATCATTTTTCACCAAAATGAAAAAATAAAATAAAAAATCACTCACCCTCACCCCCATTTCAACCTATTTGAATCATAAATAATTAGAAAACATTAAAAGAAAAAATTAACCAAAATGATGATCTTCAAACAAAATGAAGCAAGTCAAAGTCAAACTATAAATTCAGCCAAAATAAAAACACCAACTAAAAAAAATAAATTAAAAAAAATATTAATAATAATAATGAAATACAACATTTCAATTTTACCAAAAAAAATATACAGCATTTCAACCTCTTTCTCACCTCAAAGAGTATTCTCTGTTAAATTAAACCGTCTCAGCTACCTCAGCACAAAACCCTAAAACCAAAAAAAACGCAAAATCAGTACCAAAAAATACAACACAGTGAGTCGCGTATTTGCATGAAACAAAAATGCGGAACAATAAGCAGAAAAATCGAAGTACTTAGTCGTAGAAGCTAATCATGAAGCTGAAGAAAACGCGAAAGAGTTTCATCAATTGAAAAACCCTAGACTGTTCAAAACGAAAATGAGAACAAAAAAACGCGAAATCAGTTACGAAAAACTACACAGTGAGTGAAATTATTGCATGAAACGAAAATGTAGAACGATTAAGGAAGAAAATTGAAGTACCGAGTTTGTTAGGGTTTGATCGAAGATGAAAAAAGCGTGTGAGAGGGTTTCAGTTTTCAGAGAGAGAGAGTGTGAAGAGAGAGAGTGTGAAGAGTGAGAATTTTGGGTTTTTGTTTTTTGCTGAAATGAAATTTGTGTTTTCGATGAGAAAAAAATGAAAAATAATTGGAAAATTTTGTTTTTGTGTGTGTTGTGGTTGTGCAAGAGGTACTGGGTTTTTGGTTGAGAGGTTTTGATGGTTAATGACGAATTTGCCCTTGTTGACTTTTTTTTATAGTGTTTTGATGGTTGTGACTTGGTGTATAGAATTGGGATTTTGATGTTGTTTTTGTTGAGTGGGTGGGAAATGGGAATGAAATGGTTGGACCCAAGTTTGAACTTGAGCTTGGTTAGGAAATTTTTAGTTTAGTTAAATTGGGTAGTTAGTGTTGGTTTTTCAAATTATAATTTTGATTTTGATTAAAGCTTTACAAATATATATTGTCCTTTGGTCAAAAATAAAAACATGTGATATAGGTGGTGATAAATATTTATATCTTTTAATTATTTTGATGTAGAGTTTGATTCTGAATTGGTGCAAATAGATAAAATAATTGTTGCGAGATAATTTTTGTAGTTGCGTGTGGATACGTTGACTTAAAAGCTATGAGACAAGTTTAAAATTTGGCAAAGTTCAAGTAGAGACCGAAAGTGAGAGATATCTAAATTATTGGGGTGGATTAAAAAAAATTCGGGGACTAAAATTATTCATATTACATGACCAAAAATATCGGTAACCCAAAATACGAATTTATTCTCATGTATTGTTAAAATCAATTAAGTCTTCATAATTTATTCTCATGTATTGTTAAATTCAAAATCCAATTTAGAATTTGTGCTCAATTATATTAAATCTATAATGAGACTTTTAAGAGTTGCATATTTTAATTACATAAATGCTTGTTGTCGCGAGAGAGAAAAAATTGTGAAACAATGCGAATGGTGTGGCAAGGCAAATGACCGTCAGATTTGTCAATCTTTCCTCCTCATTTTTTACCCTTTTCTCCTTTTATCTTATCAATTAGAAATCTTCGTTTCAATTTCTCGGTGTTACGTTAGTGTGTCACTATCCACTTTTCCTACAATAACACCAACGATTCAATCTCAATTGCCTTTGTCGCCAAACCGTCGAATCGTCACATTTGAATTTATTGCGCAATCAACACCATGTGACGGTGGTATATTTTGGGGAATTAATCATTCTTGCGAACTATGGTTGTTGATGGAGGGAACTAACGATCATCATGAGAGGATATGAGTGGCTTTGCTTCCATCTTGCGTTTTAGAGTTTCCAAATATCTGCCGTTTTTTAACTTGGAGACAATAAGCAAATATGGGAGATGAGGTTAAGCGGTAGTTAAACTCTTTTTTATTTTATTTTAAAAATCAAATATACTCATACATATAACATATCCAACTAATTTGTTGTTGTCATTGTGAAAAACGTTTCCTCTGAACAAACATTTCTCTTTTAATTAAGGTTGGTGTTTGGTCAAATTTGTTTTAAATGTCAATACAACTTTAAAGTAGAGACCGAAAATGAGAGACATCTAATTATTGAGGCGGATTAAAGAAATCCAAGCACCAAAATTATTCGTACTACAGAACCAAAAACATTAGCAACCCTAAAATATAACAGAAGGATGAAATAAAATAGATCAAATGATACAAATTAGACCCTAACCCAATAAATATACTCAATTCCGAACAAAGAGTTGGAGTTAGACAAAATCAACTTATGTCTTCAGAATTTATTTTCTTGGATTGTGAAATTCAAAATCCAGATAAGAATTTATGGTCAACTATATTAAATCTATAACAGTAACAACAAGAAATCTAGAATGAGACTTTTAAGAGTTGCATATTTTAATGGCTTAAAAATCATTTTTGTCTTTGTATGTACGCGAAATTTTGGTTTTAGTCCATGTATCAATTTTTGTTTTAAATAAGCCATGAATCAACCAAACTTTTTGATTTTAGTCCCTAAAGCAAAAAACCGCAGGAAAATCTGCAGGGTTTATTTATAACAAAAATCGATACAGAGATTAAAACCAAAATTTTGCGTACATACAAGGATGAAAATGATATTTAAGCATGTTTTAATTACATAAATTTTTGTTGTCACGACGAAAATTTTTGTAAACAATGCGAGTGATGTGGCAAGGCAAATGACCATCAGACTTGAAAATATTTCCTCCTCTTTGTTTTACTTTTTTCTCTTATCAATTAGAAATCATCGTTTCAATATACATCAACATTTCTTCCATCCAAGTGCACCTACACCAATCTCTCGATGTTACGTTAGAGTGTCACTATATCCATTTCACCTACAATAACACCAACGATTCAATCTCAATTGCTTTCGTCACTAAACTGCTCAATCGATATTGTTCAACTTGTTGCACAATCAACACAATGTGGCGGTGGTATTTTTTGAGGAATTAACCATTCTTGCGAACTATGGTTGTTGATGGAAGGAACCGCCACAAAAGGTTGCAACACTCTATGTCAAGAGATTTAACAATATTATGTTTCTTATATTGAATTTAATCCAAAACTTTTGATGAAGTTAAATAAGATATTTTATCATCTCATGTGAGCGCTTAGTGACTTATCATTTTTCTAGGTACTTTGATTAAGTGGTAATTGATGTTGGACTTGGTACGAAAGATTGCGGTTTGATCCATACAACTGTATTTGAGAGAGAACTCAAACCACTTGATGTTAGTACTCACTCTGAATTTTAATATATATATATATATATATATATATATATATATATATATATATTATTTTCACTCTCTAATTCTAAGAGGAAGAGGTCCTCATTGTCTAGAACTTGGTATGAGTTTTGAGATTAAATTGTTATAGTCTCCTTCTAAACACAGTGGTCGAAATCAGACCATGGTCTTCTCTACCAAGTTTATAGCCAACCACTAATGGAGTTATTAACATTTGGTTGAAAAAGCATATTTAAATAAAAAAAAATGTACTCTCTAACTATAAATATAAGTAAATTTGACTTTTTTAATACATTTGATTACTATCATAATATGGACCATATATATCAAAAGTCAAATGTATCTAAAAGGTTAAATTTATTTATATTTGTAGCTAAATTAAGTTTTTTTTTTTTTGACAAAAGATGTATACGTATATTCCTTAAATCCTCTTACGTTTATTATGTCATTGTCATAAAGAGTCTTCAAGTAATGATGAAACATCTTTACTTTTTGAAAATGAAACAACCATAGTCAATGCATAAAAATAATTTCTCCCATTTGCTAACTCGAAAGTTAGTATATAATGCTTTATTACTTGATCATTTTTATCACTTTTCCTTCTGATACATGCATGTAACTAACTTTCTCCATCTTCCCCTGCAGGTTATGCCGACTATATCTATCTATTATACGCACACAACAACAAACACTATAATCTACACTGATGTAAGCATTTTAGTTTTCATGCCAAATTCATCACATACTCAATGAAGCACCATATATATATATAGAGAGACAGAAATATATGTGACTATATATTAATGTACCTAATTTTGCTGACAGTACATAACATAGTATTATCTAAAGGTTTTGCCGACTCTCACAATTTGCATACTAATGATCTATATGTGGCACTAATACTCTTTTAAATTATACGTGTGATTTGATTTGAGATATGCGTCTGTGTCCGACACTGACACATATGTATATTATATTGAGTTATATTATTTTTATTTAAAATTATAGTTGATGTAGATGTATGTGTCTATTCAAATTGATAACATGTCAACTCTCTAGTTGATTTTATCTCGGCAAATTTATTTAACCAAATTTAACGGCGTTAAACTATGTTAAACCATGTTTCAATCATGTTTAGTTCAACTATTTATAAATCATCTAAAGATTATCACTTATTTGCTCCAATTTTTAAAACACTAATTTACATCAAATTCATTTGTATATTTTAATAAAGCAAATTAGTGCTCTCTAGAAGCAATCACACACTTCTTCTAGCTCAATTCCATCAGCACCACTCCCACAAACACTACTAAGGTACTAGAGTGAAATTAAGTGGTAGTGAGCACCTGAAGCAAACTTTGAATAGGGTCCATTTTTCACATAATGGGGTATCCAACTTCAAAATTTCAACAGCTTTTGTAATATTCATGTACTATATATGAGAATAAATATGATAGTGAAATTTAAAACCAGTTTATGACTTTAAGTCTCTGACAAAAATGGAATCTTCTAAGGAGTGAAAAGCAGGGCAATAAGAAATTGAAATTTTTCTAGGCCTTGTGTTGTGCCTATAAGCCAAAATAATGTATCTAAAATTCCATGACTCCAAGGGTAGGAAATTATTAGAGATTGATAGAGACATTGTGCTCATTGTAGCCTTTTTCACAATATTAGAAATTTGCTTAGATATATATATTAGGGGGGCCAAAAACATAGATTTGGAGAGTTGTTTAATTAAACTAGAAATAAACCCGCGCGTTACGCGGATTCGATTAAATTATAAATTAAAATATTATAAATAAAAAATAATAATTATGATAAGTATAATTACATTGTTAAATGAAAAATATTTTAATTTATTCTTTTTAAATTGTGATTATTAAAAATGTTTGATATTTTATTTTTGACCAAAATAATGTTGGATATTTGATATCTTAAAAATAGAAGAAAATTTTAAAGTATATAAAGTATGCAGTATTCAGTTTATTTATGTTTTTTTTGTTCTTGAATTATAGAAAATAATATATTCAATTTATTTAAATTTGACTGAATATGGGTTATATCTAACGAATATGTTTTAATATATTTTATAAATTTTATATTTTTTACTTCAATTTTTATAAATATATGTTAATAAGTAAATATGTATAATAATAATTTTGTAGTTATAGTTGCATCATAGAAGCCCCTAAGGTCAAACATAATTATTTGTAATTAATTTTTTGTATATTAATTTTATTTATCTTAGTTTTTTTAATTTAAAAGAGAAGACACATGGTAATATTTTTTTCTTAGTTTATATAAATGAAATTAATATAGTTGATTCGAATATATATATTTTAAAGACAATTAATATAGTTTTTAGAGAATCGATCTCTGATAATATTTAATAAGTTTAAAGAAATATTTTATTTTAACAGTGTAATTGTATAAGAATTTCATTTTTTTTTAATGGGCCGCAGTAGTGCAGTCGTAAGAGTTAGAGGTAGTATTTGCGTTTCATTTTTTTATCATGATTTTTGTTTTGTGAAGTATTTCTATATATTTCAAAGGGAATCTCGCTTCTAATTGTACTGTTAATTTTTTTCTTGACATTAATTTTCTTTTGCAACTCCAATTATCATATTATAGGAAAATAATATTGAGGAACACCATTGTATGTATTGTGGTTTTTTTTTATTATTGATGATATAATTTAACCTACAAATAATATGTATGAGCTTGCTTCCGTCCCTTAGCTTCAATTAAAGAATTACACCATTCATACATGAGAGAGTCAGATCTTCGAAAATAAAAAGAAAAGAAATGTAGGTAAACAATTAATTTTTACTCTCTGCGTTTCATTTGTTGAACATATGGTTTTTGTTTTGTGAAATATTTCAATATATATGTTTCAAATGGAATGTCACAGCTAAATAAAATTTTAAAAGTTTTTTCTTGACATGAATTTTCTCTTACAGCTCTAATGATTATATTTTCTTGCTTAATACAGTAAATATAGTCGGCTTAATTAAGAGGTTGTAAGGGAGGCAACACCATTGAGCTTTCAGATTTGATTTTGTTGTTAGTTTTTTAAGGATATCATAGGAAAATTCGCTAACCTATAATATTTGTTGTTAATCTCTAATTTTTACAAATTTTTATTAATTATTTGAAATATATCTCAAAAAAATTTAAACGACCCTATTTGATTTATTTGATTTTTTTGGAGTACTATTTAAACATGCAGGACAAAGTTATTTTAAAAGCTCTTTGAATATGTATTTTGTTATATAAGTTTTTTGTTGTTACCCAAGCTTATATTTTCAAAAAATAATTATTTAGGCTTTTTTTTTAATGACCAATATAGGTATTTTCAAAAGCTCTTTGAATATGTAGCAAATAAACATATTACGCGCAATTAAAATTCACTAAAAAATCTAAAATTATTAATTTGATTGAAATAATAATGTAACTATTTAGATGAAATATGTGGTGGTTTTGTCTTTTTCATCTTTTGCTCCCATTATATGAAATTATGTACAAATTGAAATAACAAAATTTTTACTATCTTCCATGCAATTTTTGTGCTCATAATTTTCTGTCCAAATTTTATTTGGTTGAGTTTATTCCAGCTTTTATTTCCATCATAATTTGTTCTCATAATTTTTTTTGATTAATTTTTTTATGTGAGGTTTATTTCTCCCAAAATTTGATGTATATTTTTTCCGGAGGTTTTGATGTATATTTATTTTTGAGGTTTTGTCTCCTCATTTTTTCTATATATTTATTTAATATTCTTTATTATGGTTGTCAGTTTAGTATAGTAGTGTTTATTAGAATGCAATAATCCTTTTGCATATAAAAAAATGCTATATTTTTTTTTTATAATATAGAGGAGTACATTTAAATCATAGACTATTATGACAAAACATATTAACTTTTTTATTATAGTTATATATTGAAAGAAATTCTAACAATTATGAGGTTAACTTTTTTATTATAGTAATTAAAAGGAATTTCAACAATCATGAGGTTAATTGTAAGAATTTATTTTTTTGACAAAGTTAATATTAGAAGTTATACTACTATTTTAATATTTTAATAGAGATTGAAAACTTTTTTTATAGTGTGCCACATCATCATAATGCTTGCATATGAGTGACTATAGCTTCCCTTTATATATATAAGACTAACAATTATGAGGTTAACTTTTTTATTATAGTTATTAAAAGGAATTCCAACAATCATGAGGTTAATTGTAAGAATTTATTTTTTTGACAAAGTTAATATTAGAAGTTATACTACTATTTTAATATTTTAATAGAGATTGAAAACTTTTTTTATAGTGTGTCACATCATCATAATGCTTGCATATGAGTGACTATAACTTCCCTTTATATATATAAGATTGGTGTATTTTTAACTGATTATATTACGTGATAGATAGAGAAAGGTGTTATTTTATCTATCGGTAGAGAGACAATATAATAATATCTCTTTTATTTATTACAGTATAAAAGACACTCTATATTTTAAAGATATTATAAATTGATAAATTTAATTTATAATATATAATAGATACATCAATTTTTTTTTATCCTTGTAGGATGATAGTTCAAAGGCTTTTTCTTGTGTACCCCATAAGATTTGGGGGTATTTATCCCCAATCATTTAAAAAAAATTTAACCGATATAAATTTTTATAAAATACACTATTAAATTAAAAGTTTATATCATATAGATCATTTGTGTAAAATTTTAGACAAATTTAAAATCATTTGATATGTTATTGAGACACATCAAAATTAACAGTTTTTGTGATATCTTAAACACCGTTAATCTTTATGAGTCTCAATAACATATCAAATGATTTTAGATTTGTCTGAAATTTTACACAAATGATCTATATGATATAAACTTTCAATCCAACGGTGTATTTTATAAAAAATTATATCGCTTAAAATTTTTTATAGTGGTTGGGGGTATATACCCCTCAAATCGTAAATGCTGAGTGGCATATGAGTTGGGTGGAGGTCCAGGAATTAATTATTAACGGATACAATTTATCTTTCTGATATTTATATATATATGTGTGTGTGTGTGTAAGTGTGTGTGTAAAATAATTAACGTTAGTTCAGTAGTGATTGATGTTGAATTTTATAAGGAAGATCATAGTTCAATCTCTCGCAACTGCGTTTGAAATGGGACAATAACTACTTGATATCAAAAAAGACAACTGCGAAACACTGTATTATAATGTATTTTTTTTTTTTGAAAGGTATAATGTATTAATGTTGTTATAATGTTATGTTACTTGTGTGAAGAAAAAAAAAAAAACAGTAATGTTGCTACTTGCTATTCGTGTGATTCTCGCATGTTTTAGAGGATCTGCTCCACTTTGTTTTTGATCTTGAGATGTGATATACCTCTAACAATATGATAACTACGGACTACAAAATTTGAAGTGGAATAATATATTTCTTTCTCAAACAAATTATCAAGATTAATAGAATAATAATTTATGTAGTACACTCTTGAGTAGATAAATATCTTCTTTTTAGAAGTTTTTTTCATTTGACATAATATTACCTCTCTTAGTCAAAATTCAAAAATTAGTAACTTACAACGTTGGAAATTTCATCTTTTCCACCTTATTGAACTAAGTTAAAAAAAATATACACATGAAGTGCCCGTTTGACCCGGCTTATTTTCTACTTTTTTTTTTCTCCTTAAAAATAGTAAAGTAGGAAAAAATTGTGTTTGACTCTACTTCTTTTTATTTTTTATTTCTTTACTTTATTTCTCTAATACTTTTAAAAAGAAATATGGCTAAATTCAATTTTATACTTCTCTATTTCGTTTAAGCTAAATAGAAAAGTAGAAAATAAGCCGGGTCAAACGAGCACGAAATATTAGTTCAATTATTATAGTCTAATATTGTAATTTTAAAATGCTGAATATACATTTCATCAAGATAATTGTAAAATGACTATTAATGATTAATAAAAAAAAATTCTTCTCAATTTTTTTTAAAGTTCAAAAAAATATAGATTTTATATATTAAAAAAATTTATATAATAAATTTTGTAAAATGTTTTAATTAAAATTTAAAAAGAAATATAATAAACTCTTTCAATAATCTAACCAAAATATGTGACGCAAATTCCACCAAAACTTTTTTTTGCCGTCACAATTCTTAGCTTCCCCCCCCTTTTGTAAACCCCCGCAATGACTCTGAGGGTTCCTTCATTTCAATGGAGGTATTCTTCTTCTTGAAGATTAGGAACATATAGAGATTATATATACCCACACGTTCATCTGTTTCTGGTTGCAAACATCGGTTCTTAATAATTTCATCAATGGTGGTCAATGTTTTTCATTTTATTGGTGATTAAGCAACATCGAGTTTTTTTTTGTGACTTCAACTTAATCCCACGTTTTTCAATACCTCTTTAATACTCCGCTTTCAAAGTCAACTATATCTTTAATAATGAATGTTTGTATCGTCTGTGTAAAGTTTAAGTGTTTAACTAATATAAACCGTTAAAATTGTTAGGTCAGATATTTATGATTGAAGTTTTCGGTCATTTTATATTGTATGTATAAATTTATGATATTTTTATCATCTCATCTATGTACTAAAAAATAAGTATTTATATGAGTAAAAAACAACTTTCTTTTAAAACTTACGATGATGTACTGTTAGTGAATCTAGTGGTGGTTGATGTAAATTTAGTAGGGAGGATCAAACTTCGATTCCACAACCGTATTTGAGAGGGAAATGTAACCATTTAATGATAGAACTCGCCTTAAACTCTGGAATACTAGTATGTGTTTGATTTGGCGCCGACTGTGAGAATTGAGTTTGATATAATTGATTTTGGTTAAAAGAGAGTTGACCATAATTGATTTTATATTTGAATAAATTTAGTGCATATTTGGTATCACAGTGAGTACGTCATAATCACGATGACTTACTGCAATTAGCATAAGCTAAAAAATGTAGCTTTTAGAAAATTACGGTAAATTACCTTAATTTTGACATACTCATCGTGATATAAAACATACATTTGCTAAAGTTCTTTTCATCTATTTTTTTTTATTGATTTTGATTTTTTTTTTGGTCAGGTATGTAGTATAGCAGCTAGAAATTCACCTCTTAAAAATGAATAAGTAGACATATCAGGTTCGAATTTCAGTCACTGCACAAATATGCAATGTCTTTTAGCAATTGAGCTAAGCTCATGAGAACATTGTTTTTGAATTTAGTATTCATAATAGTGAATATTGAATTATTTTATGAAAAGTATTAAAAAAAATGAGTATAATGTTTATTAAAAATGTAATTGTGATTTTTTTTATGAAATTATGGTCTTTAAAATATAATAGTCAATAAATAAAATTTTAATTTGTTAAAATAATTGTTAATTTATCATTTTAAAATTCAAATGTATCGGTACATTAGAACTCACTAATATACAATAGAAATTCCCTATTTATATAGAGGTTGAAGTTTGATTCATAAACACTCCACTTATTCACTTTAATAGTGAAACTTTTAGTCATTAAACTACTTGCCCAAAGAAAAATTCCATGTATTAAACTTTTAAAACTATTTATGATATGATAAAAATATTGATAAAAAGGAAAATATCTGTTTTATATAAATATCATAATTTCCTTTTTGTTATAATAATGTATTTGGTAAATATTTATGATATTTTCATAAAAGAAATATTTTACTTTTTATCAATATTTTCCTTTTCTAAAAATACATATAATTTTTTTTTCCTTTTCTTTCAATTGTACATACCATGTTCATAAAGTCCAAGATGAACATAGTGAAGAGATAGAAAGACAAGAACCAAATCAAACCATTTTATATTCCCTACCCCAATTTCTAGTAGTGCTCATTTTCTCATCCCCACAAACCAAAATCTAAAACATAGTACTCCCATAATTTTCTCTATATAAGACCCAAATAACCTCTTCAAAAACATGATTTCCCTCAACATTCATCACTAATAATATTTCATAATCCAAACTCATCATATCCTAACAAAATTATGGCAGATAGCCCAAGTAAGAGCAAGAGCAATTCCCTCATCCACCATTCCACAACCAAAAAGGGTGGTTGGAATGCTGCAATCTTCATCATATGTAAGTTTTACTTCAATTCAACCCTCTATTTATTATTTTTACACCCCCCTCCCAATTTTTACACTCCATTTTTTTAATGATGAAATTGATTATATATGGTCTTTAATTTTATTATATAGTTGTGGAATTTGCTGAGAGATTTGCATACCAAGGTTTGGCTTCAAATCTAATAAATTATCTCACAAAATTTCTGAAAGAACCAACAACTACAGCTGTGAAAAACGTGAACACATGGGTTGGTGTTTCTTCTTTGTTCCCTTTGCTTGGTGGTTTCATAGCTGATTCCTATCTGGGTCGATTCAACACCATACTCTTGTCTTCACTCATTTATCTTGTGGTAATTTTTTTCTACTCCACTCACTAGTAGTAGTATGTATATGTCCTTTTATTTTACATTGAGTAAATTTTGTAATAACTGTCCAAAAATCTTAATTCAACGAGAAAAATATTTCGAAATTGCTAAGTCAAAGGTCGGAGTTCGATTCTCGAGGGTTCCACTTTATGTGTACGACTTTATAATGACTTTCCATTTCATATCTACCTACCAAAAACAAAAAAAAAAAAGGAATTTAATAACTATAACTATATATATACATTATACAGTAAGATATACAATCAAATTTTGACAAAAAAATAATATATATAATCAAATTACATTAAGATTTTTGTTTTTTTTTTTTTGACAGTAAGGTATAGAAGTGAAATATCTCATATTCAAACTTATATTATTTTTGTGTGTCTAATATACACAAGTGAAATAAGTTATAACAAGTAAATTTACTTTTCTGACATAAAATATAAGTAAAAATTAGTCAATTAAATGAATGTATTTGGTCCAAATTTTAAACTAAATACATCAAGTTTTTTTGACTAACTTTTGTTTATATTTTGGATCCGAGTAGTATTGATATAATGATAAAAGCAAATGATCAAAGATTTATTTATCTCTGTTGTCCATCCATATAGACTTGATCTTGTTTGATGGTTCTTTATTCTCGTAGCTGGAATCTAATGTATGCTCTTTCCTCTGTCTGATGCAACACTTTTGTCTTTTGTGAAGTTTTTTTTGGAATATTAATTAGTTTTACGTGTTATATTTTCAAGTCAAGTAACATCTCATACATATCAATGATGCTGTAGACAAATTATGTCCTAAGTAAGAATATATTAAAGTGCAAATAAAATAATTAATTAATTGGAAAGATTCTTAAAAATCCTAATGCACTACTACAGATGAAATCATGAAATAATTAGAAAAATGATAGTGCAAAGATTCAATTTTAATAATAATATTTGCCGTAAAAAAAAATTAGAAAAATGATACTAAAATAGTGACTCATTATATGTTTAGCCATCATATTTTTTCCTCCAAAACTTTATGTGAGTAATTTTTTTCTTTCTTGTGATCACAAGATTCCAATATTCCATTTCACGATTTGCATATTTCATGTGATTTATTTGTCTCATTATAAATAAAATTAGTTTTCTTAAGTTTAATTTAGTTGATAGAAACATCACATATACATATATACAGTTATTGAAATTCATATCTGACATGTTCATATTCAGTTATTTATTTTTAAAAGACAAAATTTTAGCCACTAAACTATCTAGTAAAAAAACCATACATTTGACCATAAAAAACAAAAAATAAAGTAAGGCCATGCATTAAATTGCAATTTATTATTCATTTAATACAAAACGTTACTTTAGCTTATGGTTGATGGATAAGAATCTAATAATGTTCTTATGTCACACTACAAAAAACAGGGCATGGTTTTCTTGACACTTTCAGTGTCGGCACTAAGACATAAAACACTTTTCTTCTTTGCACTTTATGTTCTTTCCATTGGTGAAGGTGGCCACAAGCCTTGTGTTCAAACTTTCGCCGCCGATCAATTCGACGACGACACGCCGGAAGAGAAGGATGCTAAGAGTTCATTTTTCAATTGGTGGTACTTAGGCATTGTTGCTGGTTCAACTGCTGCTGTGTTTATACCAGTATATCTTCAGGTAATTTAGTAATTGAACTTTTATGATTAAGCATTTAATTTAATTTTGATTAGTATATTTATATTTAATTTTTGTTAGCTTAGAAAATAATGATTTTTAAATTAACAATTTTTTTTAAAATGATAGCTTATTTTACACCGTCAGTAAACAATAATTATCTGATCATAAAAAATATTTGACTTAGTCAAACATAACAAATGATTATTAAATACTATAAAATTACTAAACACTTGTAAGAAAAAAATATTATTGTATTCTTGTCAAAAATAAAATAAAATGATTATAGTATTAATTTTTTTTTGGTACCTAAATAACCTCTTTTTATCCATTTGTTAATTAACTTGGTCGTAAATCATTTTTGGTTATCGGATCATTTTCCTAAACTTCTAATTCTCGTTACTTGAACGATTTTCCAAACAATTTATTACAAAAATTTGATTCTCAAATGATTCTTTTCTAAAAATAAAACATTAGAAAATGTTAATGTTAGAAAAATTAGTCCTTCCACCCCTACACTTAACCCCTCACCCCTACAAACTATCTAATAACCCTATTTTACCCTTTATATTATTAAGCTTTTTATATTATTTATTTTAGAAAAATTACTTTTCCACATCTACATTTAATCTTTCACCCCTACAAACTATTTGATTAATTTTCCACTTGAACCGGAACACAGTTGAAATAGTCCGGTTTGATTAATTTTCCAAAATTGTTACCGGAACACAGTTTACAAGTGTTCCGGTTTGGTTGATTTCACAATATTGTTACCGAAACACATTTAACATATGTTCCGGTTTGGTTATTCCCAAATGTTCTGGTAACAATGTTTTCAATCCAGAAATAATGTTAGCCTCTTTCTCACTCCCCTCAATCTCTCTTCTCTTTCTTCAATGGCTCGTTTCCTCTCTTCCCACAACTTACTCTCACAGGCAAATTCCTTTTCATCATTTCTCTAATGGGTCACCATTCTTTTTCATTGGCTCTTATCTTATCTTCCCTTCTCCAAACAATATCAAGTATCAACCCATTATGGTAATCATCTTTTTGTTCTTGATTTTATGCTTTGATCACCGTTTATATTGATTATGGATTTATACAAGAAGTACTTCAGTGTCTATGCTTGTTGAAAATGAAAAACTTATCGATTGTAATTGATACAATTAAACCATGGCTAACTCATATGATGTTGCAGGTTTAGATTGAGTTTTGACTACTAAAAAATAAAATTTTATGTACCTAATAAAAATTGCAGGGGTAAGTGAAATCAATAAAAGAATAAAAGAATTTTTTGATGAAGAAAAAAAAAATAAAAGGGTAAAATTGGAAGAGAAAAGTTGTTCGTAGAGGTGAAGGTATAATCGTAGGGGTGGAAGGAAAATTTTTCTAATGTTAGTTTACATATGGTGGGGTTGAATTGGATTCCTCTCCGTTTTAAGAGAAACTCTATTTTGTAATAAATTATTGTTGTTTTGTTTCATATATAAAAAAATTTCTTTATCTTATGTGAGTTTCTTTTTGTCTTAACTCTTAATTAATTTAACATTTTTCTACAATCTATAATAATTTTTTTTTTTGACAAATTGTAATAAATATTTTGTAAACATATTAACTACTTTTCTTTTATAAAAAATAAACTTGTAAAAATAATACTAATTGTCATAATATATACTTAATACTACAATAAATTTTTTTAGTTTCCATGATTAACACAAAACATCTTATATTTTGAGATAGAGTTAGTAATTAATTACAAAAAAATTGATTAAAATAATTTTTTAATGTAGAAAATAAATATTGGTTTGTTAGCATAAACCAAATGATATAAAAACATTACATATAATATGCAGGATCGATGTTTGAATGTCAACTTGTTTACTACAAAACATAGTGTTATATTGAATGATCCTTTTCTTACAAGGATATTTTAGAATTTAGAGATTACACGTATAACTTTATCTAGAAAATTCAATTACACCAAAAATGGGAACATATTCCTTGTAGATCTGTCTTTTCATTTTGTACACCATCTAATGGGAAAAATTAAGTGAATGGTTGTTCACAAAAGGCAAGAGAAGTGGAGGTTGATTTTCAAACATCATAATTCAAAAGATTACGTATAAATATCTGGCTTGAATTTGGTTTTATTTCATCATAGAATCTTACTATATGCTTTAGTTTTAGGTTTAATTGCATTTTTGACTTATAAATTGCAATGGTACTATTTTGAGTCTTTATATTATTTGGCCATCGCCTCGCTATTTTACTCAAAATTTGTGTTGAGATTGTATGATTTATCGATTGATATGACATTCAACTCGAACTTTTCTTAAAATTATATTTTGCTAAAAAAGTTGACTTTTTAGTGTTGTTCATATATAATTTTAAAGAAAAGCCACAATGCCTATGAGAGTTGGATATCACTTCTATAAATGATATATTTAAGCTTAATTTAGAGAAAAATAGATAGAGGAACTATCAAATCACAAGAAAAGAAAACCGAAGAAGGCATAATATTTTAGAAAGTAGTGGAGACCAAATTCGCACTATTGAAATACTCATGAGCTAAAAATACAAAGCATAAGTGATTGATACTATGATTTTTTCATGAGTCTTGTCCAACTTAAATTCATGATTTATTTGTGTCCAATGTAGCCGGAACTTCTGTGTCAAGACCAGTTGCTTTGTAAATTTTCTTTTGGGGCTTAATCCCTCTATTCTATAGAAAAATACAATTTAACATAGTAATTATAATGCTAAATACCTATTTTAAATTGTTTTTAAATACTAGCTTCTAATAGAGGCACTTCAAGGTTAAAGAATGAACTTCAAACAAACAAAGAAGTGTATCTTAAAAATATGGATTAATACCCTTTTACCATTGTAAAATATACAAAAATTGTTTTATTCTCTGTAATTTTTTGTTGTTTTACCTCTTATAATATAAGATTTTCTGTTTTACCTTATGGACTCAATCAACAATAATATAACCGCCGCAAAACACAAACGCTTAAAAAAAAACCCGCTGCAAAATATAATTTTAGTGAGAGTCGCCGCAAAACAGAACCGACGAAAAACAATAATATAACCGCCGCAAATTATACTAGTAAAAAATTATGATTGATTGAGTCAAAGGGGGTAAAACACAAAATTTTATATTACAGGAGGTAAAATAACAATTTTTTTTTTTACAAAATGTAAAACAATTTTCATATATTGTACAGGGAGTAAAAGAGTATTAACCCTAAAAATAAAGAGTGTGATTTTAGTATTTTTGTCATAAATAACATGTACAACTTTATGGTATAATCAAAACATCATACATATATGATTCTAATGAATAATTGCACTAACATTGCATATTTTGAAATTTGAATATATGTGAAAAAAATACAGGACAATGTTGGGTGGGGAGTGGGGTTAGGAGTATTAGCAGGAGTGTTAGCAATGGCATTGGCACTTTTCTTATTGGGAATCAAAAGGTACAGAAAAGAAGGCCCTACGGGTAGCCCATTTACAAGAATGGCCCAAGTTTTTGTCGCTTCATTTCGCAAGTGGCGCGTGGATGACACGCTCCTTCATAGTAACAATTTTTGCTATAGTGAAGATGACAAAGTTGAAGAACCTCATCACCATGTTCATGTTCAACCTAAATATCACTCTTTGCTTCATACTTCTCAATATAGGTGGGTACCACTCTTTCTAATTTTAATTACTATTATTCTTTGTTCATATAATTAATATTCATGCCATTTTGATGCAAATTACAAATTTTCTCTTAATTTCTTTCTTGTACATAAAATACTTTCTCTTTGTACACTAGATGTTGGATAAGTAGGTTAATTTTGCTAGGGAAAGTTAAGTTTATTTTGAATTAAATTATTATACCTTTGAAAAAAATATATTAGAGAAATGGTAGTTTAATGCTATACATAACTCAGAGTCTCTGCATATAAACTGCGATGTCCGTGTTAAGCTATATTGTTGGATGAGTGACATGTGTGACCAATTTTAATATCTATTAATTGTATGGTTCAACTTGTTATACATAGAAAAGTCATGGATTTATTAATTTGTTATGGGCCAATGGAGTAGGACTTGGTTGGAGTTGATACCAACAATACATTGTGTGCTCAGATTTTTTGTTTCCCATATGTTTGTTGATTCATGGTTGATATTTTCTAGTTTTTACAACCATATAGTACTAAAATAAAATTCTTGTGACGAATAAATATATGATGAATAATTTGCAACAGATTTTTGGACAAAGCAGCAATAATTGATGAAGTGGATGCCACAAACAAAACAAGAAATCCATGGAGATTATGTTCAGTGACACAAGTTGAAGAAGTGAAGTTAGTTCTTCGCTTAATCCCTATATGGCTAAGTTGTATAATGTTCACAGTTGTCCAAGCTCAAGGACACACATTTTTCACTAAACAAGGTGGCACATTAATCCATACCATAGGACCAAAATTTCAATTCCCTCCGGCGTCACTTCTAGGTCTAGTCGGAGTCACGATCCTTTTTGTCGTTCCAATATACGACCGAGTTTTCGTGCCGCTCACTAGAAAATTCACCGGACACCCAAATGGGATAACCGTGTTGCAAAGAATCGGAGTTGGTCTATTTTTGTCAATTTTCACAATGGTCGTTTCGGCTCTCATAGAAACCAAAAGGGTTAATGTTGCTAAAAGTCATGGTCTAATAGACGATCCAAGTGCAATACTACCGATGTATATTTGGTGGTTACTTCCTCAATATATGATCACCGGCGTTTCTGACGTGTTTGCTATCATTGGACTACAAGAATTGTTTTATGATCAAATGCCGGATGGATTGAGAAGTTTAGGAGCGGCGGCGTATATAAGTATAGTAGGAGTTGGAAGCTTTGTTAGCAACATTATTATTGATATTGTGGAAGCAATTAGTTCAAAAGCAGGTGAAAAATGGTTGGGAGATAACATCAACAGGGCAAACCTTGATGATTATTATTGGGTTATGGCTGTGTTAAGTGCTGTTAATTTGGGTGTTTATATGTGGATTGCAAAGTGTTATGAGTATAAAAAAGTAGTTGTGGATGAAAGAAGTAATCAAGAGGGTTCTAGCTTCAATAGATATCGTTCTGGAGTGTAACACAAGGCATGAAAAAACTATTACCATAGCTTATGCTACTACAATTTCTAAAGAGTATGTAGTTCTAGATGTGTTGTATAATAACAATAAATTTATAATTATAAGTTAGTTGCATATTTGTTTCAAATTTAATCGTAAGCAAATGATTGTTTTTCTTTTTCTGATTTCAAAAAGTCTAGCGACGAAATTCACACATATGAACCGAGGAAAAGATATAGATATTGTAGGTTCAACTTTACACCTCATGATTCAATTGCCTCCGATGTCTTTAACCATCTGAGCCGCACTTATAAGACTAAGAAAAAGAATATTATTACTTATGAAACTTTAGTTTCAAATTATAGTAAATAGACAAATTAAATTAGCTAGTCCTAAACAAAAATATAAAGAGACCTATTTGGTCCATAAGAATCAACTATAATGTCTCCAAAAATTATTCTAAAAAGGACTGATTTGGCACAAATTCTAGGGACTAAAAAGACAACATATATGAACCTCTGCAAATCAAATACTGTAAAGATATTAAAAAATAGTTTTCTCTAATACTGCAAATCAATGCACCCAATGCAAATCAAATACTGCAAATAATTGAAAGCCTATTTTTCTTCTAGGATTTTAAGTTGTGGACCACATCACGTGATACGACCGCAATATTGAAGTTAAAGCAGTAACCGCAACAACATTACTTATGGGCTGAAACACGCGAGATTGTCTGGCTTACAAGTAAGATAGCCTAGTCCCATATAGGGTTTAACCCGACTCACATTTAAGCGAAATCGCATTTTTCCTATTTTCCCTCTAAAATCTGATATTTCTCGATACCAATTCTCTCCTGTCACTACTAGGGTCAAACTTGCCCCGAACTCTGAACTACTAGGGCCCTCTTATCCTCAGAACCAGAGGGTGAAACTGAAAACATAAAAAAAAACTCTCTGCTGTCACTGTAAAATCACAAATCTTTCAAAATAATTTCCAGATAAGAGGAAGTTAGAAACACAATTTATGTGACCACTATAAGAGAAAGCAAAGCACAACAATAGCATCAATGTTAAAAGAAGCATTCATTAAACAAGAAATTAACTAAAAAAGATGTCCAAAAAGGTAGCAAAATATTGACCATATATACATCTAAACAAAACATTAATGCATCCATATATCAATCAATCCCACTAAGCTTCAAAACAAAACATTTCCCAAATCAAACCATTGATTTCTTCTTGTCTAAGTTTCCTCCTCTTCATCAACAATCATTCCATCCCTAACAACTTTATACTTATCAACCTTCGAAACATCAACATTAGGAGCTATAATACGAATCTGAGAAATGGCGTTCTCGAAACCATCTCTATACTGCTCAGCAAATCCTCTTTGATAGCTAATAACATCATCCTCCAGCTTTTTCTTTAGTTGATTCCAACCAAGAGACTCAGCCTTGTACTTAGCAGCCAAATCATTCTTCTCTTGTTTCAACTTCAAATAAGCAGTGGCCAACTTCTCTTTCTCAGCAGCTAACTCTTTCTCTAAGTTGTCTACTTTATTCTTTAAAGTCTCAATGCTAGCATCCTTTTGAATAATTGCATACTCGAGATGACGCGCCATTGCAATAGATCTTAGATTATGACTAGTCAGTGCTTTGCAAATACCAATATCTCCAGCTCTAGCAAATTTGGCTTCGTCAGCACGGCGAGTTATATGCTCGTCTATGATCTCAGATCGATCGATGAACAAAATCCATAAGGAGTCCTCGGCAGCATTGTCACTAAACTCCCTAAGATGTTCCGCCCATAAGCTCGGATTGGGAGTAGCTTTAGTAGTGGGAGCAAAGGCAACAGAAACAGTTTGAAGTGGAATAGCTTCAGGTATGTTCTTGTTGCAATACTCTTTGACAACATTAGCACTCACATGGCTACTGCCTTCTTTCTTGGTTGGCTCTAGGAGCTCCTCCATCTTTTTCTTCGACATTTTTGGTGCCATGCTACCTAGAAAAAACATATAGTAGTACTTTTGAGTTAGATGATTGAAAAATGTCACTCCATTCATAAAATGACTAAATTGCTAATACTTATCAAAATGCACTATCCATCAAAACAAATTAGCACTCCTAATTCTACAAATTGTAAGGATCGGTCAAAAACACTATACATCAAAAACCAACTTACATAAGTAAGCATCCATAGCATTAGGATCAGTTTGAGCAGCCAATATTTTAACCGAGCTTAAAGTAGGTAACGTCTTTAAAAATTGAACGATACAATACTCTTGACGAGGAAGCCTAGTTTCATCAACCTCTTTAATAGGTTGAGGATCATGAGACCAATATAAAGGAAACAATGGCTTATCATCCTCATTCAAAAGAAAATAAGGTTCACCATGAACAGCCCAAATTTTAAAGAACCTAGTTTTAAATTTCTTATAAGATTGATCAAAACTTTCCAACAATTTTCGACCAGGAATACCATTTAATGAAACCCAACCTACTTGTTTTCCAATCCTGAGCTGAAAAAAACAGAAAAATAAAGCAGCAGACGGTTCAAAACCGTAGTAAATAAGTAATCGTTCGAATGCACGAACAAAAGCCCAACTGTTAGGATGAAGCTGAGTCGGAGAAACATTTAACCAGTTAAGTACTTCGCACTCGAATCTCGATAAAGGAAGTTTCATTCCTAGCCGAGTAAAAAATGTTTCATAGAAATAACAAAAGTCTAAACTATCATGTTTTCCTTTGCTAAAACAAACACGTTCAGAATCTAAACAGAAATCAAACAGAACTTGTGTTGTTGTTGTTGTTGCTTGTACACCAAGTTTGTTCTTGAAAATCTGTATGGTTTTTTGAGAAGAATATTCAGATTTATATTTGAATACCTCAGGGTTTACCCATTGATACTGAGAGTGAGAGTGAGAGTGAGATTCATCATTCAAATTTAGGTCTATTTTGTTACGAAGATAAAACTTGGCTACAGAACCAAAACCCAAATCATAGATAGAATTTTTAAACTCAGTGGAATCAACTACTACATCTGTATCAGTATCAGATAACATAAATACTTGTTCAGTATTTTCTTCATGAATCAGTGTATTTTTTTGTTTGTCCATTATTGTAAGATTAAGATGAATTAGAAAGTGAAGGAAGAGAAGGAAGGAGAAGAGATAAGAACTTACTGGAATGGAAGAAGTGTGAAGGAAGTTTTGAAAGCAGCAGGAAATGATGAAGAAGGGAGACAGTGCATGAAATGACAATGGATGGAAGAGAGACTGATATGAAAAAGTGATTATAATTATGAGATATCATGTGAACTAAAGATGATGTCATCAAGTTGTGGCGTGAAGATCAAACGGTCCTAGAAATACTATGAGATAAATTCAAAATCCATACACTACAATCGATCCAACTTCTTTTTGTTAACATATGCTCTTAGTTTTTTTAGCCTTTGACCCTATTAATATAATCCAAAATAAAATAGTAATTAGTACGAACTTGTGTTTTACTAGGTTTGAAAAATAGAAAATTTCTCAAGCCCCCACATTTTTTCTCTCCCCTAACTACTGTTTTTGTTTTTGCTTTTAGAAGTTTTCAAACAAAATTTGGAATGTAGATTTGAAGGTATTGACACTAATTTGAAATCTAGATCCTGAATCATAGTTTAAGATCTACGACTCAAATTTTATGTGGAGTTTTGGGGGAATGTAGCACCACTATACTTTCTCCGTCCCAAAATGTAAGCAAATTTGACTTTTTAGGTACATTTGATTATTGATGTATCTAGTTCATATTATGGACCAAATACATCAATAATCAAATGTATCTAAAAAGTCAAATTTGCTTACATTTTGGGACGGAGGGAGTACTCCCAAAACTCCACACAAACTCCGGGTGAGTATAGACATTAGTTCGGAATCTAGAACCCGAAGCGGTGCCTACACTTCCCAAAACTCCGCACAAACTTCGAGACGTAGATCCCGAACTGAGATTCAGATTCTAGATTTCAAATTGAAGGGTAA
This sequence comes from Trifolium dubium, assembly GCA_951804385.1. Taxonomy (NCBI): domain Eukaryota; kingdom Viridiplantae; phylum Streptophyta; class Magnoliopsida; order Fabales; family Fabaceae; genus Trifolium; species Trifolium dubium. The sequence continues at coordinate 9,477,999 of OX638063.1, read as the reverse complement.
TTTGAGGTTTTAGGGGGTTATAGAAAATCATAGAGGGATAGAGAAATTTTCCAAAAAATATATATGCTATAAGATAGTGAAATACAATAAGTTATAAGGTCATGTTAACATGTGCCTAAATTATAAGTTTGCGGTGATAAAATAGTTATCAAACAATTTTTTTTCTACTATATGAACTTATAAGCTATAAACTAGTTTATTGTGCTCGTCAAAGTTAAAGTGAATTTAACCAAAGTTTTTTTACAATAGGAAGCTTATATCATTTCATTATAAAATAAAAATTCGATATATAGTCGATTCAAGTACAAGTACAAGTACATGACATATTATAAATATAGCAATGATGCCATGAAACAGCCGCTCTAGCAAAAACAACCGAGTTCAATTGTTGTTTGATAAATTTCACTTGGAAATTTGAGAATAAAGACAATACATTTTTAATCATTACAATTAAAGAACTAAATTCTGAAATGCTTTTTCTATGTAACCACTCTTCGATCATCTTCATCCTTCCATGGGTGTAAGCTTCTCCATAGTCTTTCATGGGCACTCCCTTCTTTCTCGGAAATGATTATGGTGTATAAACTTTTTCCTTGTGCACCGTGTATAAGTAATAAAAATTGCTTATTGCATTTCCAAATTGCTTAGTACACTTCTCAGATTACTTAGCGCACCTCTCAAATTTCTAGCTCATTCTTTAAAAATTTAAGGGTGCGCTAAACAATTTAAGGGTGCGCTAGAAATTTAGGAGGTGCGCTATAAATTTGAAGGATGTACTAAACAATTTAGAGTATTTATGCACAGTACATAAACATATGTTTTATGCACCATAACTTGTGCCTTCTTTCATCAAGCCCTCTCTTGGTTCTCCCAATCTTTCCTCAGCTTATCTATTGCTTGATCATTAACTTTAAATTAATTAAATTAACTTGCTAATGACTTCCTAAATTATTCTTCATACTCTTTCTCATCCTCATTACATTTTTTCTTCCTAATAAATAAATAAATTTACCTAAATTATAATTTTTGTTTAATATCTAATTAATGTTAGACTACGGTATTTGAGATGTTCAAAATCACTTTGAGCAGAAAATGACGGATAACTTACTTGATTGAATTTATGATATTTGATAAAATTAAGTGTTGAACTAATTTATAGATATAGAAAAATATAATAAAAAATTGACTTATTTTTTAATTTTTTCAAATAAGATGTCAGATATAAAATTGAAAAATTAAAAATAAACTAGTAAAACATAAAATGAGCTTTGTACATGAAGATGTGTCACATCTCAGTTCTCACCATTGTCCACAATTTCACTTACCTTTTTGTACTTTCGATCTCTTTTATTGTAAAGCTGCATTTTGTGACCTCAAAGTAATTTTTATGTGGCCCACAACAGTGATCCGTCCTAGTGTATCAAAAAATCACACCTCAAATATTTCAATTTCAATTAAGAGAGTTTAACATTAGAGGCCATTAATTATACTACAATTTTAATATATACATGTGTTCTAAATGGATTTATTTATTAGTTTATATATATTTACTATCAAAATATAAAAAATTATAAATCAACCATAACTGTTAGATTATTAAAAATATTTGATTTTAATCATAATTTTTAAGGTGATACATAATTGATGATGATGTACCTCTTAGTGTAAAATTGTTTACACTTATAATGCATGAAAATTAATTAAATTCTTTTAGAATATATCTCTTCCAACTAAATATGAACAATTAAAAAAAATAAAAGAATGGGGAAAAATTGGTATATATATATATTAATTTCTCAACCAAGCAAATTAAAAAGAAAGAAAAAAGCTTATGCATGTATTTTGAGATTTTATATTATGATATTAAATTAATGTATAGACCTATATATACATCTAACACATTAAACATATAAATGATATAAAGAATACATGTCAATGGAGATATTCTATGATATTTTCTTATATATTACTACTATTTTTTTTGACAATATAAGCAAATATATTACTAATTAAAACAAGCAAATATATTACTAATTGTCTTATATATTACTAATTAAAACAAGAAAATAAGCAAATATATTTCAAAAGTAAAAGTAATGACCTCTCTGAAAACATTTATATTTCAAATTACTCCTTAAACTGGAACTAATCAACATTGATATGTGAATTGTATGATACACTAATACGGATCATAATTGCACATCACATGAACCAAAAAGAGAAGAAATTGCACAAGGTGCAAAAGGAATTGAAGAAGAATATGCATGTGTTGATATGAGTGTGTGTGGATTTAGGTGCTTTTTTATAACAACAAAAGTGATGGGCACAGCAACAAAGTGACAAATTTTTTGTAATTGATTTATATATTGTTGCACTCCTCGTTATTCATGCAAATTCAATTTCAACCGTTGATGTTAGATGGTACACGTATACGGATAAAGGATTGACACGTGAATTTGAGAGTACTCATTTGTTTTTTGGTACAATGAGAGTACTCATTTTGCTTTCTTAGATATTTTATTTTTCAACCGAAATGATTTTTGGTATTTTCTTAAACATGAAGTGCTCGAATAATATGACTAAAGGTTCTACAATAAAATTCTTAGACAAAAGAAAAATTCTTAGAATTTAGAATAAGTATAGTTCACTTTAGTAATTACAATTCAATTTGTAGCTGCATGAATATTAATAAGCAATGATTTGATTTCAATTTTGAAATTTTGCACGTCTCCATATTTAAAATATGTGAGTTTAGTTATTAATTAGGCTATTTGAAACAAAAAAATTTAATTCTTACAAAATCAGTTTGTTACAAGTTTATGTGTGTCTTCTGTCAAAAAAGAAGAAGAAGTTTATGTGTGCCTTATCAAATCTAATATGCAAGTCTATATTATTTGAATTCTCTAAAGTCACTAAAGTGTAAATTGAAAAACTAATAATCGTTTTTTTGGTAAATCGAAGTTTCTCCACAAACAATTACATAAATTAATTCTTCAATGTAATTGATGTTCGCAGTTAAAAAAAAATGTAATCGATGTTCATTTAAGGGGTTGTCTTCTTCCTATAAATATTTTTCAATACAACATTATATAAAGAATAGAAAAAAAAAATGTACCCAAAATAAAAAGAATAGAAAAAAGACAACTTTTATAAAAAAATGTTGTTATCTGGATCTATGGCCTTCTTTTGTAAAAAAAAAATGTTGTTATCAGTGTCATATTTGAGGCAGGACGAAGAAGGCGACGGGTCTAGGCCCAAAAAAATAAGTCTAATAAATAGGGCTTCAAAGAAAATTATATTTTAGGGGTTCATCCGGCTAATAAAAGAAACGAGGATATATCAAGTGAGAGGAATGCTTATTGTGAGAGATGAGAGGAACAAAAAATAGTCATTGGATAAGAGTGTACGGTACACATCAAAATCTCTAAATGCACATGATTATTTTTTCCTACTCTTTCTTTCTTCCTCGCTGAACTCTTCTTCTTCTTACGTTCTCTTTGGCTTTCTCCTGCAAAATTATTTTTTTGATTTTGTTTCCTCAATGACTCAATCTATATCAATTAAAACCCCTTATTTTTAAAATTATAAGTATGTTGAATTTAATTAGGGATTTTTGGATTATGATGTTTTAGAATTTAGATATCATACAGAACGATTAAAATTCCTATTGGTCGAAGTCGAATCTAACTCTCCTCGTCTTTGAATCTCATCTGAAACATCTTATCTCTAAGTCTCAGACAACTATTTGTCTTCCTTCAACTCCCTTCACTGCCACCATCTATATCTGGAATATGTGGGTTTTGAGGTTCATAACTACCAATAATAATGGCTTGTTTCTGTACATTTTTCAAGATCCAGAAAAAATCCGTGTTTTTTAAACTTCCAACAAGAAAACCAAAAGCTAAGAGAATTTTGCAGATAGCCATGGATGCTCAATTGAGCACAATAAATCAAATCAATTTGTATATTAAATTAAATTTGTCAACCCTTAAAACCTAAGATTGGAAGCAACACCGATGTTGAAATTTTAGAGCGGAACAAGCTTGTTGAATGATTTGTGCAACGAGTTATAGTGATTGTTTCAAAGGAATTCAACTTTCCTTTATAAATTAACCTAATTTTGTTTCTTAAAGCTTCAAGTTCCTTGGCTTTTGTACTGCATTTGTTTCATTCTTCAATTCCAAAGTCATGATTTTTTTTTACAAAAAGAACAGAATTAAAATTATAGGGTTGATGATTTAACAATGGTCTAGCTCATGAGTCATGAAGAAGGAGTCTTTTTTGAAAGATTGAAAGAAAAAAGAAGAAAAAAAAAACAGAAAGGCAACAGCGAGAGAGAGAAGACACAAAGGGTACTCAAAATCAAAAGTAAATAATTGCCTGCGATGACAGAGAGAAAAGTGTATATGCATCTGAACCGTCTGATTTAAATCATGGGTTGTGATCTAACCCTCTCATCTCTCATAATAAAAACTCCTCTCACTTGATATGCCCTATATATATATATATATATATTCTCCATTTTGTTATATTGATGATTTATTTTCGTGTATATGTTTTTCCGACATAAAATTCCGAAATTTATTATTTGATTTAGAAAGTTCTACGTAGATTTTTTACTTAAAGGATTTGAAATAAATTTATATGTGAATGCTAGTTGCTAGAGATAATAATAGGTTTATAGTGACATTTACATCGAGTTTTAATGCTATCGTATTAATCATTAATAGGTTGAGGTGTCGTCGATTAAGCAATACAGTAAAACCGTTATATTGATTAATCACTCGAGACATCGAGGGTTAAGGTATTAAAGGAACTCTCGCCGTTTTCCAGACACTGACACATATATGAGCGATAGTTGAAAGCATAATTGAAAAGAGTGGGGGGACTGCAGCCCGCTATGGTCTGCACTATCCTTACGAAATATCATCAATTGATCAATTGTTTAATAAACATTTCAAATAATTGATGTATATGTTATTAAACAAGATACATTAATAATTTAATAAATAAAAAAAATTAAATGTTTCTCATAAAAATGATCTGGTAAAGTATAAATCTTGCTGAAATGCCAATCATGTTCCTTCTTTTTTCTTTTATTGTTTACATTATGTTTCAATTATTTATTTTTAGGATTAAAATATATTGACCCTGAAAATATTATAATTGCTCGGCCACACTTGTGACTTGTGAGTAGAGCTGTCAAAAATGGAAAGAGTCGATCGACTGTCCCATTAGTCCATAGGTTTAGGCAGGTTAGACTTCAAAAAACCTAGCCTAAATGTAGTCGGGCTTTTATGGCCCAAGCACATGTAGTCCTCATGAGAATCGGACTAGGCTAATACATTGAATTTTGGGCCAGCCCATTATCAAAAAATTTATGTCTTTTTTACAAAAGAAATATCACTAAGGGTTAATTACCTTTTATCCCCGGTAAAATAGGTTAAATTGCTTTATCCTCTGTAATTTTTTTTGTTGTTTTACCCCATGCAATATAAGATTCTGCGCTTACCCCCTGGTCAAAGTCAAAAAAATCTGATTGGGCAGAATCTTGACGTGGCATGTGACGCGGCGTGCCATGTGACTTTTTTTTTAATTTTTTTTTATAAATTTGTTATTTAGCGGCAGTTTTTAGTATAATTTGCGGCGGTTACATTATATTTAGCGGAGGCTTTGTTTTGCGACGGTTTAAAACCCTCCCTAAACAGTCTGTGCACTCCGCACTCTTTCATTGTTCTCCAGTTTACTGTGGTTTTGAAAATTAAAAAAATTGGAAAAATGAATATGAAGTTTATCATCCCATCAGTGGTGGAGCTAATCTATAAATTAGGGGAGGGCCGCTAAAATATTAATCCAATATGTAATAGAAATTACTAAAAAAAGTGTATATTATATCGTGGGTGTGTGTCTTTTTTTTTTCTTCTTTTCATAAGAGTTTTTTATCACGATATTTAGTTATATTTTTAAGTCAATATTTGTGTAAATTTCATATTTGATTATTAATATTAGAAATTTTCTTATTCAGAAAGATAAAAGATGTTAATAACCCTTGCAAATTAGGAATTTACTATGCAAAGTGCACAAACTATTTAGCGAGGGTTTATAACCGCCGCTAAAATATACTAAAAACCAACGCTAAATATTAAATCTATTTAAAAAAAGTCCAAAGACTATTTAGTGAGGGTTTTAAATCGCCACATAACAGAACCTCCGCTAAATAATAAACCACCACTAAGTATAATATAACCGCCACAAATTATACTAAAAACCGTCGCTAAATAATAAATCAATAAAAAAAAATTAAAAAAGTTGAGTTGGCAGATTTTTTTTGAAAAAAAATAATAAAAATTACAAGGGGGTAAAGCAAGAGGGGGTTAAAGCAACAAAAAAATATAGTTTAATGTGACCAAAGGCGGGGTAAATCTTGACGTCACTTGCCACGTCAAGATTCTGTCCTGTATGATTTTGTTGATTTTGACCAAATGAGTAAAACGCAAAATCTTATATTACAGTGGACTAGTGGAGTAAAGCAACAATTTTTTTATAAAGGGTAAAACAACTTTGACCTATTTTACAAGGGGTAAATGGTAATTACATAAAAAATATCTTCTAATTGAAAAATTATTATAAAAAAATATAGTTTAATGTGTAAGTTAAACAAAAAAAGTTATATTTACCTAAAACTTTAATAAAAAATATTTTTATAATTTATTAATTTGATTTCAATTTTTTTCCAGGAATTAAAACAAACCTTTAATTGATATTTAGTGATGATATAAATGTTATTTATACTTGCATATAGTTATACCTCATTAAAAATAATAATTATGCGTCAAAACAAAAATAAAATTAATAATATAACAATCTCACTTAAAAATATTGAATAAACGGAAAAATAAAATAGAATAGGTCGGGCCAACTAATTAACCCATTAAACTTATGCAGAGTCAGACCAAACTTATTAATGGAAAATTTCTCTCTGCCCCCCCTCACTTCTTTTTTCCCCCCCTCACTACCAGTTTTATCCTTGAGGTTATCATAGGAAAGATCGGATTCTATAATCCGAAGTCGAACACACGTTAATTTTTTCGGATCTTATAATCCGAACTGGTGGTGAAAGATTCCAGAACTTCTGAAGTGTGGGGGGGGGGGGGGTGGGAAGAATAATTTTCTTATTAATGTATACCAAAAAAATAATTGGGCCGAACTGGTTCATTTATGGAATCAGGCCCACTAAACGAGATAGGACTGGGCCATATGACAACTCTATTTGAGAGGGACTAAAGCATAATCCAAATTCAATTGTATTAAAATAATAATAATAATAATAATAATAATAATAATAATAATAAGTTTGCAAAGCTTTTAACCGTAACTAAGATTTGTCAATTTTCATGTTTCATTGGTGTCTATTAGGGAAGACAAACATAAATATTATCTTTATAAGTTTTCTTTGAATTATAAAGTTTTATTACCTTGAGTTAGAGTTAAGATCCTCTTCATTTCTTATTTTTCAAAAGAAATGATAAACATCATTTAAAAAGATATAGATACAGTTCACCAGAAGAAAATAAAAAAAGATATAGATACAAACAAATTTAAATTATGTTATTTTCACCACCAAAAAAAAATTGTTATTTTAAAAAATCGTAATAATAATGGTGGAACTTACTTAGTGGTGGAACCTACTACGTACTTTTTATGTCTATATCTTATCAAATACTAGTATTTGTCATTATTTTTGATAAATAGAGATGATCTTAATGCTTGAGTTGGGACATAATCTCTTTATCATAAATTTTAAAAATAAAGAATTTTTTGTTGTTGTCAATTTTCGGTCAATATTCTAGAAGTTATTTGAAATGCACCAAGTAACCACAAAAACAATATATGAAAAAAAGTATTACTACAAATAAAACACAGAAAGAAAGAAATTATATGCACTAAAAATAAAACAATTTACAAAAAGGAAAATAAATAAATATGTGAATATGGATTTGGTGGGAAGATGAGATGAAATCCTATATTTCCCCAATATAATCGTTCATCTTTAATTTAGGCCATTTTTTTTTGGTTACTCTCATATTAGGCCATTTAATTAAAGATTGAACACAAAAATGAGATGTAAAAACCAAAGTTAAAATGTGAATCATTCAATTTTGATCAGATAATCTGAAATACGTGTCAGTCGCAAGCAAAGAAATATTTTTTTAATCAAAGTTAAGGATTTATTAACAATAATATAAAATCAAAAGCAGCAAGTTAAGGATTTCTTGACCATAATAAAAAATCGAAATCTGATTTGATCAAAATTGTTTTTATATCAAAGGTCAAACATGTAAATAAAATACTAGGAAATCATAGTAAGTATGGCTAGGTGCAAAGCACTAAGCAAGTCATGCACATGCATGAATGGAAATGAGATTTTTTGTCTCTTAGAAAAAATATCCCTTAATCATAATGAAAAGACAATATAGCTCACCTATTATAAAAAAAAAATGGTCAAATATATTAAAATTACAATACCAAACCTATAATAAAAAATGGTCAAAAATATTAAAATAATAATACTAAACTTATTATCAAAAGGGTCAATTATATTAAAATAATAATTAACTTGTCTAATTTAAAAATTTGGTAAAACAACACCACCTTCTTTGCTTATTCTTCAATTCAAAAATCAACTTTGAAGATCCTTTAGATTCTTGATGAAATCTGTAGGATACTGCTTTCCAAACTGTCAAATATCCTATCAAGATTATGTATCTTTTTTATCATGATAGTCTCTCATTTAAAATGTCACATTTTGATTTTGATTCATTACAATTATATTCCTCTTACTTTATATTCTCTTATTTCATTCACCATTTTATCTCATTTTTTTGGCTTCAAAAATATAATCTTTCAAATAATGGTTATGACTAAAGAGACTCAATTCCATGTTTTGGCTGTTGATGATAGTATTATTGATAGAATGTTGATTGAGAGGCTACTCAAAACTTCTTCTTTTCAAGGTAATTAATTTTCTTGTCCATATTTTTTTTCTTCTTTTAATCAAGATTTATATTTTTACATTGTAACTCTATTTTTTTTAGAGAAAATGTATATATATTAATTATATGTTACTATATGATTTATGTATGATAATGTTTTTTTGTTCTTTTAATTAAGATTTATATTTTTACATTGGAATTCTGTTTATGTGATGAGAGAAAATATATATTAGCATGTTACTAAGATTAATGTATGATAATGAATTTTGATTAATTTTTTTTTGGTATTGAAATCACAGTTACTGCAGTGGATTCTGCTAGTAAGGCTTTAAAATTTCTTGGCTTGGTTGAAGATGTTGCTTCAGAAATTCAACAGGTTCATTTTTATTCTAAATTGCACAATATTAATGGATTTAAATTTTTTTATTTGATAAATTTGTATTAATATTTAATTTGATTCAATTATTTATGCAGGATGTAGATGTAAATCTGATCATAACAGATTATTGTATGCCTGGGATGACTGGCTATGATCTGCTCAGAAAAGTCAAGGTAGGTTCTTTTGGCATATTTTACAACTTTTTTATTTTTAAATTGCTTTTTGTCAATTTTTTGAGTAGTATATTTTTAATTTCATTAATTTGCCACAATTTTGTGATCATTTTTGAAATTTGAATGCATAAAAATGTTTGGTGAAGTTATTTTACTTTACTATTTATTTAGGAAACAATTTGAAAAATAGGATTTTATTTCATAAATACAAGTGATTTGAATGTTTTTTTTTGACAATAAGTGATTTGAATTTTAAAACAGGACATTTAACAAAAAAAAAAAACAGAATCACTAATGATTCTAATTTGGGATATTTCCAAAACTCAATCAATAATTGTTCATCCTTTTAAAAAAAACAAAACCAAAATTGTACCCTTTTCAGAAAATGCCAAAATTTATTGTTCATGGACAGCATCATTTTCATCCATACACTTGTATTCTCTAATATGATAGTATTAACACTTGTATTCTTTGATTTTCAGGAATCCGAATCTTTTAAAGACATACCAGTTGTGATAATGTCTTCAGAAAATGTTCCATCTAGAATAAACAGGTGAGAAAATTGTACTATACCACAACACTATTAATCTAATATTGTAATTGCACGAGCAGCACAAGACATAGAAAAAACATAAATTTCAATATTAAATTAGTACTATCTCCGTTCTTTATTATAAGAGACAAATGTATTACTTTTTAGATTCATTAAAAAATAATTATATCCGGATTCATTAATAGACCAAATGTATTAATTTTTTAATGAATTCAAAAAATACATCTGTCTCTTATAATAAAGAACGGAGATAGTAATTTTAAAAATGCGATGTCTCGATTTTATGAATTATATTTCAAATTTGACTAGACCTAATTAATTGATTATAATTGTATTAGATGTTTGGAAGAAGGAGCTGAAGAATTCTTCCTAAAACCAGTTCAACTATCAGATGTAAACAAGCTGAAGCCACATTTATTGAAATCAAAAGTTAAGGAAGAAGAACAAGAACAACCTAATAACAACTAATGGAAGAGCATGGAAGAAAGTCATTCACCAATCACTAGATAAAACTAGGCCAACATTTTAGCATTTAGAGTGCGTTTGTTACAAATTAAAAATATAGTGATTTTAATGAGGATAGGTAGTGCCTAGAAAATGCAAAAGAGATAAGCATTACAATGCAAGTTCCTAATGTAAATAACTGAGGAAGAATTTTATTCAATTTTGGTGGATTATTAATAATTCATTTGACAATAATATCTGTTTTTCTCTTCTATATGCTTCTTCATGGCATATACTCTGCATCTCATGGTGCATTCAAGAACTTTCAAAGGCTTTTGATAGGAATTTGGTCACCTTTAAATCAGTCACAAGCTCATAGATTTTTGTGCTGCACTCTCGTTATAAATTATTTTGAGAGGACGCAGTTACTTCTAAACTATAATGAATGAAAATTACGTATTTTATATACGTGCTTATATCTGCTGAAAAACATTTAAGTATCAATACAAGAAAGTCGATATAACCAAATGAATTGGTTCAAGACTTTAAGCAGTGGTATGAGTTTTGGTTCGCTTAAGAATATGGTCAGAGATTTAATTTCTAATTCATATGCAAAAAAGAAGAAAAAGATAGATATGATAAAATTTTAAAAACATGATTATTTTTTAAATATTAACATTAATATTGTCTTATTTTTTTGGTTTAGACCGAGTATCCACTGCTAAACGCAGTGACTAATCTCTCGCTGAATTGGAGGCACCTTGAAGGGTGGGACAACTGGCTCAAGAATTTAAATCTGCTCTATATCCAAGGTGATGATCGAACCTTTGACCTTTGCTTAAGGGAGGATGGCCACAACCGGAACCGCTCAACCACACCCTTGGGTTATTAATATTGTCTTCTAATAAACAATTTAAGTATATTATAGTGTTAAATATGTTTTAGTCTCTAAAAATATACCAAATTTGGTTTTTAGTCCATATAAATTTTGGTAGCAAGTTTTGGTCCCTCAAATATTTTCAATCATGATTTTTGGTCCTACTTTTAATTCAACTCGAGAATATCATTCAAAATTTTAAATTTTTTTTCCACGTACATGTTTAATATATTATATGGATCTCTCTTGCATAAGTTGCATTTTTTTAACAATAAATGAACTAAATATAAATTTTTTAATTTTTTTTGAAAATTCATAAATAGTAAATCTTATGATAACAAATTTTAAACATTTTTTGAAGAGGTTGTTATAATATTATAAATATAGATACAAAAAACCATTCAAAAATATGAAAGTACACAAATGTTGATTTAAAAGTAGGCATTAAAAGTTGTCAGAGAAAATATTTGAAGGATTAAAAATTGCTGAAATTTTTTATAGGGACTAAAAATAAAATTCCAGATATTTGTAAAGACAAATAACTTATTTAACCCTTTATTTTATATGTAAATTACGTGACATAAGAGATGAAAATAGACTTTTTTTTTTTTCCGGCCAGGTAGTCCAGCGGCAATAATTTCACCCTTAAAGAAGAATAAGTGGGTGTACTAGGGTTTGAACTCCGGTCCCTACACATCAATTAAGCTAGACTCACGAGACAAACTATTTTCTTTTATCAATGACATAAGAGATAAGAAAAAAAACAATTTTATATTTTTCTATATTTATAAGGGTTAAATATGTTTTTAGTCCCTATATATAATGTGGATCTTCTAAGTTTAGTCCTTATTTAATTTTTGTTATATTTTTAGTCACTATAATTTGTTTCTTGCACATAGTTTTAGTCCTCACTAAAACTATATTTGTTTAAATATCATTAAACTCTTAAATATTTAATTTAAATAATTTTTTATAGGCATGTTTAAAAAATCATATAAAATTTATTTACTAAAATTTAGAATTTTTTTAACATGATATGAATTAAATATGAATTTTTGAAATTACAAAATTTCAAGATAAAAATAATAAAAATCACGACCTAGAAATCAAATTTTGAGCTCATTTTTTTTGGAGGAACTTTTTATGACATTCTAAACATACATATGTGAAAAAATCATTCAAAATACATGTTGATTTACAAGTAGGGGCAAAAAATGAGTGCATAATAATTTTCTAGGGACAAAGTTCTTAATAAATATTAAATAGGGACTAAACTTATAGAAGGTAACTATTTTGTAGGGACCAAAAAGATATTTAACCCTAATTATAATGAGTCAGATCTGTTGGCACCAATTAATTTAACAACAAATGTTACATCTCTCAATAACGTTTTAACCGGTAATCAATCAAATAATTTTGGATTTGTCTGAAGTTTACATAAATAATCTATATGCTATACACTTCCAATCCAACAATAAATTTTATAAAATTTATATCGGTTAATTAGAATATTATTGAGTAATATTTAATGTGGCAACACATAATTGAAATATACATTGTCATGTTATTTAATGAGTGACACATCATCAAAATTGAAAACAAAATGAAATGGAGGACTAAATATCTCAATTTTAATTTTATGTATTTTTGTTAAATCATTTAAATTTATTTATGTGTTGGACAACTTTAAATTTAATATTGATACTTTATAAAAATAACATACATTTTGTACCAAAAAAAAAGAAGAAGAAAATAACATACATTTTTATGTTAATGTTTTTTTTTGACGAATTTTTATGTTAATGTTTAAAACTTAATGTCAACTGTCAAATGAAATTTAATAAATTTCTCACATTGTAAAATTATATAAATTACACTTAATAAAAAAAATTAATATTTAAAAAATTGTATAAGCAAAAACGGAACTAGGTATAACGATTTAGGGACAGTTGCCACTTGCCACCCTATATATATTGTATACTTAACTTCCGCCCCCCTAAAGTGAGACTTGTTTTTTTTAATTGCGCTGCAAACTGCAATATCATTAATTTTAAATTGAAATTCATGATTGCATAAACTTCTTTAAGATATAAAATAAGATGTCTCAATTAAAATCCACTTGAGTTGGTATGGAAGTACTCTATTCGGCCTTAAATATAAGCAATTTTCACTTTTTTAGATATATTGAATAATTAATGTATCAAGCTTATATTGTAGACTAGATACATTAGTTATTTAATGTATCTAAAAAAGTAAAAGTTGCTTATATTTAAAGTCGGAGGGAGTATTGATTTGAGATTGAGAGTGTACTCCTCCTTGAAATTTCAGATTTAATATTCTTCAGTATTAGTTTAGGTGAACTGATTTATCTTATTAAAAAAAATATCTTAGTTAAATTTAAAATTATTGAAATGAATTTATAATTTTTAGTATATAAACGTGTTCTATTTCACCCTCAAGTGCGTCACACCGCTTTTCGAAATATTGTCGACTTTGAATTGTGTGCATGAATAGAGATAAGGTCCGTGCCCGGACTCGGCCCAAAATTTTTAGTATTTTAAAAGTTAATTTAAGATAAAACTGACATTTTTAAAGAATAATTTAGGGTGAAACCGATATTAAAATTTATTTTGCCGGTCTTGCATATGTGTATTAAATTTTTGCCACAGTTAATAAATTTTTTTGGCTATGTCCATGTGTATAAGCATTTAATTGATAAATAAACAAAAATAATGACTTATTAGAGACGGAAAATGTATTTGTCTCTATAGAAACGAAATTTTGTACTTAGAGATGAAATTTTAGAGAAAAACTTATTTGAATTTCAGAGACGGATAATTCTGTCTCTAAAAGAAACAAAATTTTAGAGACAAATTTTTTTGAATCAGAGATAAATGATTCTGTCTCCAATAGAGACAAAATTTTAGCTAAGAGATGAAATTTTAGAGACTGAATTATTTGAATTCAAAAATGGATAATTTTATCTCAAATAGAGACGAAATTTTATGCTTAGAGACGGAATTTTAAAGAGAAAATTATTTGAATTCAAAGACGAATAATAAAAACCACATCCATTCATTCAAAATCGTAAAATACATCATCTTACAACATAAACTCAAAACTGCTAAAAAGTAAAAAGGATGATTTTATAAACAAACTCACATCATCCAAGCTAATAACTTACAACAAATGCAAAACGCCTACAAATATGAAGAAATTAAAGTTTCTAAAATGCACATGTTTCCAGATCTGCAACGTTGACGATGCCAAAATCATTGATTGAATCTGCACTGGATTGACTTTAATCTGACAATGCAATTTGAAGCGGATAACACAACACAAGACGGAAAACAAAATAAAGTCGTACTAAACCGACGAACAACATTATGTCGCACTATAAAACGACAAAATCACAAAAGAAAAACACAAAATATATGAAAATCATTTATTTGAATAGTAAAAAAGGAAACGATTTAGCCACTCCAAATCGTTTATAGGCACTTATTTAAGACAACAAATTCACCATAAAAACAATAATCACTCACATGATATTGGTATTATGGGCATACTTTAAATGACAAACCTGATCCAGCTAACTTTTCTTCAACAATTTTAGATAATTTTTCTACCATTGAAGGAGAAAGGTAATTAATCCAATCTCCTATTTCTCCCTTTCTAAAGAAATGCTTTTTCTCAAGTTTTGATCCCAACACTCCAGATTTATTTATCTCCAAATCTTTCAACTTTTTAAAGCTACATAAATCAATAGTATTTTCAATCACACCATCACTTTCCTCTTCTTGAGTGAAATGACAGTCCAAAAACTCTGCAATTCTTTTGACATGAAAATTGGCATCTTCTTTAAGATCTTCATATTTCAAGAACAAAACCTTGTCTGGTCTAGCTATGCTTTCTTTCCAATAACTCAACATATGGTCCCAAAATGGACCCATATTACATATCCCCTTACAATACCTTTCAAAATCATACTCTATAGATTTTGGAGGTAAAGAATTAGTTGATGCAATGTTTTTCCTGAAATTCCAATATGACACAAAAGTGTCAAATGGGTTCCTACATATGTAAACTATCTTGCAATTAGACTCTTTAACTGACTTAGCCAAAGAAGGGAAAGGAATATGAGTTCCAAAAATCCTTGGTTCAGACATTTTCAATGGGTCAATTTTAGGAATCTGATAAAAGGTATCAACATAAACATTGATTTCAAAAGAAGGCACTAGTTCATGTGGATTAGATGTAAGTAATGGATGATTACTCTCTAATGAAGAGAAACGGTGGCGATTAACAATGGCAAAAGTAAGTGATTTCAACCATGTTGTTCCTGATTTTGGCATAGAGGCAACAACAATATCACTATCTTTAGCTTGAAAATGATTTTGAAAAGAGATTATAGATTGAATTTGTGATTGCATGCACCAAAAGTTTTCATAAAAATAGAAACAATTGTTGTCGAATCCATCTTCTCTAGGAAGTGAGAGGATATGATCTTTAAGTTTAATGTCTTCTTCAGCAATTGCTTCTAAATGCACATATGGGAGATTAGTTGTTGATGCCATTGAATTGAAGGGATTACAAATGCTAGCTTAGCTTGCTTATAGTGGTTAACAACATTTCAATGCTATTTATAGAACACGTTAGTAATATAATGGTTAGTGTAGTACTGTATTACCATTAGTCAGGCATAAGAGAAAACGTGTCTATGAACTCAGTGATTAAGAAGCAAAATGGCTATGTTACGTTTAACGTGTCAACTTGAAGTTTAAGTAAGGTCTGAAGAATATGTGGTGCTGCACTGTTGCTGCATCTCTATTCTCTCTCCCACCTACCTTCTTTGCATGTGCCCAAAACTGATTATCATTATAATCATAATCACAAATCTGCTTTCTCACACGTAATATAATGGTTAGTAATATAGTATTCCCTCCGTACTAAAATATAAGTCGTTTTGAGAAAAAAATTTGTATTAAAATATAAGTCATTTTACAATACCAATGCAACATTAAATGCTAATTTTCTTATTATACCCTTAACTATTTATCACTCTCTCTTCTTTTACTTCTACAATTTATCTTTTTCATACCAATAATGAATGACAATTTTGTAAATTAACTCATATTTTCTCTTTTCCATACAACAATGATTACGTTTATTAATTTGTGTAATTTGATCAAAACGACTTATATTTTCGTACGGAGGGAGAAATGGTTAGTGTAACACTAAGTGAAATTCTAGTTCGTGGCAGGACAGATGTCAGACACAATGCTATTTATAGAACACGTAATGGTTAGTGGCTTAGTGCAGCACTAAGTGAAATTCTAGTTAGTGGCAGTAATAAATGTAAAATTAAATTAATTTTATCCTATGTTTTTGATAACAAAATAAAGAATAAGATCAATAAATTAAATGCGGAAATTAGAGATTATGAAATTATTTCCAGCTATTGTTACAATGATTATAATTTCTTTGAATCTTTCAAACTTTCACTCTCTATAATATAGATGGTGTATATATTCTGAATTTTGATGCATGAAAACAAACTTAAGGACCAAAGACTTTATCTAGGCTCAATTCTACCATAAAAAAATCATGAGTCATTACCACCTAAATAATGACCATTAAAAATTGATATTCTCCAAATCATAACTCTTAAAACCTATGGACCACTACTTAATAATGAGTTTTATTAATAATAATGCAAAAAAAATGTTATGTCTCTTACATTCTCCCACTTGATCTATAGGATTTAATTATTCGTCTAAATTGAATCATCATATACCTTCTCATAAAAAAAAACACATGAGATTTATATTTTTACATTGTAATTCTGTTTATGTGATAAGAGAAATATACATTAGCATGTTTGATGCAGGAGCAATTCAAGATTATATTTTATTTTATTATTTATTTTTTAAGTTTATTTTAATTTCAATATTATTATATTTAAGTTAGAATTATAATAAAAATATATCTTTTAGGTTTAGATTTAAGTTAGGATAACAAAAAAAAGTATATTGTTAGATTCTGTTTTATTTTAAAACAGATTTGTTTCTATTTTCCAGTATTAGGTTTATTTTACTATTTATATACTCAATTGTAACCTTGAGGATTCAATCAATTCAGTTATAATAAAATTTGAGAATTTTCTCTTTTTCTAGTGGATTCCAATTCTAAACTATGGTGGATTCCAGTTTTATTTCAAGAGTTTTATTTGGTGGATTCCAAATATTCTCTTCCTGGTGGACTCCAGGAAAACTATCTATTAGGATTAGCGCTGACTTTTCCTTTTCCAGCTTCCGACTGCGTCAGGTGGTATCAGAGCAGGTTTCCCCTGTTCTTTTTTTTAACGTGATTTCAACCATGGAAGATCAACAGGTTACATGGGCAGATCTTGGAAGATTAACCACCACCCTAAATGCTTTGACTGCACATTTTAAGGTTTTAAATCAATTTAACAGGAACAACAAAAATAAAGCGGCAATCCAAGATCTATCAAATCAGATGAAAACTTTAACAATTCAGATATGCAACGCCCTCAATAATTACAACATTGACGACAAGAACAACAACGCCAACAACTTCAATAATAACAAAAACAACAACAAAGCCGATGAAGTCGAGCAGGTTCACGATGTTATTAGGCTCTGTTTGGATAACTCTTAAGTAACGGAGCGGAGCGGAATGGAACTGAATGGAGCGGAGTGGAATGGAACGGAATGGAATAGAGATTCCATTATGTTGTTTGGATATTTTACCACGGAGCGGAGCTCATCTCCCACTCCATTGTTTGGAAAGAAATGCTTTTTCTCAAGTTTTGATCCCAACACTCCAGATTTATTTATCTCCAAATCTTTTAACTTTTTAAAGCTACATAAATCAATAATATTTTCAATCACACCATCACTTTCCTCTTCTTGAGTGAAATGACAGTCCAAAAACTCTGCAATTCTTTTGACATGAAAATTGGCATCTTCTTTAAGATCTTCATATTTCAAGAACAAAACTTTGTCTGGTCTAGCTATGCTTTCTTTCCAATAACTCAACATATGGTCCCAAAATGGTCCCATATTACATATCCCCTTACAATACCTTTCAAAATCATACTCTATAGATTTTGGAGGTAAAGCATTAGTTGATGCAATGTTTTTCCTGAAACTCCAATATGACACAAAAGTGTCAAATGGGTTCCTACATATGTAAACTATCTTACAATTAGACTCTTTAACTGACTTAGCCAAAGAAGGGAAAGGAATATGAGTTCCAAAAATCCTAGGTTCACACATTTTCAATGGGTCAATCTTAGGAATCTGATAAAAGGTATCAACATAAACATTGATTTCAAAAGAAGGCACTAGTTCATGAGGATTAGATGTAAGTAATGGATGATTACTCTCTAATGAAGAGAAACGGTCGCGATTAACAATGGCAAAAGTAAGTGATTTCAACCATGTTGTTCCTGATTTTGGCATAGAGGCAACAACAATATCACTATCTTTAGCTTGAAAATGATTTTGAAAAGAGATTATAGATTGGATTTGTGATTGCATGCACCAAAAAATTTCATAAAAATAGAAACAATTGTTGCTGAATCCATCTTCTCTAGGAAGTGAGAGGATTTGCTCTTTAAATTTAATGTCTACTTCAGCAATTGCTTCTAAATGCATATATGGGAGTTTAGTTGATGCCATTGAAGGAAATTACAAATGCTAGCTTAGTTTGCTTATAGTGGTTAACATTTCAATGCTATTTATAGAACAAGTTAGTAATAATGGTTAGTGTAGCACTAAGTGAAATTCTAGTTAGTGGCAGGACAGATGTTAGACACAATGCTATTTATAGAACACGTTAGTAATATAAT
Source organism: Trifolium dubium (assembly GCA_951804385.1). Classification (NCBI taxonomy): domain Eukaryota; kingdom Viridiplantae; phylum Streptophyta; class Magnoliopsida; order Fabales; family Fabaceae; genus Trifolium; species Trifolium dubium. The sequence goes on along the minus strand of OX638063.1, from coordinate 9,458,704 downwards.
GGTTAGTTGTGTATTACTTTCGTCTCAAAATAATTGTCGCTTGCGTATACTAATACATAATTTCAATCATTAATATATTTAGTGTATTTATTTTTTCATAAAAATTTAAAACATTTAATATTGTGAAAATATTCATTGAGGAGGGAGTCATTAACTCTAGGAATAATTCTGAAATGAGTTACTCCACTTAATATCTCATTATGCGCTCTTTCACTTAAAATATTTTAATATTGTGAAGAAAAAAAAAATACAACCAAGCATTAACTCTAGGAACAATTTCTTTTGTATCTCTTCTTCATACAATTATACCACAAATAATATTAATATTAAGGTTAAAATATGCTAATATAGAGGTTAATATATTAACATGTAATTTGCCACTTCAATAAAAAGTTAAAAGACGGCGGTAATAATTTTTTTTATAGAAAGTAATTCAAAAAAGTAATTTTACAGAGGTAAAACAAAACTCGCATACTTTAAATGAGGAAAAATCTATTAACCCTAAAAAAAATGGATTATAGTTAACAAAATGATTGATTAAAAATAAGAATATAAAATCCTCGTTTTAAGTAATAATAAAAAAAAAACTTCTGAACTTAACTCAATTAATAAAAATATTACACGTAATATATAAGGATCCAAATTCAAATCCTAATACATCATTTATTTATTTTTAAATTATAAAATTCGAACCACTACTATAAGAAAAAAAAAGTACTGATAAAACATCTCGTTCTAAGTTCAACAAAAGAAAATTCACGCATACAGATTGAAAATAATACATCAAATATTAAAATATGTTTTAGATATCACTTATTATTAAAATATTATTGGACTAGCACTGATGAACGTGATCTCGATTATAAAAAAAAAATCACGTGATCTCAATTATTTCACATGATCTGAAGATTCGTTTAGGCAATTTTTTTAACTCGATAGATTAAATTTATGGAAAATGATAAACATTGCCCTTAGGGCAATGGTTAAGGGTACAAAAGTGGTAAATATACTCTTGAAACTTGTGTATTCTACTTTTCTAAACTAATAGAACACAATTTTCAATGCAAACATTACTTCTTTTAGTAATCTTATCTAGTGCCTTGAGGGCACTAGTTAACAAGACCCTAAATTTATATAGCATCATTAGCATGCAATCCACGCATTTGAATTTTTATATTTTTACACTCTTTATTTTTTTTTTAACGGTAGAAAAAGATTGAAATAAAGTACAATTTAGTACTCATAGTACTCAGCTGAACTTACGATGATAACTAAATACTCCCTCCGTCCCAAAATGTAAGTAAAAGTGAGTCAAAGAAACTTGATGTATTTGACTCAAAATTCGGACCAAATACATTCATTTTTGTTGACCAACTTTTGCTTATATTTTGGGACAGAGGAAGTATAAATAGTATTCTACCTAATCAAAATCAACACCGTTAAAATGAGCACAACTAACCACATTAGCTAATTAATTCAACAATAAAGAGGATTTATATTTCAATTATAAAATAAACAAATGAGAGCGAAGTTTTTTAGCCAACAAACTACTCTCAAGAGATACATTTGATTCTCTCAACCACTTGAGTAATATCTTTATGAGTGAAAATTGTATTATTCCTAGATCTCCAAATCACCGCTGGCCAAAGCATAACAACCCCTATTTAAGCTTAACTTTCTTGGTTTTAAGACCCAAAAAACTAAGGGACAAAATCCCCGGTAAAACATCAAACAAACCGAACCACTTAATCATATACTTCCAACTAAAAAATCCAAACAAATGCGAAAGCAAAAATAGATGATCTTCCGTTTATAGTTCTTGACTACAAAAAAGACAAACCTCCTGCTCATCAAACGGAGTAACTACTCTTCTCGCTAAATTCACTTTCGTCAAAAACCTCCTAAAGAAAAGAGTTTGCGACAAAAAAAAACCTTTTTACACCCTTTATTAGTTTCGTCCCGCTTTGACTTTGTCATCATGACTCGAGGTATTTAAATTATTCTTCCTTCTATAAAAAAAAACAACTTTCTAGATTTATCTTTTGACACGGAGTATTATATTAGATAAGAATTTATCTTTTGAGATGAATCATACAATATAATAAAATAAGAGTAGTTTTAGGGCAAATTTGACATTTGTCAGCCATTGAGAATGTTTGCTACTTTAAAATTTTCTATTAGTAGTAATATTTCCCTAATTGTGTTTTAATTATTGTTTATTTATTTTTTTTATCAAAGGAAGGGTTTTTGTTGGTAATTGTAACAGTGAGTCATGCATGTTCTTGAGGTGTTAGTAGAAACAACTTTCAAAATGCATTAATGTCTTATGTGATTATTTAAGTTCAATTGTTGGTTTTGTCACTTATTTTTTATTTTTTTTAAACTAATGCAACCTACTTACTAGCAACATTTTTTTTTTTTAATATCACAGTGAGTATCAGGTGTTTCTAATGCAACCTTCGTACTAGCAAAATTTTTAAAATTTCTTCAAAAAAAGGTTTGGAATTCTTGATCTTAATATCTCTCATGTTTTGGGTATTTAGTATTCTTTCTATGTCTTTTTTTGGTGCTATACAATGAACTATCTTCTCTCAATTATTTGTTTTTAAGATACTGTAAAAAAGATACCATATCATTTACATCATTTGTCAATCTAAGATACTTTCCATTTATTATAATTCTTTAAAGTATTTTTTTTGTTGTCTTTGTTTTACTTATTTTTCCACAGTGTGTTTTTAGTTATTTTGGGAGAAAATTTGCAATTTGTATTTTTGAATTAGATATTTATCGATTATCATTTGTTGAGGGATATATCAACTTGGTTAATTTATTGGTGTGTTTGTGCAGTTTTAATGTGAGGAACGACATGAGTTTGGAGAGACTAGAATACTAGACTGAGAGGCTTGGTGTAAAATCTGTTATATAATAGGTTAAGTGGATAATAATTTAGAATAATATATAAGGGTACTCGGTACAGTGGGTTGGTGTATGTTTGTAACCTCCCTGTACCATTTTTTTTAGTATAGGTATTTGTTGTACTACTTGTACTCTTATCACCTATTAATAAATTCATTTGATGTTCAAAAAGAATAATATATAAGTCTTTTGAAATTCTTTGATTATGAGACTTAGGATAGTTTAATAGTTTTAAGGTTTAATATTTTTTATATATATTCTATATTGTAACCTCTTATTCTAATAAGTAAATTATTGGTATTCTATTGTAAACTCTAGCTTCTATTGTTTGTCTCTTTCTCTGTTTTGCTTCAATAATCTTGACAAAATCAAATTGTGCAACTGTTTGGTTTATGTTATATTTGTTACTTGAATTTTGATATCTTCAATTATGATCTTTTTATGTTGTTGTAAGACTTCTAATGTAAAATTTGATATTTGAATTGTGATGGGGTGGGTGAAGCTGATTTTTAATGGTTTGTATCTCTTTTAAATTAACATCATTGTATATCTTTCTTTTAAAATAAAAAATCATATTTTTATTATGTATTATATACCTTTTTTTGACAGAGTCATTCTTAATTAATAATGATAACTAAAATGGTCATCAGTAATTCATCAATAAGATGAAGTTGCATTTTCTTTTCATTTAAACAAATTTGAATACTTTTCTCTTTGAAATCATCAAACAATCATGTGAGTAATATTGTTCCATATAAATGTGAATGTGGTGCTTATGAGTTTTTGTTATATGTGGTAGTATTAAGAAAGTTTAATTTATTTAGTGGATATTAATGATGTAAGATTATTGAACAATACATTAAAGAATAAAAATAATATTTCTTTTTTACATTTATAGTAAACTCTAAAAGAATAAAAAATAAGTTTTTTATATATTCTATATTGTAACCTCTTATTCTAATAAGTAAATTATTGGTATTCTATTGTAAACTCTAGCTTCTATTGTTTGTCTCTTTCTCTGTTTTGCTTCAATAATCTTAACAAAATCAAATTGTGCAACTGTTTGGTTTATGTTATATTTGTTACTTGAATTTTGATATCTTCAATTATGATCTTTTTATGTTGTTGTAAGACTTCTAATGTAAAATTTGATATTTGAATTGTGATGGGGTGGGTGAAGCTGATTTTTAATGGTTTGTATCTCTTTTAAATTAACATCATTGTATATCGTTCTTTTAAAATAAAAAATCATATTATTATTATGTATTATATACCTTTTTTTGGCAGAGTCATTCTTAATTAATAATGATAACTAAAATGGTCATCAGTAATTCATCAATAAGATGAAGTTGCATTTTCTTTCCATTTAAACAAATTTGAATATTTTTCTCTTTGAAATCATCAAACAATCATGTGACTAATATTGTTCCATATAAATGTGAATGTGGTGCTTATGAGTTTTTGTTATATGTGGTAGTAATTAAGAAAGTTTAATTTATTTAGTGGATATTAATGATGTAAGATTATTGAACAATACATTAAAGAATAAAAATAATTTTTCTTTTTTACATTTATAGTATACTCTAAAAGTCTTAGTACATCAAATTTAAAATAATTTAATTTATAAAAATATTTCATTTAATAAAAAATTTCTCCGTGCAGGCACGGGTATGCACACTAGTAAATGAATAATTTTGAGTTTGAAATCCGACTCTTAAATTTGTAGTATTTAAATTTTTTTAAAATATTTTGTATTTATGTTTATAATATTATAAAAATTATTCTCACTAAAATTCATATTTTCTTATCTGTTTGTTATAGCTTTTAAAATAATAAAATTTGAAAATAATTTAAAAACTGTTAAAAATTTGAAGGTGATATTAGTAGTTTTTTTTAATAGATTTTTTTTAGAGGAAAAAGAAAATAAGTGAAAAACAATTTTGGACAAAAATATCCTTAATATTATTCTAATGTTCCAATAATATATATCTTGTTTAGAATTTATAGAATTAGTTTGTTATTTTTAGAAGATAAGATTTAGTGATTTGTTTTATTTGTAGCTATATATATACATACAGTCATATGACCATAATGAAAAATAAGAACTTGAGTATTTTTCATATATTTATTTTATGTGATATATTATATTTGGATAATTGTACTTTATGGTAATTTTGTGATGTAAAATCACTTTTATATGGTTGCATCCTAACAAGTTAAAGATTATTTTTTTTTATAAAAAGTAATTTTTTTAATGGTAAACAAACAAAAAATATGAAGAAATCAAAGTTTCGAAATATGAAGTAATTCAAAAATGTTAAAAACTAAAAAGGATGATTTTGTGAACAAACTCACATCATCCAAGTTAATAGCTTACAATAAATGCAAAATGCTTACAAATATGAAGAATTAAAGTTTCTAAAATGCACATACTTTAAAATTTGCAACATTACGCCGCCAAAGTCATTGATTGAATTTGTACCGTATTGACTTTAATTTGACAATGCAATTTGAAGCGAATAAACACCACACAAGATCAAAAGCAAAATAAAGCCATACCAAGCCAACAAACAACACTGTGTTACATTATAAGACGACAAAATCACAAAAGAAAAAAAAATTAAATATATGAAAATCATATATTTGAATAGTAAAAAAGGGTGGAAACGATTTGCCACTCCAAATCGCTTATAACCACTTATTTAAGACAACAAATTCACCATAAAAATAATCCTTTTTTAAAGGCAAATATTTTATTAAACCTATCTCCATAACAAAAAGTATAAGAGAAGCAAAGTACAAATTCACAAACAAAGCACAAGACACAACAACGCCCCTGCTACAAACACCAAAGCAAAGCCAAAACCCACAACATTAATCCAACATCCAACAGAGAACCACAACACAACACACACCAAACAACACACAAAAGGATAAGCAACACCAAAAAAGAACCCGACAAGGAACAACAAAACTCAACGTAAAAGACTCATAAAAAAGGTAGAATGCCAACTCATAAAAAAGGTACGGCAACAACTTCATTCTTGTAAGGCTCTATTTCCAACTCACCACCTTAATCTCATCCACCAAAGCCTTTGCATCTATCGAAACATTGGAAAAAATCTTTCCATTCCGCGCCTTCCAAAGAGTCCAAATAGTAGAATGCCAAACCTGATCATACTTATAAATGGGCATACTTATTATAATGGGCATACTTTAAATGACAAACCTGATCCAGCTAACTTTTCTTCAACAATTTTGGATAAATTTTCTACCATTGAAGGAGAAAGGTAATTAATCCAATCTCCTATTTCTCCCTTTCGAAAGAAATGCTTTTTCTCAAGTTTTGATCCCAACACTCCATATTTATTTATCTGCAATTCTTTCAACTTTTTAAAGCTACATAAATCAATAATATTATCAATCACACCATCACTTTCCTCTTCTTGAGTGAAAGGACAGTCCAAAAACTCTGCAATTCTTTTGACATGAAAATTGGCATCTTCTTTAAGATCTTCATATTTCAAGAATAAAACCTTGTCTGGTCTAGCTATGCTTTCTTTCCAGTAACTCAACATATGTTCCCAAAATGGACCAACGGTACATATCCCTTTGCAATACCTTTCAAACTCATACTCTATAGGTGATGTAGGTAAAGAATTAGTTGATGCAATGTTTTTCCTGAAATTCCAATATGACACAAAAGTGTCAAATGGGTTCCTACATATGTAAACTATCTTACAGTTAGACTCTTTAACTGACTTAGCCAAAGATGGCCAAGGAATATGAGTTCCAAAAATCCTTGGTTCAGACATTTTCAATGGATCAACTTTAGGAATCTGATAAAAGGTATCAACATAAACATTGATTTCAAAGGAAGGCACTATTTCATGTGGATTAGATGTAAGTAATGGATGATTACTCTCTAATGAAGAGAAACGGTCGCGATTAACAATGGCAAAAGTAAGTGATTTCAACCATGTTGTTCCTGATTTTGGCATAGAGGCAACAACAATATCACTATCTTTAGCTTGAAAATGATTTTGAAAAGAGATTATAGATTGGATTTGCGATTGCATACACCAAAAGTTTTCATAAAAATAGAAACAATTGTTGCCGAGTCCATCTTCTCTAGGAAGTGAGAGGATTTGCTCTTTAAATTTAATGTCTTCTTTAGCAATTGCTTCTAAATGCACATATGGGAGTTCAGTTGATGCCATTGAAGGAAATTACAAATGCTAGCTTAGCTTGCTTATAGTGGTTAACATTTCAATGCTATTTATAGAACACATTAGTAATGGTTAATGTAGTATTACATCTGTTTCAAAATAATTGTCACTTTTTTTTGGTCGAGACTGGGGTATCCACCGCCGAACGCAGTGACTATTCCCTCGCTAGATTGGAGGCACCTCGAAGGGTGGGATAGCTGACCCAAGGATTTAAAGTTGCTCCATACCCATGGTGAGGATCGAACCCTCGATACTTAGTTAAGGGAGGGTGAGCCACAACCGCTCAACCACACCCCTTGGGTAAATAATTGTCACTTATATATACTAATACATAATTTCAATTATTAATATCTTTAATTTTCTTTTTTCCATAAAAATTTAAAACATTTAATATTGTGTAAATATTCATTGAAAAAAATAAACAAAATCTTATATATATTTTTTGGAACGGCAGCCAGATCTTATGTTTTTTTTAAAGGCAAATGAAATATTATTTTGATTGGATTCCCTCAAAGCACAAGAAGTGTTAAGAGAGAAAGAAAAGAGACAGAGGATGAAGCTAAAGCAAAAGAAACATCGGGCAAGAAACAGCCTTCTCCCTGCAAACCGAAATAGACAACACAAAGGTTCGACTCAACGTTTAAAACTCTCTCGGCTTCCAACGCCATTCATAATAAAGACACGGGCTCGATACCATCCTTCCGATAAACCATTGCCACGACCAGTGGCGGAGTCAGAAGTTTTTTAAAGCCCGGACAAAATCTTAAGCTTAAATAAAAATCTTAATTTTGAACAAAAAACATCAATTTTATATTAAATTAATCCTTAAAAGATTCAATTTTACCCTAAATTAACCCCTAAAATATAAAAAAATTGTTTTACAATGAAAAATCACAATTTTTAACAAACAAAATATTAATTTTGCCCTAAATTAATTCCTAAACATTACAATTTTATCTTAAACTAACTCTAAAATACCTTGTTGTCAAAAAAAAAAAACTCTAAAATACCTTAAACTATATTTGAAAGAAGACTGAAATTACTTAATATCATAACTCGTTCTAAACTCTAAATTACTATAACCCCTTTCCGTTAAGAGTTAAAAAAAAAGTACAAGTGATACATTATACATACTCTATCCACAACGGTGGAATAAGTAGAAAGTTGTACTCCACCAATACCCTAATGAAGGCTAACAATATAAACATAGATAGGGGGCCGCAAACAATTGCCCCCACGTTGTAAAGCATTCTTTTTTTATTTTGTTGAGTCTACCTATGATAAAAAGATATAATACTTATATCATATATATCCAAGTTGCATCACGTGGTGAGCAATGAGCATGGATCTCATATGCTAGTGCGAATGAATTCAAAAAGGATATTTTGAATGAATACAATTTATGCAAGTGGGTTAACTTCTACATCCAACTATAATCAGTGCTCTATACTTTTTTAATTTTTGAAGAAGCAGTGCTCTATACTTTTGATTTAATATAAATATATAATAATGAAGCAGTTGTGATAATGTCTCCAGAAAATGTTCCATCTAGAATAAACAGGTGAGAAAATTGTACTTTATATGACAACATTATTTTTTTTTGCATTCAACATCTCTATTTTGAAACTTGTGTACTACTTTTATGTTTTGTTTCCTTTTTTAGTATGTTTAACAAGTGCCAAAAGACACTGTTTAATATGACCTTTTTTGTACATTCAATATCTCTACTTTTTTTTTGAAACGGCAAAATAGTATATTAAAAATGAATTAAAGTATAAGAAATACTCTATCCATAAGGGAGAAAAAGTACAGACAGTACTTTACCCAGATAGCAAAAGCATCATCACAACCAAACCAAAAAAACATAAATAAATAACAACTAATATTGCAATTGCACGGGTAGAACACAAGACATCATTGAAAAAACATAAATTTAAATATTAAATCAGTGCTACATCCGTTCTTTATTATAAGAGACAAATATAGTTTTTAGATTTATTAAAAAATAAATATATCATGATTCATTAATAGACCAGATATATTAATTTTTTAATGAATTTAAAAAATATATTTATCTCGATATTATGAATTATATTTCAAATTTGACTAGACCTAATTAATTATTTATAATTGTATTAGATGTTTGGAAGAAGGAGCTGAAGAATTCTTCCTGAAACCAGTTCAACTATCAGATGCAAACAAGCTGAAGACACATTTGTTGAAATCAAAAGTTAAAGAAGAAGAGCAAGAACAACCTAATAATAACATGGAAGAAAGTCATTCACCAATCACTAGATAAAACTAGGCCAACATTTAGCATTTAGAGTGCGTTTGTTACTGATTAAAAATATAGTGATTTTAATGAGGATAGGTAGTGCCTAGAAAATGCAAAAGAGATAAGCATTACAATGCAAGTTCCTAATGTAAATAACGAGGAAGAATTTTATTCAATTTCGGTGGATTATTAATACTACCTCCGTCCCAAATTATAAGACCCTTTTTGATTATTGCAATGCACAATTTTGATCACTAATACCTTTAATTGTGCATTAGTAAAAATTATAAAAATTTGATATCTTGAAAATACTCATCAAAACGAATCAAACAAGATCTTATATGCTAATATTTACATATATAAATTATAAAAAAAATACGGTCAAAGTAAGATACATGAATAGTGTCATTTAATCAAAAAATGTCTTATAATTTGGGACGGAGGTAGTAATTCATTTTTGACAATTATATATGTTTTTGCTCTTCTATCTCATGGTTCAATCAAGAACTTTCAAAGGCTTTTGATAGGAATTTGTTCATCTTTAAATCAGTCACAAGCTCATAGATCTCTATTCTTCCACGGTCATCATACAGCTTTGGTCTCCTTATCATATTTTAAATGTTGTGACATACAATATCATGATGTAGATTTGTCGAGGTAGATTAATTGTTTATTTTTATTAATTCAATTACAAAAAATGAATAATTTCTTAAATTAAAATCTAAGTTTTAACGAGCTTTCTTGTAGTTTCATAACTTCTGATTATTGAATATCATTAAATTGTATGTCACATCATTTAAAATATGTTAAATCACTGTTTTAAGTATAAAATTATGATAGAAGGACCAATGATTTGAAAATATAGGTACTAAAACTGTGAATAATTGAAAATAGGAGACCAAAACTTTAATTAAGCTAAATTATTTTGAAAGGATGCAGTTACTTCTAAACTATAATAAATGAACGTTACATATTTTATATATGTGCTTATATTTTTTTTTGTCAGGTAGCCTAGTGGCTAGATAATTCACCTTTTAAAGGTGAAATAATGGGTGTATCCGGGTTCGAACCCAGATCCCGGCACTTTCGTGCAATATGTCCAACCAATTGAGCTAAGCTCATGGGACTATGTGCTTATATTTATATCTGCTGAAAAATATTTATCAATATTATTAGAGACGAAATTTTAGAGAAAATAATTATTTGTATTTCAGAGACGAATAATTATGTCTCCAACAGAGATGAAATTTTAAAGACAAAATTTTAGAGATAATTTTTTTTGAATTCAGAGACAAATAATTCTGTCTCTAATAGAGACAAAATTTTATGCTTAGAGATGAAATTTTAGAGACTGAATTATTTGAATCCAAAGACGGATAATTTTATCTCCAATAGAGACGAAATTTTATGTTTAGAGACGGAACTTTAAAGACACAATTATTTGAAGGAAAATGATAAACATTGCCCTAAGGGCAATGGTTAAGATAATAAAAACCACATCCATTCATTCAAAAGCGTAGAATACATCCTACAACATAAATTTAAAATTGCTAAAAACTAAATATGATGATTTTGCGAACAAACTCACATCATCCAAGTTAATAACTTACAACAAATGCAAAACGCCTACAAATATGAAGAAATTAAAGTTTCTAAAATGCACATACTTCCAGATCTGCAACGTTGACGACGCCAAAGTCATTGATTGAATCTGCGCTAGATTGGCTTTAATCTGACAATGCAATTTGAAGCGAATAAACACCACACAAGACGGAAAGTAAAATAAAACCATACCAAGCCGACGAACATTTATTTGAATAGTAAAATAGGGGTGGAAACGATTTGCCACTCCAAATCGCTTATAGCCAGTTATTTAAGACAACAAATTAACTATAAAAACAATCCTTATTATGGGCGTACTTTAAATGACAAACCTGATCCAGCTACTCTTCAACAATTTTGGATAATTTTTCTACCATTGAAGGAGAAAGGTAATTAATCCAATCTCCTATTTTTCCCTTTCGAAAGAAATGTTTTTTTCTCAACTTTCAATCCCAACACTCCAGATTTATTTACCTCCAATTCTTTCAAATTTTTAAAGCTACATAAATCAATAATATTTTCAACCATGCCATCACTTTCCTCTTCTTGAGTGAAAGGACAGTCCAAAGCAACCACAATTACTAGGAGAATCTTTAGTTAGCTCCCTTTTAAAACAATTGAATATAAATAAGAGGTTGTTAAGATTTAGATTTTTGTTTGTTAATATTATATTATCGATTGAAAATTTCATATGTATCTTTAGTGAGTATTTAACTATCTTCATCACTTGTATTATTGCAATTTTAACATATGAAGGAATGAAATTTATTTTATTGTAAATAAAAAAAACATGGAACATTATAAGTTTACAGTACAAAAAGTATGGACAAAAAATAGGAACTAAGAATAGAGTGAAGACTCATTTTGGTCTCTCACAATTTTCTCATGCCCCAGAATAAAATTGTCAAATTTTAATTTGGGTTCACTCGTAATATAAGAATATAATACTAGATTCGTACCAATGTATATATATGAGGGCTGCTAACTTTGACAATGTGGGGTTGAAGTTAGCAAATATGACCCACATGTAATTACAAGAGAGGGTGGGGGGCACATGTGGAGGGCATATGAGTAGTTGGGGGGCGCATGAAGACAATGGAGGGGGGGGGGGGGGGGCGCTAAGTAATTACATGTGGATCATACATTACTAACTTTGACCCACGGTCGAAGTTAGGAATCCCATATATATATATATCGTTTTGACCATATTACACAAATTAAGAAATTTATCTAATCTCATATGAAAGAGAAATTATGAGTTAGTTTACAAAATTATCCTTCATTAATTATATATAAGAAAAATAAATTGCATAATTGAAAAAACAAAAAGAAACAAATAGTTAAAGATATAATAGGAAAAAAAACATTAAATATTTCATTGGTAATATAAAGTAATATATTCTAGTACAATTTTTTTCTCAAAACGACATATATTTTGGTACGGAAGAAATATTAAATTTGCAAATATGTACAAAATTAGCATTTGTTATATTAAGTTGGAAATGTGAAATGAAGTGGAAATACGAACAGACTTAACATGGCCTTTATTAGATGGTGATGAAATGGACAAACATATGTTTATTGGAAATATGATAAAAATTGTGACCAATTTTGGGAGATAAAAAAACTTTTGGAACTGAAACGTTCCTCTTATAGTAAATGAGAATAGGATTTATTTGGATATATGACATTAACAATATGATAAAAATTGTGACCGTGGGAGATAAGATTATGAATTATTTCCATTGGACAAACATATGTTTATTGGAAATAAGTTTTATTATTGAGTTGCATTCTTTGTAGGGAAAGTGAGAAGTTCACTTATTCAGGGGAATTCCTAAATAGAATATCATTGAGTAGATTTAGTGCGAGACATTGAACAAGTGTGTGTGTTCAAATAAAATCCAGTAGGGTTATTGGAAAGTGATAGTTCCTTTTATGGATTGATATCTCTCAGTGTAGGTGAGTTGTACCGAACAGGGAAAGCAATTATCTGTGTCTTTTATTGCTTTCCGATTTACTTTATTGTTTATATCGCGACCAAAAATCATACACAATTGTCCTTGACATCGTGTCTGACATCTGTCCTGCCACGACCTAGAATTTCACTTAGTGCTACACTAAACCATTATATTACAAACGTGATCTATAAATAGCATTGAAATGTTAACCACTATAAGCAAGCTAAGCTAGCATTTGTAATTCCCTTCAATTCAATGGCATCACCTGATCTCCCATTTGTGCATTTAGAAGCAATTGCTGAAGAAGACATTAAATTTAAAGAGCATATCCTCTCACTTCCTAGAGAAGATGGATTCGGCAACAATTGTTTCTATTTTTATGAAAACTTTTGGTGTATGCAATCACAAATTCAATCTATAATCTCTTTTCAAAATCATTTTCAAGCTAAAGATAGTGATATTGTTGTTGCCTCTATGCCAAAATCAGGAACAACATGGTTGAAATCACTTACTTTTGCCATTGTTAATCGCGACCGTTTCTCTTCATTAGAGAGTAATCATCCATTACTTACATCTAATCCACATGAAATAGTGCCTTCCTTTGAAATCAATGTTTATGCTGATACCTTTTATCAGATTCCTAAAATTGATCCATTGAAAATGTCTGAACCAAGGATTTTTGGAACTCATATTCCTTTCCCTTCTTTGGCTAAGTCAGTTAAAGAGTCTAATTGTAAGATAGTTTACATATGCAGGAACCCATTTGACACTTTTGTGTCATATTGGAATTTCAGGAAAAACATTGCATCAACTAATGCTTTACCTCCAAAATCTATAGAGTATGATTTTGAAAGGTATTGTAAGGGGATATGTAATATGGGTCCATTTTGGGACCATATATTGAGTTATCGGAAAGAAAGCATAGCTAGACCAGACAAGGTTTTATTCTTGAAATATGAAGATCTTAAAGAAGATGCCAATTTTCATGTCAAAAGAATTGCGGAGTTTTTGGACTGCCCTTTCACTCAAGAAGAGGAAAGTGATGGCATGATTGAAAATATTATTGATTTATGTAGCTTTAAAAAGATGAAAGAATTGGAGGTAAATAAATCTGGAGTGTTGGGACCGAAAGTTGAGAAAAAACATTTCTTTCGAAAAGGAGAAATAGGAGATTGGAGTAATTACCTTTCTCCTTCAATGGTAGAAAAATTATCCAAAGTTGTTGAAGAAAAGATAGCTGGATCAGGTTTGTCATTTAAAGTATGCCCATAATAAGGATTGTTTTTATGGTGAATTTGTTGTCTTAAATAAGTGGCTATAAGCGATTTGGAGCGGCTAAATCGTTTCCCCCCTTTTTTTTACTATTCAAATAAGTGAGTTTCATATATTTAGTTATTTTTGTTTGTGGTTTTGTCGTCTTAGAGTGCGACATAGTGTTGTTCGTTGTCTTTGTTCGACTTTATTTTGCTTTCCGTCTTGTGTGGTGTTCATTCGCTTCAAATTGTCAGAATAAATGAATATAGAGATAAGATGGGGTGTTGTATGAATGTAGGAGAATGAAAGATGTTCAAATATTTTAAAGAGTTGAAATGAAGGATGTTCAAATATTTCTAGTGCCACATTCCTTGCCCAGCATGAACACTATATATACGCAAAGTATCAGATTACATTTCAAATATTTCCAATTTCAACTGAGGCATAATGATAACAGACATTATTATTATTATTGAATGTAAAAAAGAAAACATATTGTTGTGTGAAAAAAGAGGATAAAAATTCAATACTATGCTAATCTGCAACAATTCATGAGATGCATCAAGAACATGTATGAACTATGAATATTAAGGTGTAACTTGTGCTACTATTATATACTAACTACAGTGAAACGTTTCCCATAACCATGATTGTAGCATAGGGATGAAGATCATTATATGTATGCATGTCACCTAGATAAAAACCGGACAGGACGAGAATCAACGCATGCATCAAATAAGATTTTCATGGCGGTGATTTCTTTTCTTCACTATCATTTCCAGCTAAATTATTGTTTCAATCCATGAACTGATTTTGTTAAATTGAAAATTGATTTGATTTTATTTCGAAGAAGTAAATCCTGGACATAGACTCAAATAAACTTGTTCCAAATCACTATGCAAGAAGGCACTGCGAAGTGCGAACATCTAGTTGATGCAAACGCCAATTTTAGAAGATAAAACCTATGTTCTTAGCGCTTTTTCAGACTAAAATGAGTATTGTTATTGAACCTAAATTTGAAGAAAATGTCATAACTCATAACCAATTGAAAAAGAAATTCCAGAAAACTATTAAAACATATGATGAGAAAAGGACATTGCACAAAATAATGTGAGAAGTAAGAGTTAAGCAGATTAAAGGTAGATTTCAAATGAGAAAAGGAATTTACCCATCAACCAAATGCAAGAACTCGTCATGTTATTATGTCATTGTCAATTATTATGCATTGAATGTGAACTACATTCACCATAGACTCTTACTTTATATTCTCTTATTTCATTCACCATTTTATCCCATAGACTCTTCACAATACCTGATGGAACTACATACATCTTCTTTCACAAATAGATTTTAAAATTCAGATTTGGCAAACATTGATTTTATCTATAATTAGTTTCACATGGTAGAATAGTTTGCCTAGCTCTATTTGAAATGATTTCAATCACAACAGATTAGATTTACCTTTATATATAGATTTTATTGATATTATATTTTATATTATTTTTCTATACACTCTTTGGTAAAGTTTTTAATGAGAATGAAAAATTTTTACACCTTAAATTTTGGTCTAATCCCTTCAAAATTCCTTTGTATTCTTCATATTTTATTTTACTTTAATATATTTTATTAAAATATTTTTTAAATTGCTTTTTAGAAGTGCCACCATAATTGAAATGGTTTAGATATTACTTTTATACTCTTGGAACCTTTATATCAAAAATAATCTTTCATGTAATGGGTATGACTAAAGAGACTCAATTCCATGTTTTGGCTGATGATGATAGTTTTATTGCTAGAATGTTGGTGATACTTTCATCTTTTTTCATCTCCTTATTAGACTCAATCAATTTTTTATAAGGACTCAATCATTATATTATTTAAATTTTTGTAATAAATTTAATCTTTATTAAATTATATTATTTTTTGACATTATTTACAATGAAATTTTTTTTATGTTAATTATAAATTTAATATAGGATCTTTTATTTATTTATTTTTTGAAAAAATCATTGTTTTAATGAAGAACTCATTTTTAATATTCGAACAAGGTCTCCAAAATGTTGGAGACTGTTCTGTTAGTACCGCACTAACCATGGTTCCCGCTAACCATGACTACTGTGTCCTATAAATAGCATTGAAATGTTAACCACTATAAGCAAGCTAGCATTATTTGTAGTTCCCTTCAATGGCATCAACTGAAGCAATTGTTGAAGAAGACATTAAATTTAACGAGCTAATCCTCTCACTTCCTAGAGAAGATGGATTCGGCAGAAATTGTTTATATTTTTTTCAAAACTTTTGGTGTCTGCAATCACGAATCCAATCTGTAATCTCTTTTCAAAATCATTTTCAAGCTAAAGATAGTGATATTGTTGTTGCCTCTATGCCAAAATCAGGTACAACATGGTTGAAAGCCCTTACTTTTGCCATTGTTAATCGCGACCGTTTCTCTTCATTAGAGATTAATCATCCATTACTTACATCTAATCCTCATGAACTAGTACCTTTCTTTGAAGCAAATGTTTATGTTGATACCTTCTTTTATCACCCTCCTAAAACTGATCCATTGAAAATGTCTGAACCAAGGATTTTTGCAACTCATATTCCTTTCCCTTCTTTGGCTGAGTCAGTTAAAGAGTCTAAGTGTAAGATAGTTTACATATGTAGGAACCCATTTGACACTTTTGTGTCATATTGGAGTTTCAGGAAAAACATTATATCAACTAATTCTTTACCTCCACCAACTATAGAGTATGATTTTGAAAGGTACTGTAAGGGAATATGTCATGTTGGTCCATTTTGGGATCATATGTTGAGTTACTGGAAAGAAAGCATAGCTAGACCAAACAAGGTTTTATTCTTGAAATATGAAGATCTTAAAGAAGATGTCAATTTTCATGTCAAAAGAATTGCTGAGTTTTTGGACTGTCCTTTCACTCAAGAAGAGGAAAGTGATGGTATGATTGAAAATATTATTGATTTATGTAGCTTTAAAAAGATGAAAGAATTGGAGATAAATAAATCTGGAATGTTGGGATCAAAAATTGAGAAAAAGTATTTCTTTAGAAAGGGAGAAATAGGAGATTGGATTAATTACCTTTCTCCTTCAATGGTAGAAAAATTATCTAAACTTGTTGAAGAAAAGTTAGCTGGATCAGGTTTGTCATTTAAAATATGCTCAGAATAAGGATTGTTTTTATGGTGAATTTGTTGTCTTTAATAAGTGGCTATAAGTGATTTAGTGTGGCTAAATCGTTTCGACCCCTTTTTTTACATTCAAATAAGTGATTTTCATATATTAAGTTTTTTTTGTTGTAATTTTGTCGTTTTAGAGTGCGACATAGTGTTGTTTGTTGTCTTTGTGCGACTTTATTTTGCTTTCCGTCTTGTGTGGTGTCGTCAATTCGTTTCAAGTTGTCATATTAAATTCAATTCAGTGCAGATTCAATCAATGACTTTGGCGTCGTTAACGTTCTTGATCTGGAAGCATGTGCATTTCAGACACTTTAATTTCTTCATATTTATAGGCGTACGTTTTACCATTGTTGTAAGCTTTTAACTTGGATGATGTGAATTTGTTCGCAAAATCATTCTTTTTAGTTTTTAGCAATTTTGAATTTATGCTGTAGAATGTATACTATGATTTTGAATGAATAGATGTGGTTTTTATTCAAAAAAATAAGTGGCTATAAACAAGCATCCTATATTTACCTTAAATACAAGATAGAAGTATTGTTATTACTCTTTTATTTTTGTCTTAAATAAAATAGTAAGCACCACCACTGAAATTTAACCTACCACTAAAACTCAAATAATATCAATATTTACCAGTTTAATCGCTTATAAAAAATATATTTACCACTTTAATTAAGATGTGTGGACTGTTATTGCTCATTTTTATTTGTTCAATAAAAAAGTTTTGCATCTTAAATTATTTTACATTTGGAGTTAAAAAACTCTACGAACAACCTCTAAAAATTGGGATGTTACTTTACTATGAATTTTTTTCCTAGTCTAATCGACTACCTTGCAACAAAATACTACAGATTCACTCAAGTCCACCCGACTAACTTGCAACAACATTATTGGAAAAAATTTATACACACTCATTGGAGGAGCTTGTAAAATTCTATGGATGGGGCCGAAAAGGAAAATAATTTATAAATAAAAAGTGCAAATCATATCATTCATATTATATATTAAAAAATTAAATTGTTACTAATCAAAATGCATATTATATATATTTTTTTAATTAATGAGGCAAAGATATATTTACACCTTGAGTTTTGGTCTAGTCCCCTCAAAGTTCTTTTGTATCATTCTTATATTTTTTATTTTAATATATCTCACTAGCGTATTTTTTTAGATGCTTCTTGGGTGTGCCAACATAGTTAGGATGCCTTAGATGTCATCTTTATACTCTTGTGGCCTTTTTATAAAAAAAAAATGCATATTATATTGAGAATGTGTCATATTATTATTTTTCTTAGATGTTTTTCATCACAATATTTAGTCATATTTTTAACTCAATTTACGGGTAAACTTCATATTTCTTAATTAGTTCTTGTATTAATATTTATAATATTATGTGAATCTCACCCATAAAAATTTAAAATTTTTGTACAAAAGATAGATTAAAAGAAATTTATATACACTAAAATTCTATTTTAGATAAAAATATAGCATTTTCTTTTTTCAAAAAACAAATATTTGAATAATTTGACAAAATAATTACACATTTTAAAACATTGATAAATTATTAAACAATAAAACATGCTTAAAAAAATAAAATAGAGCGATATTTGTTTATAATTATTAAAAAAATTCTTTTACAGAAAAATTGAAGAGGTTAATAACCCCCGCAAATCATAAAGGAATTTTACAAACTAAATAAAGGGGTTTGAAACCTCCGCAAACCGGAAAACAGAGGAAGTAGTGCAAAGTCCACAGAATATTTAGTGAGAGTTTTAAACCGCAGCAAATAAAAATTAATTGCCTTTAAATAATATAAAACTACAAGTAAATAATATAAAACCGCCGCTAAATAATATATCTATAAATATAAATAATTTTTTAAGGGACGGGCCATTGTCCTATACTATCTTTGAGGGGCTCCGCCTCTGACTACACAGTGATCAGTGGCGGAGCCAGAAAATTTATATAGCCCGGGCAAAATATCAAATTTAAATAAAAATTTTAATTTTGTAACGAAAAATTTTACTTTTGAATTTTTTTTTCTTCAGTTTAGTCTTAAATTAATCTTTAAAAATTTCAATTTTACTCTAAACTAACCCTTAAAACACCAAAATTATTGTTTTGCAATGAAAAATCTCAATTTTAAACAAAAATAGTTCAATTTAACCATAAATTAATCTCTAAAAATATCAATTTTACTGTAAATTAACCTCTAAAATATCAAAAAATTTCGGCCGAGCCCGGGCTGCAGCCCTGGCAGCCCTTATGCTAAAACCGCCCATGACTGTGATTATTATACCGTCACCCCTATACAAATGATTCATGTAAGGTTTCTAAAGTCTTCATGACTTGAGATATTGTTGAAGTACAAAAGTAAGTTTGTTTTTATAGTATCCACAAGGACTGATGTGATATCGATGCCGTTCAACAATTGATATAATTTCAAGTAAAGTGTTTTCAAAGATATTTGATTACAAAAACTTGCAAAAACATAAAAGTAGTAAAGTTGAGTAAATTGACAGAGAGATTAAATTGTCAGGATTAAACTTAATTGACTCATTCATACATATTCCCTTGATCAGTTATATAAGTTTTAGCTATCCACCAATATCATCACGTATTGCTCATCGTACGTTTCCGTTCCCAGATAACGACGAGAGATCGATTATATCTATCAACCCCCGATCCCTCGGGTGATTAATCGATAAAATATCTTTAAGTTCCAATACTTTGAGTGAATATTAAACCCAAATCTATTCCTAGAGTTTAGATTCAATAGATATTATCCTAATTCAAGATTTAAAGAGTATATCCCTATAACACTTCAAATCAAAGATCAAATGAAGAAAACAAAGATAACATCAATATTGAGAGACAACTAAAACCATATATAACACCATGATCAATAGAAACACATACTAATAGAGTAATTTACATCTAATCTCAACAAAAGAGAAATTAGTTACCCATATTCATGAGAACTTTACAAAGATTAAGAAGAAAAGAGATGAAAAAACATTACAATGATGATTCCTCAACTATTGTTGTGTATCCACCTCCAAATCCCCTTGAACCTTGCTCCTTGGTCTCTCTCTCTCTCTATGTTTTTGTGATGTTTGGATCTTGGGAGATATGAGTTATTTCTGAAAAATCTGATTTAAAACCTATTTATACTAATCAGAAAAACAGGGGCTCGCTTAGCCAAGAATGGCTCGCTTAGCCAGACCACCTTTCTTCACCATTAAGTACTTGCCACATCAGCCTGAAACCGCCTTTTCTCGCTTAGCCAGGATCTGCTCGCTTAGCCAGCCTTCTCGCTTTGACCTCGCTTAGTCAGAATAACAGCAACTGAATTTTTGCACTTTCTGTTTTGTCTCGCTTTGACCTCGCTTAGCCAGAGTGACAACAATTGGATTTCTGCACTTTCTGTTTTGGCTCGCTTAGCCAACAACCCAGACTCAAAATCTTCACTTTTCACTCTAAAATCCATTTAATCCAAAATTACCTACAAAAAGTGTTGGAATTAGATAGAAATAGTATAAAAGACTAATTTTATAATTAAAACTAATATTTACAATTAGTTGAGTTTTTTTTATATGAAATTGGTTTTAAAACAAGTCAATAAGTGCTTAAATTGTATATGAAATTTTACTACTTTTTGACACTTATCAGATATTTACTCCTATAAACAAATTGTAGATTTGAGATGAAAATAGGGGATAAAATTTGTAGATTTGAGACAAAAACTGCATCAAAATAAAATAAAAAATTTCTTTTTTAAAAGACCATTATGTCCATAAAATTAAGAAAATTATGAGTTTAACAAGTTAATTATGAAATTTTGCTGGAGATTTCTCTTGAAATAATTTTTTTTATTACCTATAATGAAAATTCTATTATATTGTTGATCCTTCTCAATGAATTTTTTGCCTGCCACGTGAACAAAAAACTAAATTGAGTGAGATAAATGATGGAATCTTTATATTACAAGACAGGGACGGATGCAGACTTTTAATCTTGATCTGGCCAAATATTGAAGAGCTGCAACGGAGTTTTTTTTTATGGTGGTTAAAAATGCACCAATCATTAATTTGTTAAATTTAGCCCTCTAGTTATCAATTTGAAGAATTTTGTTTTATTGAAAAATATAGATTCAATTTGAAAATTCGTAGACCATTAACATTCGAATAATGTTTCATCGTTCAATATCGTCTAAATTCATAGATAACCACGTAGGGGGGATGGGTAGTTCAACTGATTAAGCTGACCAGTTGAACTAAGGGTTAAGGAGCTATGGAGGTCCAGTGCTCGAATTTTGGCAAAGGAGAAAAAAATTGACAATATACTAACTATACACTAACAACTAATATTTCCCTATAAAAAAAATAGATAATCACGTAAAATTTTAAAGAAATCGAAAATAATTTCATATGTTATTGAGCTCCATAAAAGTTAATAGTTTTCAATAAAAGTATATAAATCTTTAATTTTAGTAAGTCTCAATAACATATTAAATTATTTTAAATTTATGTAAGCTTTTACATGTATTTTATCTATATGATATTGGCCAAAACGTCACCGATATAATTTGTGTAATATTATAATATTATGTATGTATTGACTATTTCTTTAAAAAAAATTGACTACAAATATTATTCTGAATTTTTTATTATTGTTTTTGGTGGCAATATAACATTTTTTATTATCTATCTTCTCATGTGAGACTTATATGTATATATAGAAAAAAAATTTGAAATTTTCACTGTGGCCTTGGCCAAGGCCACACGGTTCCTACATGGATCCGTCCCTGTTACAAGAGTAACTAAAAATTATTATAGATGGTAAATACTTATTAACCCAAAAAAGTAATTTCATTAATAATATTGTGAAACGTTTAAAAAATAGTAATGGAAAATTATCAGCATTAATGTAATTTTTTTAATTAAATTTTTTATTTTGAAGAAGCCAAAAGATAAAATTATAGCATAAATCGATATGAGAATGTTTTGAAACTCGTGACTATTTTAAACATATCAACATTAGTGTTGTGTTTCAATTAAATATTACTATTTTTATATGCAAAACACCATTGTACATTTTTACTATGTTTGTTGCATACTTTATGTGTTAATATCTATAAATAAATATTTAAACTTTAGTTAATTCTTGCCTACCCCATAGAATTGAGGGTAGTTTCCTCCAAATGCCTTTAGATTAATAAAAGATTGTCATGTGATATTAATTGTTTAAATAAAAAAAAATTAATTTTAATCATATAGTAATTAAAAGTATTTTTATTTATAATTAATTATATTTTAGGGTTTATTAAATTTTCTATTTACGTTTTAGTCCTAATTTTAACTCTAAGACATTTTCATTCTTCCATTGTTTTTCAAACCACAACATCATCGTACTCTCCCTCTCCCTCCAATCTAAATTGCCGCTGACCACCGTTCATCGCCGTCGATCTCTATTTATCGCCACCAAAGTTTCTCTCTTTCTCTTTATCTCTCCAATCTCATTCAATATTATAAACAGAGGTTGGCGGCGATGAATGGTGGTCGGAGGCAATGTACAGTGGTCGACGGTAATTTAGATTAGAGGGAGAGTAAGATTAAAATTATGTGAGAGAACAATGGAAGACGAAAACATAAAAACAAATCACGTGAGAAAAAATAGTTAGATTAAAATTAAGACCTAAATTGTAAATAAATAAATAAATTAAGAACTTAAAATATAATTAATTAAAAATAAAAATAGTTTTAATTACTATATGATAAAATTTTAATTTATTTTATTTTATTTAAATAATTAATACTATATATGTGACAAGTTTTAATTGGTTAAAAAGTATTTAAGGGAAATTACCCCCAATTCATTAGGGGTAGTATAATTCTCACCATAAACTTTCTATTTTTAATCCTCTAAACCTTAAATATCTGAACCTTATATTTAAATATTTTCATTTCATTTTATCCATGGGCGGTTTTAGCATAAGGGCTGCCAGGGCTGTAGCCCGGGCTCGGCCGAAATGTTTTGATATTTTAGAGGTTAATTTACAGTAAAATTGATATTTTTAGAGATTAATTTATGGTAAAATTGAACTATTTTTGTTTAAAATTGAGATTTTTCATTGCAAAACAATAATTTTGGTGTTTTAAGGGTTAGTTTAGAGTAAAATTGAAATTTTTAAAGATTAATTTAGGACTAAACTGAAGAAAAAAAAATTCAAAAGTAAAATTTTTCGTTACAAAATTAAAATTTTTATTTAAATTTGATATTTTGCTCGGGCTATATAACTTTTCTGACTCCGCCACTGATTTTATCTATGACAAGAAAAAGAAATCACATTTAGTCAAAAAAAAATGAAAATCCTGAATAAAAAAAAAAAAAATGAAAATCACATGTTGATATGTATGGTTCAGAGAGCCTTTAATAAGTCACATGGCAACAACAGAGGACGAGAGGCCTAGGAGCCATACCGACACTTTGAAAATACGTGTTACCTGACGATGTCAATAATTAAGGCAAAACAACATATGAATGGTGCACAGTAGACAAAACTTCAAAGTAGTATGTATGTACTCGTATTAATAGTAATAAAGTTTTTGATTTATATCATATAGATTTTTTAAATTATTTTTATAATATATAGATCTTTTAAATTTTTGATTTGTACCACATAAATCTATTCTCTAATAAAACATTAGCATGTGTCTTCTCTTTAAAATTAAAAAACTAAGATAAATAAAATTAATATATAAAAAATTAATTACAATGAATACAATTAATTATGTTTGACCTTAGGGATTTTTTTTTATTTGACTAAATCTTAGGGATTCCTATGTGATGCAACTATAACTGCAAAATTATCATTATGCATATTTACTTATTAACATATAATTATAAAAATGAAGTAAAAAAATAATATTTATAAAATATTTTAAAACATATTCCTTACATATTAAACTATATTTCTGTTAAATTTAAATAAATTGAATATATTATATTCTTTAATTCAAAAACAAAAAATAAATATAAATAAATCGAATACTACATACTTTACATATTTTAAAATTGTCTCCCATTTTTAAGATAACAAATATCCAACATTATTTTGGTAAAATAAAATATCAAATATTTTTAATAATGACAATTTAAAAAAAAAATTCATTTAACAATGTGATGATTATACTTATCATAATTATTAATTTTCATTTATATAAATATTATAATTTAATTAAATCCGCGCAACGCGCGGGTTTATTTCTAATATCTATCGTTAAAATAAAAGTGTCATTCATATTTTCTAAATTTTTTGAGTATGTGCTTTCAACAATAGTTGCATGAGGATCACCATCTACACTATGAATATGTAAATTAAATTATCTGAAATATCAAACGTTATATCTACATCCTTATTGCCACCAATAATTCCATGACCAATTCTCATCACCTATTCAGAATTTTCTTTCTTTCTTCACCCATCAGGTATGTATCATTTACTGACCATTACGAATTCTTATGAGGCGGAAACTTCTTAATACTTAATTTAGCATAAACATGTTTTTTTCAAGGTCTTTGTTCTGGTTTGGAGGTTGTTTCGTAACAGGATACCGACCAAGGACAATTTGGTGAAGCGGAATATAATTCCTCTTGATTCTCAATCTTGTGTTACAGGATGTGGCGGAACATACATAACATCACTTGTTTTTTTCTTGCCCCATTTTTGTGCCGTTGTATAGTATGGTTCGATTTTGGCTCGAAATAGTTTCAGCTGATCTGAATTCTTTACAAGATCATTTTGTTCAATTTACTTACTCCGCTGGAGATTTTGTTGCCGCTGATTAAGTTATGTTGTGTATGGGTGTTGTGGAATGTGAAGATTGACTTGAAAATCAGGGACAAAGATTATGTTTGTTTTTAAACTAGATATGTTTGAAAACAAAGGAAGATTTTGTTTGGTTTTAAATTAAATATATTTCAAACAATTTGAGATTCTGTTTTATTTTAAAGCAGATTTGTTCCTATTTTTAAGTGATATATTTCTCTATAAATAGAGGTTGTTTCTTCATAGAAAAACTTGAGAGAGTTGAAAGAAAGAGAGCAAAGATGTAGCTCCAAAAAAAACACAAGTGAAGAAGGGAAAAACAAATACTTGTTTATTCTTCATCTTGGAAACACTATATTAAGTTTCTAGGTTATGTGAAGAAACTTGGGATTAGGGTAAGATTAGGTTGACGGCTAATTCTTGTAACCCTTATTGGAAGTTTTATTGTAACGGTGATATTTTGGGAATAGTGGAACGGAGGGGCTGCTCTCTCCCCCAGATTAGGTCTGAATTTGACTGAACTAGGTAAACAAACTATTGTATCTTTTACTGCTTTCTCTATAATATCTTTTGCTTCATATTGTTGGATTAATATTCATTGTCTCTATATTCTTTGATACGTGGTTGCTTAATCACTTTGCTCCACACATCAAAATCTTATTGGTGTGACTTTAATTAAAAGGAATTCACAACAATTGGCGCCCACCGTGGGGCAAGTATCGAATCGTGAATTAGGTACCATGGGTTCGAAGTTTGATGTTGAGAAGTTTACTGGAAAAAACGACTTCGGGTTGTGGAAGGTAAAGATGAAGGCGGTCTTAGTCCAAGACAATTGTGTTGAAGCCTTGAAGAGAGAAGTAACAGTGAAAAGGTTCGGCCTGGAGAGGTGGTGGTAATAATACTCGACATCAGCCTGGAGAGGCGGTGCTAAGAATACTCGTGTTACTTTGAAACAACAACTTTATCATGAGGATGTGAATGTGCTTGAGGGTTAAGTTGGGAATCGGAAGAGAGTCAAGTCATGGACTTTGGAGGCTCTTATCACATGTGTTCAAAGAAGGGATACTTTGATACTCAAAAGCTAGTTGAAGGTGGAGTCGTTCACCTTGGAGATGGAAGGCTTGAAGGGTTCAAGGTATGAGTTCGGTTTAACAACCGTGTGTTTCTTTTGCACGATGTGTGGTATGTTCCTGAACTTTGATGCAAAGATAGTTTGTTCTACTATTAGTCATGCATATGTTACTAGTGGTGATTCTAATGATGTGTTGAGTTGTTGGCTTCTTGTGGTCTTGTTAGTGACATGGGTTTAGTTGGACTAGTGAACAAGGTTTACTAGGTGTTGGAACTAAACTGGAATTGTTAGAGAATAACAATGGCTTGAAGTATGTTTCAGAGGAATTGGAGAGGTCTTGCCAATTACAAGGTGGAGTACATGGTGGAATACTTTCGTGGAATCTCAGATTGAGGTGGAGTCTTCCAATAGTGGGAGAGAAACAACATTAGCTCTTGGAAATATGGAGGAGAGTGGAAGTGTTGAACCAAAGGGGTGTGGCCATGGAGACCTTGGTGGTAACGTTTCAATTGTGGCTGAAGAAGTGCAAAACCTTGAGAGGAACTTCAGGGAGGCAATTGAAAGCAACTTTGATCAAACTAGAGAATTTATTATACTACGGGAGGTAGTTGGAAGCAGGGGGAGTTTGATGTTGCAGCTTGAGGTGGATCAACCTAAAATTTCAAGGTTGGTTTGGTGCCAAGCAATACTCCGGATGACGGAAGGTATTCCTAGGGATTGGAGGGTGGTTGGGCTTGTTGAACTATCTAAAATTCTGATGATAGTTGTGAGCAAGACAATCTTCAGGAGGACGGACTTAACTACTCCGGTGGCTGAAGTGGAAGCGGTGCATCTTGTTAGGCTACCTAAACACCCTATGGTAGTGGAAGACAAGAACTTCATGAAGGAAGACATTCCGAGGGATAAAGGAAAGGAAGCAATGCTTGCGGGAAGCAAGTGCCTATGTCAAGGTTCAAGTGTGACTTGGACTTGACCTATGATCTCGAATAATAGAAGTTCAAGATGGAGAGAGCAGCATGGTGGTTGGTGTAAATTGGCATCACCACTGATTTGAAGTCAAGGTGGAGAATTGTGAAGATTGACTTGAAAATCAGGGTCAAAGATTATGTTTGTTTTTAAACTAGATATGTTTGAAAACAAAGGAAGATTTTGTTTGGTTTTAAATTAAATATATTTTAAACAATTTGAGATTCTGTTTTATTTTAAAGCAGATTTGTTCCTATTTTTAAGTGATATATTTCTCTATAAATAGAGGTTGTTTCTTCATAGAAAAACTTGAGAGAGTTGAAAGAAAGAGAGCAAAGATGTAGCTCCAAGAAAAACACAAGTGAAGAAGGGAAAAACAAATACTTGTTTATTCTTCATCTTGGAAACACTATATTAAGTTTCTAGGTTACGGGAAGAAACTTGGGATTAGGGTAGGATTAGGTTGACGGCTAATTCTTGTAACCCTTATTGGAACGGTGATACTTTGGGAATAGTGGAACGGAGGGGCTGCTCTCTCCCCCAGATTAGGTCGGAATTTGACTGAACTGGGTAAACAAACTATTGTATCTTTTACTGCTTTCTCTATAATATCTCTTGCTTCATATTGTTGGATTAATATTCATTGTCTCTATATTCTTTGATACGTGGTTGCTTAATCACTTTGCTCCACACATCAAAATCACTTTGATACGTGGTTGCTAGAAGGAGCCGAAGAATTCTTCCTAAAACCATTTCAACTATCAGATGTAAACAAGCTGAAGCCACATTTGTTGACATCAAAATTGTGTCAACATTTGTCCTGCCAAAAACTAAAATGTGCATGGTAGGCGATTGAACAAGGCTTTAAAATATCGGTAAAGGTTTAGGTCTCAAAATAGTAATGTTCTATAATAATAGTTATATAGTTTTAATTTCATAAAATATCATATATGCATTAATAGACTTTTGGTTAATTATGATGTTCGTTAGTGCAAGGTCCTAGGTTCAGATCCTAGTAATAATAATTTGATTCTTATTAGACTCAATCATTATATCATTTAAATTTTTGCAATATATTTAATCTTTATTTGAATACTAGTATAAGTTACCGGTGCTTTGCACGGGTTAATTTTTTACTTATAAAAAAATAAATTGTTATTGATTTTGATATAAGTTCTTTTAATTTTTTTTTATTATAATTAAATTTAATTGTACATATTTTTATAATAAAATTTGAAAGTACATCTGTTAACTTATTTTTGAAGGTGTATATAATATTTTGGAAAAAATTTGAGTGTCCAACTTTCATTGTTGGATTCCGTACCCAGAAAAAAATTTAGGGATTTGAATATCTACGACTTGGTTCACATATAATTTATGTTTTATATCTTTTTATTGATTTTAATAAATATATAAAAATCATCATATTTTGAGTTGTTAGAACTTTTTGTGCATTAGTCCCATGAATATAATTTAGTTGGTAAGAGACGTCGTAGTTTGAAAGGTTCGGAGTTTGAAATTGGGATACCCTACTTATTTATGTTAAGAGGTGAATTTTTTACCACTAATCTACTTGGTTAGAAACATAAATAAAAAAATATTGCACAATATTTAATTTACCCGGTCCATTTATTTTAATATTTTAACCATATAAAATGAATATTATGTTAATTAAAATCTATATATATTTTTGCATCGATAATTCAGTTGATAAAAAATTTCCACAGAGATATTTTAAATAATAGAGAAGAAGAAAAACTTTATTGATTAAAGTGATTTTAACTCAATTACTTGATTTTAACTCCCTAAGTTTCACAACTGCTCGAGTTTAGTCATCTAAATTTCAATTGTTTGATTTTGACCATCAAATTTACCCCATTTTGCATTTCCTAACCCGTTGACTTTTTTTAAAATAAAATTATTTATGTGGTATTTTAAATAAAATATGTTTTTAAATGTGTTTGTACCTTGTATGTTTTCTTATAATTTTTTGAAAATGTGTGCACCCTTGTGTTTCTAAATAGTATCTTGAAATGTGTGTGTCTCCCGTGTATTTTTCTATAAATTTTTTAAGAAAAAAATAATTATATTGAATGTGTTTGTATCCCATGTTTTTTTTTTTGATAATTTGTTTGTATCCCATGTGATTTTCGACAGAGATTTTGTATCACTAATTCAATTACTTGATTTTAGGGTAAATTTCACAATTGGTAAATTTTAGCCACCTAAATTTCAATTGTTCGATTTTGGCCCTTAAGTTTATTCTGTTTTGCATTTACTAGCCCCGTTGACTTTTTAAATTAAAAATTACTTATGTGGTATTTTAAAGAAAACATGCTTTTAATTGTGTTTGTGCCCTGTGTGTGTTTTCTTATAATTTTTTTAATGTGTGTGTATCTTTGTGTTTCTAAATGATATCTTGAATGCGTATGTATTCTGTGTGCTTTCTTATAATATTCTAAGAAAAAAATAATTATATTGACATGTATCTTGAATGTCTCTGTATTCCGCGTGATTTTTCACAGAGATTTTGCATCAATAATTTCATTACTTGATTTTAACTCCCAAAGTTTCACAATTGTTCAATTTTAGTCACCTAAATTTCAATTGTTCGATTTTGACCCTCAAGTTTACCTCGTTTTATATTTCCTAGCCCGATTGAGTTTATATAAATAAAAATTACTTATGTGGTATTTTTAATAAAATATGCTTTTAATTAATATGTTTGTATCCCCTGTATTTTCTTATAATTTATTGAATTTGTGTGTACCTCGTATGTTTCTAAATGATATCTTGAACGTGTGTGTATCCCGTGTGTTTTCTTATAAAAATTTTAAGAAAAAATAATTATATTGAATGATATCTTGAATATATTGTATCCCGTGTGATTTTCGGCCACATAAATTTTACATCGTTAAGCCTTAAAAGGGCGTATAGTAAACCTTATCAAATTGGAAACTTTATCATGTTTTGTTTTGGGTTATAATTGTTTGATTTTTTTTTAAAAGAGCTTATTTCAAGTTATTGTTGTTGGTTATAAAAATTCATGCACGAATATATACACAAATTTAATAAATAAAGCCAAAGGAAAGGAAACATTGTTTGTTTGTTTTCTCAATAAACACACAAATTAAAAGACTATGGATGAAGAGACAATTCTCCTTACAATATGAGATGAGATGGCAACAACAACAACAACAATAATAATTATTATTAGGAGTAATAGTAGTAGTAGTAGAGGTTAACACAGCCTAAGCAGAAGCAGAACCTCCATAGTCGGCAGAAGTAGCAGCAGTAGTAGAGATTTAGAATGAGGAGCAGACACAGAATCAGCGTGGATCTCGGTTGATTTCTTAGAAGTGAGATCCAACTAAGTAGCAGCAGTATCTAGGGGTGGCAAAATAGATGGATTGGATGAATTTAGATTTGAATCCTAATGGATGGATAAAAATCATCCATTAATCCATTACAATTCAATAAAATTTTAAAAAAAAAAATCCAATCCAATCCATCCAATTAACATAAAATCCATCCAATCCATCCATTGACATATTTTTAATGGACGGATATCCATCCGATCCATTTAATTAAATGTATTAATAATGTTTTTAAATTTTTTTACATATATTTAAAAAAAATTTAAAACATAATAATTTTTCAATTAAATTAAATTAATGAAATGAATTAGTTTGAAATACAATTTTTTTTCTTAAATTAAAGCCCAAACATCATTATCTTTAATAGGCCAAGCAAAGTTTTAATATGAGCCCAAAACAACTATTTATCTAATTTATTATTAATAAATAATTAAACCTTCCACCCCATCACTTAATCCCTCACCCCTATAAATTATTAAATATTTCAGTTTTATCCTTTTTGCCAAAAAAAAAATTACACTTTATTGGAGTTCACCCCTACCGGTTTTTTACCCACGGATTTTAGACATATAGTGACAGATTTTACACTTTTAGTGACACTTTTGTCTGTCACTATAAGCCAAATTCCTTCAAAGTTAAGTGATATACCGGAATTTGTGAATTAATGTTCCGGTAACAATATACAAACCGGAATAATTTGAAAAACAATTCCGGTACCTGTCAAAAAAACCTCCTTTTACACATTTTAGATTTTTAGTGACACTTTTGTCTGTCACTATAAGTCAAAGTTCTTTAAACTCAATTTATTATAAACCGGACTTTCAAAAATGTGTTCCGATATGAAGATCTAAACCGGAATATTTTGATAAAATGTTCCAGTATCTGTCTAAAGTAGTTGTATGTACACCTGTAACACTTTTAGTGACAGACAAAAGTGTCACTAAAAGTCTAAAACGTGTACGAGGAGGTTATTTTGACGGGTACCGGAATTGTTTTTAAATTTATTCCGGTTTGTATATTGTTACCGGAACATTTATTCATAAATTCTGGTATATCACTTAATTTTGAAGGAATTTGGCTTATAGTGACAGACAAAAGTGTCACTAAAATGTAAAATCTGTCACTATATGTCTAGAATCCGTGGGTAAAAAACTGGTGGGGGTGAACTCCAATGAAGTATAATTTTTTTTTGACAAAAAGGATAAAATTGGAATATTTAATAATTTGTAGGGGTGAAGGATTAAGTGATGGGGTGGAAGGTTTAATTTTCTAATTGTTTTTTGTTTTGATTTTAATTTATAGATTTGATCACTAATTTTTATTTTCAGAATTTAATTTTTTTATATATTTTTAGTTGTTTAATAAAATTAAATTAATTTAAATATTCAGTTTATTTTTAAAATCATATTCAATTTTTTTCAAATTTAAATTAAATTAAATTTAAATATTATTTTTATTTATAAAGTTAATTTAAATATATTGTAAATAATTTAGTTTTATATTTTAATCAAAAAATTACTTTTATATCATCCAATGGATTTTGTAATAGTATTTAAGATAATCCATTGGATTTTTCAAATAAGATGGATGGATTGAATCCATCCATATAATTTAAATGGATGGATTGAATCCAATCCACTCCTTAATATTTGTTTCATGGATTGGATTGGATGAATAATTAAGTGGATGGATTGGATGGATAATGGATTGGTGGATCATTTTGCCACCCCTGCCAGCATCGCCATCCTTGGAGGTTGATTCCATGCTCTTCTTCAACTTCAACTTCGGCAACGACTTCATAAAAGCTTTAACTGCTGCACGGTGTTCGGCATAAGTTTTAGGTTTAACCTTTGGAGTTCTCTTGGTCGCAATCCGTGGGAGAGCCCAATGATAATAACAGCAAAAATGTTGATATAATGCTTTGTTACAGTTAAATTCTGCTTTAGTTTGACTTTGGGTTTTGCGTATATGGACAAGCGTGCACCATTCTTCAAACCCTAAGTTACCTTCTCCTCTCATGTGAAAGAATGACATGTGACAGTTATTAATGTCGAAATATCAAGAGAAGAGTATTTGAAAATGTTTTCATAAAAATTTCTTATATATTCCTAAATGTTATATTACTAGTTTGTGAACCCGTGCTATGCACGGAAAACAATACCTTTGTAGATTTATTGATTTTTAAATATACTTTACAAAATTATATTTATACATTTTATAAAAAAAAACCATAAAGAAACAAAAAAGTTAAATTAATCTCATAATATCTATAGTAAAATAAATATGAAACATCAATTGTTAGTTAGTTCAGTGGTGATTGGCGTTGAACTTAGTAGGAAAGACCACGGTTCGATTCCTCGCAACAGCAATGGTGAGGGAGCTGGAACTACTTGATGCCAGAACTGACCCTTGAACTAGATTAAACTGGTGGTGAAAACAAAAAAATAAAATAAATATGAAACAAAAATAATATAAAAAATTATTCGAATATATATCTTATATTATTTAATTTCCACATCAATGCCCTTCAAATAAAAAATCAAATCTCTCTATAAATATATGAATCCATATAAATTAAAAAAATAGGTTCCATATAAATTACAAAAAAAAAATAGGTGCGTAAAACAATATCAAAAATAGGCATGTGTATTAATATATGAGTGAAATTATAAGATCCGTATAAATGTTTTTTGGTTTAATTACTCTTTTGGTCCCTTAACTTATTTTTTGGTTGCATTTTAATCCCTTAACTATTAAAAGTTTTGTTTTGGTCCCTTAATTATTTTTTTTGATTTTTTTTTGGTACCTTAACTATTAAAAGTTTGTTTTGGTCCCTTAACTTATTTTTTTAGTTTCACTTTTGGTCCATTAACTTTTTTTTGGTTTCATTTTGGTACCTTAACATTAAGGACCAAAGTGATGGACGGAGGTAGAGTTAATGGACCAAAATGAAATAAAAAATAAGTTAAGGGACAAAATGAAACGTTTAATAGTTAAGACAACAAATCGAAACCAAAACATAAGTTAGTGAACCAAAACAAAACAAATTTTTAATAATTTAAGGACCAAAATGAAACCAAAAAATAAGTTAAGGGACTAAAAGAGTAATTAAATCATGTTTTATTAAAGAAGCCCCAGTTCAAACAAAAAGAGTTAAATTAATTACTGAAATAAGAAAATATTTTATTGAAATCTTTAACTCAACTTTTAAATTTTTCATAAATTAAATGCATGAACGTTAAGATAATATTTCAATTTTTAGCACTGGTTAGTACGACCTTGAAAAATAACCTAGAGAAATTTCTTAAAAAATATAGGTCCATATAAATTGCAAATATAAAGATCCAATATAAATTAAAAAAAAAAAATAGTCTCTCGTTTTAATACATATGTGTATAAATCTAGGCCACATATAAATTTTAAAAATTACCCAATATTAATATATGAGTAAGTATAAAACTACATGCTAACTATAAATTTTAAAAAAGATCCTTAAAAAAAATTAAATTAATCGCATAGTATTAATAGTAAGATAAATATGTAACAAAAATAATCTAAAGAAATTACCAACTTATGCATGTCTTGTGACTTGTCTAGTATTTCATGCATAAATAAATTGCTAAAAGTTTATAAGTCTTAGCTTAACTAAAAAAAATGTCAAAATTGCTAGGTCAGACGTCCATGGCTAGGGTTCGGTCCCTAGTCTCCATTTAGTATGTCTGAGTTTATAATGACTTTGTCATTTCATCTATGTATTAAAAAAATAAAAAAAAATAAAAAAATAAACTACAAAAAAATAAACATGATCAACTTTAAATCAGATTCATATTAGATGAATCAACATACATATACATAAATAACAACATGATATATACTCTCTCAACAAAAATAATATACAATACACTTCAAAATATTTAACACTTTAATTCATACTAAACAAAAAAAATTATGCATAAATGTTTATGATCAATTCATACAAATTTTATAGTCAATATTTGTTTCAATGTTGCTAAAAGCTAATGTAAATTATAAATAGCTAATGGAAATATATAAATTAGAAATAGCTAATGTAAATTATAAATATAAATACAAAATTAGAAACATACCTAAAAAATAAAAAAAAATAAAAAAAGTAAATTTGATAAACTATAAGTAAATTGTTGTTAATTATGTAATTCATAGAGTTGTGAATTTCATTTTATATTGTTGTAATTCTTACAACCCTAGCCACCCAATTTTTCCTCCTCCTCCTCCTTCTTCTTCTCCTTCTCTAGGGTCAATCCAATCATTTTTTGATCCCTTTTTGTTAAATATGTATGATCTACACATATATTTAGTCTTTCAATTTCGTCGTCTTAGTACGACTTTTATTGTTTTGTTTTCCCGTCTTTGTACGATGTATTGTTTTCCCGTCTTTGTGAAGTGTATTTTGTTTTAATGTCTTTTGGGCGGTGTTCATTTGTTTTAAGTTGAAGGATTATTTTCGATCTGATGTAGATTCAATCAATATTTTGGTGTCATTAACGCTACAGATCTGGAGCCTTGGGTATTTCAAACACTTCAATTTAATCATATTTTTAGGCAATTTTCCATTTTATGCTATTAACATGGATGTTGTGAGTTTGTTCGCAATTTCATCCTTTTTGTTTTTGGTTGTTATAAATTTGTATCGTATCTATGTACTCTATCAATTTAAATCAATATTCATCTTTATATTTAGTAAAATAAATTTATCATTCACATCTTTCATTAATCACAATTAAATTGGCAAAAGCTATACCCTTTAAATTATATACTACTATACTTATAGTTATGTAAATTAGAAATTGTGCTATTTTAATCCCCAAGTTTCAATTGTGGTATTTTACTAACTCCAAGTTTTAATAGTGATATTTTAACCCTTTTAAGTTACACAATTGTACGATTTTAACCCCTAAATTTCAATTGTGCGCTTTTGGCCCTCAAATTTACCCTATTTTTTATTTGCACATATTATCGAATATAAATTTTACATATTAATTTTTAACGGATATTTTACATATAAATAATAACACATATAACTTAAAATTCTATCACCAACGCAATCCTTCGACCACAATCCTTCTATCGATATTTGAGGTTAAGTCTTTAGTTGTTGTCGATGTTCATGGGAGTATCTATTTTTTAGTTTGAATTCCGTATAATCTATTTTTTACTTTTTCTAGGTTTTAGTTGTCGATGTTCATGGGAGTATCTATTTTTTAGTTCGAATACACATACAAAAACACAAAATATATGATTTTTATTTTTATAGGTTCTTGTAAAAATATATGTCCTCGTACAAATATAAGTCTTTAGTATATGATTTTTATTTTTATATTACGTAGGAGTTCATTTTAATTGATTTTATTCAAATATAAAGAACTGTAGACAGTAATAAAATATACAATCAAGCACTACAAAACAGCTTCATTTCCACATTTATTAAACCATAGACACTGATTTCAAATATTTGCATAAAAAATCATAAGAAACTAACTAAAAAAGCACAAGACACCTGAATTTACAGTGCTATAGAGAGATGTTTTATGAAATTGCAATCAAATAGTTACTATTTATAATAATAGGATGAAAATCAAAATTGGAAATGTCATTTAATAGTAATCATCTCACCAATTAATGTATATGATTTCTTTTTTAATTCTACAGCTATAGTGGCAATGAAAATTTGAATTTCCTGATTCTCTTGTGATTAAACTTATGTCAAATAATTTGTACCAAAAATAAAACTTATGTGAAATAAATGTTAAAACAATCATAGAAGAGGATTATTGTAGTATTGCTATGTGTACATTAAACCTTGAAAAAAAGGTCTCAAATAATATATACTAGTATAATTTACCCGTGCATTTGCACAGGTTAATATTCAAAATTATAATAGTATATGTAATTAAAGTTAAAGTATATTAATTATGATATTTGTTTTTTTAAATTTAAATTTTTGAATCTTATTTTTTAATTGAGGAATTTTTTTGTCAAGTAATTTTTATTTTTTCAATTACTTATAGAATTGATTTTATATTTATATTATTTAAATATGAAAAATAGTATATATTTAGCGATTTTAAAGAGATAAAATAGGGTGGAGAGTGATCTACCACTTCCCATTTCGAACAATGTGGTGTTTCCCCTCTAGTCCCCGTTGAAATTACAAAATGATAGAGTAATGTATTAATATATGAGTATAAATATTGATCCCGTGTAAATTATAAAATCATATGACACTCGTATTAATGAGTGTAAATATCAGTCATAATAAAAAGAATAGGTTTCCAATATTAATATGTGTATAAATATTTAAGTTCCCATAGAAAAAAAAAAGTATTTCAACTCGTATTAATAAACCCCATATTAAAACATTCGTAGAAATATAATTCCATAAAAATTACAAAAAATAAACCTCGTACATGATTATAAACACTACAAGAAATCTGCCAAATAGCGGCACTTGATTTGCGGCAGTTCTTATAAAACCGCCGGTAAACAAAAAAATATTAATAATAGTGGCGGTTTAAGAGAACCGCCGGTTTATTTTAATGGACCGGCGGTTTATTTGGGTGTAATGGCAGTTTGACTATTTTTTTTTTTAATAAAAATAATAGTGGCGGTTTTTTGGAGGTTTAGAAGAACCGCCGGTTTAATGAAGAACCGCCGGTTTTTATTTGGGTGTAATGAAGAACCGCCGGTTTTTCAAGCACATAATTTTTAGGGAATAAGGCACAGTAAGTAAAACATCTCTTGAGATGAGAAGGAAGGTGATGAAAGCTCAACATTAAAGCGGGGATGATGTTGTTCTCCTCTTCTGGTAAGTCCCATATCTCACTTGCCAATATACTTTCCCACTCCACCAAAGATGATTTTGTGTACAAGAGACTTCCAATTGTTTTCAAGGCTAGAGGCCATCCTTGGCATTTTCTAAGTATCTTTTCATCAATCTCCATAAATTCAGTATTCATTTGATTAGTTTCATCTTGGAATGCATGTTTGGAAAACAAATTCCAGCAATCTTCTTCTTGCAATTTATCTAACTGATGTATTAAAGTTGACTGCGGGTAGTGATAAGAATTTTGCTTCTCTGATCGCCATAACTAAAAGGAGTTTGCAAAGTCATTCATTCATGTTTTTCGTTCCAAAGCTCATCTAAAACAAGAAGAAATATCTTCTTAGTCAACTTTTCCTTCAACCTTTCTTGAACCATATTTAGGGAGTTGGTGTAGTAGTACTAGTACCTATAATAGAAAAGATGGTAGAGAGAAGACCTGTGGATTCTGTAGTTAGAAGAGTAGATCAGATGGAGGGGAGTCAGATCATTAGAGGCAAGGGTAGACCTAGGAAAACTATAAGAAAAAAAAAAACTATCAAGAAGGATACAAAGATAAATGAGTTGGAGAAAGTATTATTTTCCATTATAATATACAATATTGAAGGGATGAATAGCACAAACAGGTCTTGTTATATGGTAAGATGAGTACAAGGAAATCTATTATAATATATATAAGTTTAAATAAGTTTCTGGTTCCTATAATATTAACATTGATATTTTCTACATATATATTCAACATAATTTTACACATGAATAAAAGACAAATAACAACTGTTTGAAGAAAGAATTTAGAAAGATTTTGGAATTGCTCTAATTTAGAAGGATTAAAAAAATTGTGCAGGATGGAGTGTTTTGTGCCCTTTTGCATTGGTGCAGCAGATACAAGTTTGAATGAAATAAATTTTGTGCCCTTTGATATTTCCAATCCAAGCAAGTACTTCAAGCATCGCAGGTCTTTAATTTTAACACTTCAATGAAGAAAGGTTTTCATGGCTGTGATTTCTTTTCTTGACTATCATTTCCGGCTAATATCATCTACATAAATCAACAATGCAGTGAATTAGTATCATGGTTCTCAATAAAAAGAGAAGACTCATAATATGTAGCCTTTTGATATCAAAGCATTAGATGATTTTGAAAACCATTTTTTGCTAAAATGTTTCAATTCATGAACTGATTTTGTTAAATTGAAAATTGATTTGATTTGGAAGAAGTAAATCCAGGAGGTAGACTCAAATAAACTTCTTCCAAATCACTATGTAAGAAGGCACTGTGAACATCTAGTTGATGCAAATGCCAATTTTTAGAAGATAAAACCATGTGAAAGCATGAGGGAAGATCATATTATCATATAAGTAGTTTTTGTAGTTTATACATTGTAATTATTGACATCAAACTCCTTTCCATTCACATGATCCTAGAACATCTGTGACACTTTGTTTTCACTAGCATCAGGTGCACCAAAGCATCTATAGATTTTGGAAGTGATCATCACTAATAACTATAGTTGCACACTATGTGGACTCATATTCGATAGAGCCACAAATAGTGTACCCCTATTTTTACATGAATAAAAATTTGTAATGCCGAGTAGTATATTATGTTTTCTTAATGATTTTTCAGACTAAGATGAGATGAGTATTGTTATCGGACCTAAATTTGAAGAAAATGTCATAACCAATTGAAAAAGAAATTCAAGAAAACTATAAAAACATATGATGAGAAAAGGACATTCCACAAAATAATGTAAGAAGTAAGAGTTAAGCAGATTAAAGGCAGATTTCAAGTGAGAAAAAGAAATTTACCCATCATTCAAATGCAAGAACTCGTCGTATGGTAGAGAATAAGCAAAAACTAGTGACTGCCTCATTTAGAATTTGAAGTTCATGTTATTATGTCACTGTCAATTATTATGCATTGCATGTGACGAATCTTCTCCCAATCTTCACCATTTGGTTTCCTAAAACGGTGTTTGAGCAACGGACAATCACCCCAAATCTGTAAAGTTGAAATGGATTTGGGCAGACCCTCCTCTGGTAAGCATTCGAGTAGCGGACAGCTAGAGATATACAGTTTTGTAAGAGAGGAGAGATGACAGAGACCAAAGTAATTGAGTTTTTTAAGATTTGGACACCAAGTAATGGATAGAGAAGTAAGAGAATGTGGAAGTAACCCTTGATCAGGAAAAGACTCCATGTCTGCTTCTCCAATATACAAAATCAATAGAGAGGTACTTGTTGCGAAAGCACATTTAAGTGATGCCAAAAGTTTGGAACAATTGCGAAGATACAACTGTTTCAAGTTTGATGGCAAATCTCCATCAGATAACAACTCTAATTGTGGACAATCTATTACCATTAGATGATTCATAGATGGAAGAAGAATGTGCATGCATTCAGGCAATGATTTCAAGTTCTCTAATTTAAAAAATTGACAAAGTACTAACTCTGGTGCATTTAATCCTCCTCTTGGAAATGACACAAATTTAGGACAATTGGAAATTTGCAAAAATTTGAGATTGTGAGTTTTTTCTTGTGAAATCATCTCGAGGTTACTACAGTCTCTAAATTGTAGCTCCTTGAGTTTTGGGAACAAATCAAGAGGAAATGTAGTTAGAGAGTCACAACTACTCCAAATGTACAATCCTACAAGGAAATTGTAGCAACAATGTAGTGGAATATTCATATTACGGCAACCAACAATTTTCATTCTTTCGAGATAGGTATTGGATATTACGGGCTCAATCCTCTCGAGCAGCGATCGTTCCATGCAGTATCCACTGACGTGTAGAATTTTCAAAGTAGATGGATGATAATCAAACTGAAGATTTCCGCAATCATTTAGATGTAATTCAAGAATGAATTGAGACCTAGGAACAGAAGTCACAAATTGTTCGCAATGAGAAATTTCTAGGTTCAATAAAGAAGGAAGCTTCTCTGGCAAATTCTCTCGCAGATTTGGACAATATTTTATAGAAAGGTTTTGAAG
Organism: Trifolium dubium; assembly: GCA_951804385.1. Classification (NCBI taxonomy): domain Eukaryota; kingdom Viridiplantae; phylum Streptophyta; class Magnoliopsida; order Fabales; family Fabaceae; genus Trifolium; species Trifolium dubium. The sequence goes on along the minus strand of OX638063.1, from coordinate 9,418,176 downwards.
ACATGGAAAAGCATTTGTCGCAGTTTTGCATTCCCATTCTTCCCATTCCTCCATATCTTCAAATTGTAAGGTTTCCAAAGATTGAAATGGAACAGTTGAAGAGTTACATCCATAAAACTCAGTGCCAATAACCACTACTCCATGGAGCCCTATAATGCATAGTTTCTTGAGAGATGATAAAATTCCAAGTGGAGGCAACATGAGACATTTATCACAGTTACTTATCTTCAAGGACACTAAATTAGATAGTGAGTTATCTCCAAACCAGTTTGGAAATCTTGTTCCACCATAGTTCCTGATTGACAACTCCTTCAAGTGCTTTGATGGTTGTAGATACTCAAGCACTTCTCTTACTTGCTGCGAGTTTTCATTGTTTGCATTCCATTCTAACTCTAGCTTCACAAGGTGTATTTTATCTTTCAAGTTTGTTGCTAATGCATCAAAGGGATTAACAGTATTCTGCAACTCTGAAATTGATAATGATCCACGAAGATCGAGTTCTCCTAACTGTTGAATATTGGACTCACATTCGCTACTTTTTCCTACACAGAATGAATTCAACACTTGAAGATTCTTTAATTTTTCAAAATGAATTGGCATATTCCTCACACTGGTTCCACTAAAATCAAGATAACACAAATTAGTGAGTTTGTGAAAATTCAAAGGCAGCTCCTTCAAAAATCGGCAATTCTTCAACTTCAGTATTTGCAACTTCAAGAGAAAACATATTGAATCAGGTAGCTTTTTTATGTTGGTATCAGAAAGATCAAGATAACGGAGATGTTTAAGATTTCCAACAGTGTTAGGAACCTCACTCATATTGTAATAACGCGACAAAGATAAAATGCGTAAAAGCTTAAACTTGGGGAGCAAGTCATGCAGCAAAGGGCCAGACATCCAGAAGTCATTAAGAAAAGATGGTACTTTGCGGTTCCTACTAAATGGTAGAAATGTACGCAATCTTTCAGCTTTAAATAAGTCCACAAACCTTTTGGAAGATTCGTATCTATATCTCAAGAATGAAAAATGACGAGTAACTTTTGATATATTTTGTGGTTCATCAAATCCCAACCTGAAACAAAAGTTCCCAGATACATCTTTTGCCATATCATTTAGAAGATCATGCATGACAAAATACGTTTTGTCTCCGCTCGATTGTTGAAAAAATGACCTCAATAACATATCATCAAAGTACTCTTCGCCAACATCTTCCATACTCTTACCCTGTTGAAGTTGAGGGCATTGTAGAAAATTTTCTGCCATCCATAGTAAAATTAAATGTTCCTTTTCAAACACATAATCTTTTGGAAATAGAGAACAATAAGCAAAACATCGCTTCAAATGAGACGGAAGGTGGTGATAGCTGAGTCTTAAAGCTGGGACAATATTACTAACCTCCTCAGGTAAGTCCCATATCTCACTTGACAATATAGTTTTCCATTCTACCAAAGATGATTTTGTGTATAAGAGACTTCCAATTGTTTTCAAGGATAGAGGCAATCCTTTGCATTTTCCGATTATCTTCTTACCAATCTCCATCAACTCAGAATTCAATTGAGGATTTTCATCATGAAATGCATGTTTGGAAAACAATTGCAAGCAATGTTCTTCTTGTAATTGCTCCAGCAGATGTGTTCTAGTTGACCGTATGGTTGAGGCAACTTTCAAACTGCGCGTAGTGACAATAATTTTGCTTCCTTGGGCTCCATAATTAAAAGGCGTCTGCAAAGCTTCCCATTGATCACGCTTTTCATTCCAAACATCATCCAAAACAAGAAGAAATCGTTTTCCTGACAATTTTTCTTTCAATCTTTCTTGAACCATATTTAGATCTCTACTATCATCACTTGATCTAGTGATACCCTCAAGAATTGCTCTAGTTACCTTGAAAACATCAAATTCATCCGAAACACAGACCCAAGCTTTGACATCAAATTCACCCTCCATCTTCGAATCATTATATAAGTGTTGAGCAAGCAAGGTCTTGCCCATCCCACCCATACCAACGATAGAAACTACAGAAAATTGTGTATCATTGTCGGTGCGAGATTGCAGCCAATTAAATAAAATTTCTTTGTCAATATCTCTACCATATAAAACAATTTCACCAAGCAAAGAAGTTGTTGGCAGTTTTCGCGACACTTGACTGCCTGATTCAACACCAAAACCACTACTAGTACTAGCCTCTTTCAAACCTAGTATATCCTTTTTGCTAGAAAGATATTCTAAATTTTCAAGCACTTCTTGCATTTTTGATTCAATTTCTTTTCCAAATGAATTTGTGGAAGCACTGAAGAAGTTCCATACCTTGTTAGGACTAGATTGTGATTCAGCTTCGAGTTTGCATTGAAAGACTTGAATGTCAATTTCATCTAATAGATCTTCTGCATCAAAAACAGCATCTTTGACAGCATCAAGCCACGCTTTCACGTGTTGATTTCTGATCTGCTTTTGTTCTGCATCGTCGATCACAGCGTTGATGGAGAGAAGTGTGATGTTGAGTTTCTTCAGAAGCTTATCATTGAATTTTCTTGCTTGAAAGTAGTCCACAACTTCAGCAGAAGCTAGCCTGTCAAATGCAACCTGTAGTGAAGCAGAAAGAAGAGCACTGCCAATGAATTCAACCGCCATGGCACGAAAGGAAGGAGCCAAATGAAAAAGAAGAAATTATTGCAAATATGAAATTCAGCTTATGCAAGTGACTTAATGTTTATGAAATCAGTTAGCACAAAACTTAAAAAGGATGTTATATTTTAGAACTGAGGCAATAATAAATATCGAGTAAACCACAAAATTGGTAATTGTCTTGCCTTTGTAAGTCACTCTCAAATAGATTCCTGATTCTATCAATATTTTAAATTAATTTTTGTACCTCCATAAAAAATTTGACAAAAACAGAAATTAATTTAAAATATTTGATAGAGTCAGAGGCCTATTTGAAAGTAAGTTACAAAGACGGAAATTAATTTAGTAGTTTTTTCGATAAATATCTATGTATCATTAGTCAGAAATGGTGTGTAAGTCATGAGTGGCAACTGAATGATGGGTGGGAGACTTACACAATAGGCAATAGCTCTACTCCATTGACTTTTGAAGAACCCATTCACCTTTGTGAAAAGGTTTATTTAGCTAAATGCACAAACACGCAATAGTCATTTTAGTATTTAAATATATGATGTATTCTTACTACAATATATAAAACCATCAAATTTGACTTATAATATATATATTATATCCGTCGTGTTAGTGAAGACAATGACATAAATAAACATTTAATTAAGAAATTAAGTGAAATAAACTCCCATCAAAATGGAACGTTACAAATTAAAAGTAGAGAGATAAACTATTGAAAGGGAGTTATCTTGCTAAATCAAATGCTTTTAATAAGAAAATCAATTCATAAAAATATTTATATAAGTTTAAATAAAGAAGATAAATTTCTATTAAATTAATTTTCCAAATGATAAAATTATTACTTTTGAAACACGAGTGCGTTTCATCTGCTAAAAAACAAGGTACTGGACAGGACAAGTCCAGTTGTACTGCGTTTGATTGTGAAATTGTTTCAGGGACTGGACAACTCGGGTGGCAAGGGACAACACAAAAACAGAAATTCTTGTCTTCCACTAAACTACAGTACAACTTTTTGTCCATAGTACAAGTGGTCTAAAATACCAAAATACATTTTTTTCACCCAACATCGTATAAAACAAAAAAATTATTCAATATCATAAAAGTTTGTCCTGTACTGTTTTATCTTGTCCTGTGATGTTCTGTCTTATGTTGTGCTGTCCAGTACTTAAAGTTTAACAGATCAAACACACCATAAAATTACAACAATCTGGAGTATAATGCTCGGGTTTGTTTAATTCAATAAGAGGTATCTTTAGAACAATTGCTTGACAAAATAATTAGCTTCAATTATATTAATGGCTAAAAACAAATCATACTAATTTTGCTTTTACTTATTATTTATGGTGGCTTAATCAATTATCCTGTTTAAAAATCTTCTTGTAAAGGAGTGGCTAAGTCCCTTTTTTCATTCCCTGTTACTATTTATTTTCTTGTGTAATTAGTATATTTTTTCTGATTTTTTGGATCTTCTTGTGTTAAAATTTCCAAACTTTTCTCAATAATTATATATTCTATTTTAGTTCTTCAAAATAAAAACCTAAGAGAAAACTAGCTCTTATGATGGTTAATTTTATTTGAGGAAATAAAAACTTAGCTAGCTTGGATGGAATTTCATATAAAAGGATCACTGCTAAATTAGGCAATGTATAGTAGAGGGAATCAGGAAGCTTCAAAACGTAACAAAAACTATTGCTAAATTAGTCTTAGAAAACAAAACGTAACAAATTAAAAAAACTTATAACTATTTGTTTTTTTTGAAATCAACAAGCTTAATGCCTTTCATTATTAATCAAAGTATCAATACACGGAGGTACAAAATCAAAGAAACGGTGACAAGGCCAAGAGATGGCTGCCCGAGCTAACATATGAGCAACCATGTTTGCTTGTCTCATAACAAACTTTACCTCAAAGTTATTGAACTATGTAAGTCTTGCCTAATCCTAACAATAAGAGCTCTAAAATCCGACGACTCCTTATTATTACTATGGTCGCTAATACAATGGACAAGTGTTTTAGAATCACTTTCAAATATTACATTATAAAGACCATGTAAACTAGCAAGATGAATCGCATCTAACAAAGCCACTGCCTCACCCTCAAGAGTTGACATTCTTGCATGATAGTGATGAGTTTGTGCACATAAGAAAGTTCCTGTATGATCTCTGAAGCAAGCAGCCGTAGCAGTGTTCCCGCCCTCGTCTTGAAAAGCCGCGTCAACATTACATTTAAGCCAGCCAAAATGAGGATGTAACCAGGTTGTGACTCCGCTGAGTTGCTGCTGCTGCTGCTGTCTCGGCTGTTCCGTGTGTTGTTGCCGTTGGTTTTGAGCGGTGTTCCAGGCCTGCCACGCCAGTGATGTTTGCTGTCCAATGGCTGCCGGCAATGATAAGTGAGAATTCCATATTGCATCATTACGGCTTTGCCAAATATTCCACAATAAAAGTGCAACTCTACCGGCATTATCCGCAACTTCTTGGCTGCAAATGTTTAAGATTAGATCCAGAACGTTATCATAATGTTGTAACCTGTTATGCACAATATGAGAAAGGCCAGCAGCTGCCCAACAAGCAATAGCATGATTACAAGTGAAAAAAAAGGCTTAAACACACATTTGGTCCCTTAACTTATTTTTTAGTTTCGTTTTGGTCCCTTAACTATTAAAAGTTTCGTTTTGGTCCTTTAATTTATTTTTTGGTTTCATTTTGGTCCCTTAACTATTAAAAGTTTCATTTTGGTCCCTTAACTTACTTTTTGGTTTCGATTTGGTCCCTTAACTCTTCCTACATCAACTACTTTGGTCTTCATTTCAAGGGACCAAAACAAAACCAAAAAAATAATTAAGGGACCAAAATGAAACCAAGAAAATAGTTAAGGGACCAAAATGAAACTTTTAATAATTAAGGGACCAAAATGAAACCAAAAAATAAGTTAAGGGACCAAAATGAAACTTTTAATAGTTAAGGGACCAAAACGAAACCAAAAAATAAATTAAGAGACCAAAAGTGTATTTAAGCCGAAAAAAAATATGGAAATCATCCTCTAAATCATCATTACACATCGGACATATAGTAGGACAATTGACACGATGTTGAGCTAACCGCTTGCGAGTGGGAATGCACTCATTACAAAGCCTCCACAAAAAGTGTCGACTCTTCGGAGGACCATTAATCTTCCACAAACTCGCCCACATCAAGCCTCTTTCCTCCTGTTTTTTTTTCCCGTAGATCCTGCATTAGAAGACGGTACCCCAACCTCACCGTATAATTGCCATCCTTATTGATCGCCCTCCCAAACTAACCGGTCCACTTGAGTCGAATTAAAAAGAGGTGTGGACATAATAATATCCGCTGCTTCCTTAGTGAATAAGTTTTCAATTTTTCCGCTATCCCACTTTTTCTCCCCCTCAAGCAACAAGTTACTAACCTTAAGAGAATAGGCTTCCTCTCTTTGTGGAGAGTTCACCCACCAACCATTCTCCCCCCTACTCCAAGCATCAAACATAAACCGCACTTTGCTCCCATCCCCAATAGACCACCTACACCCTCAAACTAACACCTCTCTTGAGCTCCACAAACTTCTCCAAGCGAAGCTCGGATTATTACCAAGACTAGCATCAAAAAAAGATGAATTAGGAAAATATCTAGCCTTGAAGACTTGAGAAACTAGTGCCTCCGGATTCTGTATAATGCGCCAACCTTGTTTTGTGATCATGGCTTTATTAAAAGCACCAAAATCACGAAAACCCAACCCGCCTAAACTCTTAGGACTCGTCATCTTATCCCAAGCCAACCATCGGATCCCTTTGCTATTCGCACCTCCTCCACACCAAAATTCATTTATCATACGTTCAATTTCCTCAACAACAGAAAGAGGAATCAAATACACACTCATAATGTAAGACGGTATTGCCTGCAAAACTGATTTTATCATCACCTCTTTACCTGCTTTGGATAGGGGGCGTCCCCGCCAAGAATTCAGTCTTCTCCAAACACGATCCTTTAAAAAGGAAAAAATAGCACTCTTGCTTCTCCCCACCATAGAGGGTAAGCCTAAATAAGTGCCAGTACCAAGAACGTGTTTGACCCCAAGAATAGAAGCAAGATCCGCCTGTGTCGCTAAGCTGAGATTGCGGCTAATAAAAACTTCAGGTTTGGATAGATTAACCTGTTGACCTGTAGCAGCTTCATAAACATGTAAAATATTAATTAAATTAGTTGCCTCAGCCGCAGATGCCCTGCAGAAAAGAAAACACTCATCAGCAAAAAGAAGGTGAGACACCATCGGTTCCCCTCGACATATTCTCACTCCATGGATATCGCCTGTTCATATGGCTTGCTTTATAAGAGTTGTTAACCCTTCTGCTACTAGTATAAAGAGGTAAGGAGAAAGAGGGTCTCCTTGCCGTAATCCTCTACCCGGCATAATAGGTCCTACTCGCTCAAAATTCATAAGTACCGAGTAGTTAACCATGCTAACACACATCATCATCCATTTAATCCATACTTCATGAAAACCCAATTTCTCCAACATTCCCCTCAAAAAACCCCAATCCACCCGATCATACGCCTTACTAATATCAATTTTTAGAGCCAAATCACCAATACGACCCCTGGTCTTCCTTTTCATGGCATGTACGGTTTCAATAGCAACAAGAGCATTATCAATGATAGACCTTCCTTCCACAAAAGCCGATTGCTCCGGCGAGATAATCTTGTCAAGGATCAATTTAAGACGGTTAGCAAGCACCTTTGAAACCATCTTGTAGAGAACATTGCACAAGCAGATGGGTCTCAAATCTTTTAAGGACACTGGATTGTCGCACTTTGGAATAAGACAAATATTAGTATCATTGAGAGATGAAGGGAAAAAAAACTGTTCTAGCCAAACCACTGCTGCCCGCCAAATGTCCTCCCCACACATATCCCAATAGTGTTTGTAAAAAGCATGATTGAACCCATCCGGCCCCGGTGCTTTGTCTGAATGCATTTGGAAAAGAGCCTGGCGGATTTCTTCTTTTTCTAGTGGTTTTGTAAGGCATTGATTATCATCAACGATGACTTTTTGCTCAATCAAATTAAGTACAGGATCATGATTTCCTACATCCGGACGGAACACTTCTTCAAAGTACAAGTGTGCCAGGTTACATAAGTCAGCCTGTTCGGTGATCTCATTACCGCTACCATCAACCAATTTCCTGATATTTTTCCTCCCATTTCTTGTCGTAGCTGACATATGGAAGAATTTGGTATTCATATCTCCCTCTTGAAGCCAATGCATTTTCGCCCGTTACTTCCGAAAAAGTTTTTCCTGAATGAGATTAGTGGCATGACGGTCGGAAGCCACTTTGTAACGTTGGTAGCTAGTTTCACTAGTAGTTCCCCTACACTCCTCCATAACCCGATGACATTCTAATAACTCTTCTTTAAACCGCCCTCTCTTCCTTCTTCCCCACTTGCTCAGCTTACTAGCACACCGGATCACCATATCCTCAACCGCAATATGCTCACCAACACCCTAACCCGCGCCCACAACCTCGTCTACATCCACCTCATAAAGCCAACTGTTTTCGAACTTGAAACGGTAATGAGAAGGCCTTGGTGGTGGGGAATCAGTCTGTAGTAGGATCGGATAGTGGTCCGAGTGTGAGGCTGGTAGATTAGTAAGTTTCACCTGCGGGAATATTTGTAACCACTCCGGAGTTGCCATAGCTCTATCAAGTCTTTCTTCAATCATATGGGGTGCACCTCTACTCTTCACCCAAGTATACGGATACCCATCAAGCTAGATGTCTGATAAATCACAGTCGGTAATAGTTTGCCTAAACCCGTCACATAGCCAAGGAGGGTGTGGGTTTAAGCCCTGTTTATCTTCTTGAGATAGGAGGTCATTGAAGTCCCCTATAATACACCACGGGAGGCTAGACATCACCTTCAGTTTGCATATCAGTTGCCATGCTTCACGTCGCCTATCCCGCTCCAGGTACCCATAATAGCATGTCAGTCGCCAATCCCCTTTTGCCTCATCCTCAATATGCAAATTAATGAAGTTTCTACTGTAATTTATCACGCGGCAGTTGCACGTATTTTTCCATAGTACTGCCGACCCTCCACTTCACCCAACAACATCAATTGTTAAGCAAGAATCATACCCCAAAATAGTTCTGATGTGTTCCAAAGATCTTCCATGTGACAACGTTTCAGAGAGAAAAATAATATCAGGTTTGTGACTGTGAGCAAGCCCCTTTAGGTTCGGAATTGCATTAGGTTTGCTCAATCCCCTACAATTCCAGCTGAGAATAATCATTGGTCCCGGCAGTCCTGGCTGCCAGGACCTGCCGATAAAAAATGCTGGGCTGATTCAGAACTTCCATGATTTTCTGCCTCTTTTTCTTCTCTGCGACGTTTTTTTTTGCTGGATTATTCAGTTCAGTTGGGTCAGCTTGGTTCAGGATGGTTCGGTCTGGTTCAAGGTGGGTTATGGATGCATTCTGGTTCAAGGCATAGGGTAATAGATTGGTTATTAAGGTTGGCACTGAAACCGATAGGGGACAAGTTTTGAAGGGTAATAGATAGGGTAATCATTGTGTCTCTCTCAGTAATAAAAGGTGGGGTAGGGGAATTATTGTTGGATGAAGTAACAGTTGGTGACTTTGAGGCAATGATTTGTGACTTTTGAGTTGGTTTTTGTGCTGGTGAGTTTTTGGGGAGAGAAAATTCTGGTGGGCCAGGTATTTTATGGGTAGTAAAAGTAGGATTTTGCCTGTTATGGGAGGAATTTATTGGGTTAGGAATATTATTGAAAGACAAATTAATGCTGGTGGACCCCACTGCCATATTTGCAACTCCAAAATTGCTATGGGTGGTCGCTGCCACCCCTGCCGCCGCCGCCGCACCTCCTTCTTCCCTTCTTCCAACGCTCCCCTCATTATGTCCTCCACCTTGTACTCTGCTACCGTCTTCCCTCAGCCACCGCGATCCTTGCCTCCCAGCCCCTCTTCTTGGCTCTACTTTAATTTCATTGCTCCATCCCCTTATGCCATCATCGTTCTCCCGATCGAACCGTACAGGACAACGGTTTTCTGCATGACCCATAATGCCACAGATGAAGTAGAAGGTACCCAGTTTCTCATACTTAAATTTCACAGTACACCAATTGCCATGTCTATCCTTGACTTTAGTATCTTGCTTCAGTGGCTGCCGAACATCCAATTTCACCCTCAATCGCATGTACTGCCGCCATATGCTCATGTTGTTATTTTTATCATACTCCAAGAGTGAACCTATGTAGTTGCCCAACCTTTCTCCCACCGTTTCCTTCATAAGACCCATAAACAATCCATGAATCTGAACCCAAAAATCAACATGAAAAAGAGGGATACTCTCAAGCTGAGTACCAATCTGGACCCTCTCCAGGACGAGAGTGTTGTTGTCGAAGGTCCAAGGGCCATTCTTCAAGACCTCCTCCATATCAAGGGGGATGACTGAAACGAAACAGAAATAAGCCAGGATTGGTTTCCTTAATGGTAACTCCCTTCACCGGTTGCCAAAGATTAGCCATTCTCACCGTCATAGAATTCACATGAATGACTCGATCACTCAAGAACCGCCCAATCAAACACCACCGTAACTCCTCCGACGCCTCCGTCTCCTCTTCGAAAGCAAAGTCAAATCCGTCCACTTCGTCACCATTCAATGATAGATTTGCAAACTCCTCATCAGCCATGATGTTGTAGATCAATCTCCAAGCCTCAGTATACTAGTACCAAGAAACAGAAAAACAACTCACAAAAGCAAGCTCTCTAGTGAAAGAGAGAAGGAACAAGCTCTCCACAGTGAGAGAGAAAAAACTTCCTGTGTTTATACTCTGCGGTTTTTCTTTTGCTCTTATAACTATTTGTTACTAATTTAACTATTAACAAATAACTATTAATAAATTAATGGATATCAATTTAGGGGTCATGTGGTTGAGAGATTGTGGTTCATCGTCTCTTAATCAAAGATCGAATGTTTGATCATCGCCTTAGGTATGGAGCAATTTTTAATTTTTGGATCAGTTATGGTTTGGCATGCGGTTATGTGGGTATTGTGGCGAGCAAGAAATGACTGCATTTTTAGCGACAAAGTGATAGGAGTGGATGGTATTTTTAATTGATAACGGTTACTTCGTGGAAATGGTTGTTGGATAAAAAGGGGTCTCCGTGTTTATTCTACGAATGGTGTGTAGAACCATGGAATTGTATCTTTAAATAGTCCTCTTTTGTGGGTATAGTGTCGAGCCATTTTAGTTTTTTGGGTAGAGTACTATTTGTACTTGTTCTACAGATGTGGGTAGAGTACCTCTTGTACTTTTTCCATCCTTATTCTATATATTATTATCATTTGCCGTTCAAAAAAAAAGTTGTCTATCCTTTAAGATGCCTCCACTTCAGTGAAAGAATAATCACTACATTTTGGCGGTACATATCATGATCTCGGCAAAATAATTAAAGGATATATCAACAATTTTCAGAATGTAAGAAAAATTTTTATGGATATGAGAAAAGGTAACAAAAAAAATGTAACAAAAATATATATGAAAAGGATATAAATGTAAAATTGCCTATGGAAACTTGCAGATCTACTCATTATTAATTAATTTATTAGAGGTTTAATAATGCTATAATATAGTACTAGTTTATAGTTTATACTATAATTAAATTAAACTGATATGATCGTAAATGCGATAAAAACATGTTTGAAATTTGAGCAAAAAAATCATATTTAATGTTATACACATTAACCAAATATTAGTTGGTTCAGTAATGGTTGACGTTGAACCGCAACTGTGTTTGTGAGGGGACTGAAATTATTTGATGTCAGAACTCGCTCCAAATTACGGTCTACTGTAGTTCTTTTCCCTAGGAACTAAAGAATGAAAGGAAAAAAAAATATTGCACACATTAAATTAATTAAATTAATTTGAATAGCCCAGTGGTTGAACATCATAATATTTTTGTCCCAAAAACTTTTAATTGGTTGACCATTGCATTATATATATAAGGCGGGGTTTAAACCTCGATTATCCTACTTTTCCATTTTAAAAATGAAATTTCTAACTGCTAAACTACTTGACAAAAAAACATATAAAGAAGAAAACACATTATTGAGTTGACGGGTGGCGGAATTCATGAATCAATTGGAATTGAATAATATTTCAACCTTTTATTCTTTCAATTTTGTAATATTTCATATAGTTTTTTAGCTATACATATATGTATAATTTTCTAAAATTTGGTATATATGACTAAAAAGGTATACCTAAATTTTGGTTGTGCATGTTGGGATACAGCCAAATAACATGATAAGATAACGGTGCATATAAATCATTAGAAAAATGAAGTTGGAGATAAATGGAGTGATATTCTTAGAATCAACAGTTGCAGTTGCAGTTGCAGTAGAACATTCAAGTTTCATGATCCCTCTCTACTATATTTATTCAGTGGTGGAGTTAAAAAATTTATAAAATTTGGATAAAATATTAAACTTAAATACAAAATTTAATTTTGCAAACTCAAGGGGTGTGGTTGAGCGGTTAGAGTTCATCCTCCCTTAACCAAGGGATAAGGGTCGAGGGTTCGATGATCACCTTGGACATAGAGCAGCTTTAAATCTTTGGGCCAGTTATCCCACCCATCAAGGTGCCTCCAATTTAGCGAGAAAATAGTCATTGCGTTCGGCGGTGAATACCCCGGTCTCGACCAAAAAAAATAATTAATTTTACAATAAAAAATTTCAGTTTTGAAAACAAAATCTCAATTTTACCCTAAATTAATCCTTAAGAATTTCAATTTTACTCAAAATTAATCCTTAAAACACCAAAAAATTTGTTTTGCAATAAAAAATCTCAATTTTAAACAAAGAAAATAATTTTACCATAAATTAATCTCTAAATATATCAGTTTTACCCTAAATTAACTCTTAAAATACCAAAAATATCAGCTTTGAGTAATGATACAAAAAAATTCTGTCAACGTAGCTCTGTTAATAAAAATATTGCACAAAATATATAAAAACCACAGATCAAATTATAATATATTCATTTATTCACTTTTAAATGGTGAAATTCTAAGAAAAATAAGATTAATTGAGGAATACCTTCTAAAAATATGATAACTTTACCATCTTGCCTAAACTAATCTTAGATAAAGTATCAGATCATGTGAAATAGAGTAGAGATCACATGCATGTTAATTAGTGCTAGACCAATAATATTTTAGATATCAGATGTTTAATTATTTCAAGTCCAATAATACCAATAATTTTTTATCAGTGTTGTTTTTGGTCAGTGGTTAGAGTTTTTCTTTTTCACGGAAAATATTTTATTAAAAACTATTCAGAAGAAACATAGATAGGTATAAAAGAGGATTTTATAAAATAAAAGCGCCGAAAAAGATAATACCGATGAAAAGACTAAAACCTACATATATCTAAAAGTTGACAATTTTTAATCTAATTTTTGGAAGGCACTCGTCGGTTAATATACAATTTCACCATTTAGAAGTGAATATATTATAATTTGAACTGCGGTCCTTACATATTACGTACAATATTTCTACTAACAGAACTACGCTCACATAATTTTTTTTATCATTATTTAAAACGAGGGTTTTAATAGTATTATTTCTAATCAATCATTTCGTTAACTATCACAAATCTATCGAACATAGGATCAGTCTAATATATTTAGAATCAAAAATATTTTTTATATTGAGAGACTTTTAAAAAAGACAAAATAACACAAGACATATAAATATATGAATTAATTAAATAAGTTTTTCGTCTTATAAATATAAGGAATTTTAATTTTTAGTCTCCAAAAATAAAAAATAAAAAAGATATGTTTTTATCCAAAAAAAAAATTGTTTTTTTTTATAGATTTTAATGAATAAAATTGACATGTTTTTGACATATTTTATAAACATAATATTAATATGGACTCACATATATATGTTTAACACATACCAAAAAAAACGTATATATGTTTAACATATACTGTAATAGATAGGTTAGTTAAAAAATAACATATAATAGATAGGTCTTAGTCAAAAAAAAAAAAGATAGATAATACTCACACACACACACACATAATTTAAACATAAAAAAGTCATATTATTAATATTAAAATGAACTTAAATTTATCATTAGACTAAAAACGAAAAGAAAATATTTTGGAATGATATATCTTTATTTTTATTTTTAGGGTTTAAACTTTAAATTCATTATATTTTTAGGATGAAAAATAAATTTAGCTAAATTAAAAAAAATGATCTTATATTTTTCTGATCAGTTTTTCTATTTGTTTTTTATCAGTAAAAATGAACTTAGATGAGTTCAAGGTTTGAACTAAATCTTGATTCTTGGTTAGTCAAGCATCTATATCAAAAGTATCATTTGCAAACAGTACACCCTGGTCTATTATATTTGGGGTTATTCTTGGTTTTTATTTTGTTATAAATTAAAATTTAATTATATAAATAAAAATAAAGAAATAATTAATACTCCCTCCGTCCCTTTTTATAAGACTCTGTTTGACAAAATTGCACTATTTACTTATCATGTTTTGACTGTATTTTTTTAATAATACATAGATATAAATATTAGCATATAAGATTTTGTTTGATTTGTTTTAATGAGTACTTTTAAAATATCACGTTTTTATAATTTTTACTACTATATAATTAAAGATATTTGTGATCAAAATTATGCATTGGCGTACGTGCAGTGGTCAAACGGAGTCTTATATTTAGAAAGTGTGGGAGTATACAGTACGGACGTTGCTTGATATACACACAACACAACACATAGAAACCATAGGCAAATATCTCATCTTTTAAGGTGTTGTTGTTGAATTGTGTCAAAGAAATCATGATGACAACAAATGTTGAAAATGTCTATGATAGACAAAGAGAATTGAAGGTTCTTGAAGAATCAAGAGCAGGTGTAAAGGGACTCATAGATGCTGGTTTGCTCAAAGTCCCAAAAATATTCATTAATGAAAATGAAAACAAAACCAAACAAACCCAGCTGAATTCAACTTCCACCAAACTTAGTATTCCAATTATAGACTTTGGACCTATAATTACAAACCCAACAAATTCAAGTTTTCGTTTAAAGATAATCCAAAAAATTAAGTATGCATGTAAGAAATGGGGGTTTTTTCAAGTTGTGAACCATGGAATTCCATCTACTGTTTTGTATGATATGCTTGATGGGGTTCATAAATTTCAAGAACTTGATCCTGAAATAAAGAAACAGTTTTATTCTCGTGATTTTACCAAAAAGGTTATTTATAATACCAATTTTTTTGAATTGGATGCTGCTCCAGCTCTTAATTGGAGGGACAGTCTTGCTTGTGTTATGGGTCCTGAGCCTATTCACCCTGAGGAACTGCCTTCTGCTTGCAGGTATATTTTAATTATTTCTCTCTTTTTTATTTATTTATTTATATATAGACGAAATAACAAAGTCATTAGAAACTCACACACATAAAGTGAAAAGACTGTGATTCGAACTTATGTCATTGACGTTCGGCTTAATAATTTCTGCTTTTTTTACCAGTTGCGCTAGAACTTCTAGACTATTTCTCTCAATTCATGAATGCGTTATTGGCTTTTTATATTTACATGTATTGTTTATTCATTAGTACATTATGTTTTGAAGTTAGCAATAATTTTGCTCGTTGTCACAATAACAACTGATTGCACTAATTAGTATCTACATAGTAATACAGTTATTTATTTGCAGAGATATAACAATTGATTACTCAGAGCATGTTAAGAAACTGGGGAAGATTGTATTTGAATTGCTTTCTGAAGCATTGGGCCTCCCTTCCAATTACCTTAAGGACATTGGCTGTGCAGAAGGACTTTTCATATTGTCCCATTACTACCCACCTTGCCCTGAGCCAGAGCTAACTATTGGGACTAGTTCTCATTCGGACAGTAGTTTCTTCACTGTACTCTTACAAGATGAAATCGGCGGGCTCCAAGTTTTCCATGAAAATCAGTGGGTTGATGTCACACCGATTCCTAGCGCTTTGATTATTAACCTAGGTGATTTGATGCAGGTAAGTTCATCAATTTGCTGAGTAGAAACACAAACATGCGATTTTAGCCCTTTAATTTTTAAAATAGCACTTTTTGACACTCTAATTTTAGCCGCATTTACAATAGGATGGTCTTTCACTAATTTTGACGAAGTCAGCAGACATGTGACAAGTGACTCACACGCCACATGTCTTGCCACGTCGACAATGACTCACATGTCATGTCAGCATGCCTTGGCACATACGTTGATGTGGCATGTGAGTCATTGTCCACATGACGAGACATGCTTATGTGCCATGTGAGTCACCTGATACATGTGCATTGACATGGTCCATGGGGCAAAATCGCATGTTTGTGAAAATTAGGGGTCAAAAGTGTAATTTACCCAAACATCATCAATTAGTATTATATTATGAGATAGAAGCTAATGAATATTGACCTTCAATGTCTAAACACTTTTTTACAGTTAATCACAAACGATAAGTTTGTTAGTGTTCAACACAGAGTTCTTGCACAAAAAATTGGTACAAGAGTTTCGGTAGCAAGCTTTTTCAGGCAACAACTTTCCCCTGAGAATTTAAGAATATACAAACCTATAAGTGAGTTGGTGACACCAGAGAATCCTCAAGTTTTCAAAGAAACATCAGTGAAGAACTTTGTTTCAAAATACTATGCGAAAGGGCTAGATGGTACACATGCACTTGATCACTTTAGAATATAAAGGAGAGAAATCAACCAATAATGCAGGACCAGTGTTTAACAATAAATTTTATGTTGCTTTTGTGTCTACTTCTGTTTGATGTTTTCATGTGTATTTAAAATTTGTTGTAACGTTTTTTTCTACGTATTTTATCAAGAGTTCTCCTTGGTCCTTGTTAAATGCTATATACTCTTTTTTCCTTCTTAAGGTATTGTCCTAATAAAAAGCTTTTAAATGAGGCAGAGAATCTTTAGACTAGTCTAATTTCTTTTTATCTCGGTTTTATAATTAATAAATACGTTTTTTTACAGATATATCTCTATTTGAGTTCAAATATACCAAATTGCCTCACATTTAAAAAATATTATTTGTCTGTTCTAATTTTAGATTTTTGCACTTATTTAGCCAAGGGGTGGCGAAATGTAAGTATTTGTGCATAATTGGAGCCCACGCAATAAGCCACCTTGGGTGGCGAAATGGTCCTTCTTTAAAAAAAATTTCTTCATTTTCTCTTTTTTTATTCATAATATGAACCAAAAATATAAAATTTCTCAAAAAAAATTTATAATATTTATAAATTAATACGACAAAGAAAAAAATAAAATAAACTAAAAATTTTAAAATATTAAATATATTTTTAAAGGAACGCAAAAGTTGAATTTATTTTTATAAATTAATAAAGAGTAAAATTTAAAAGATATTACATTGCCATAAAACATGTATCTATGTATCTAAGTGCTATATTGTCGAGGTCTAACAGTTCGAGCTGGTCCACGACGTGATTGCTCTTGTACATTTTGTGGTTGTTCTTGTTTTTGTTCATATTGTTGTGAATTATTGAGTCGTTGTAAAGAGGCCGCCATATTTGGGGACCACATACTTGGATCTTCAATGTTGGTACTTATTAGGTACTCAATGAGTACTTAATAGGTATTACCATTGTAACATCACACATTTGAGTATCTATTATGTACTATTTTTTAAATAAGAACTTTCTCTCTCTTAGTTCTTATCGGGTCCCATATATTTTTATATATTATTCTTAACGGGTCTCACTTCTTATATGATATAGTAGTAATACTTTATTATTAAATTAAATAATGTAGAGTTATTGGCGGAACCCATTAAAAACTTTTTTAAAGAGGTGCTGGGTTGGAGAGATTGAGTGCTTATTAAGTACTTTTATTAAAAAATTATAAATAAATGATGTGTAATGGTGAGACTCTTTAAGTACTCAAAAATGAGGTTCTCCATTGGAGATGGTCTCATTTGATTAAATGGGTGTAAAAATCCAAAATTAGAACAGACAGGTTATATTTTTTAAAAGTGGAACAGTTTGGTATATTTGAACTCAAACAGGAATATACCTATTTTATAAAAGATATGATTTATTTCTTTATGTAAGATATTTGAACATGTTTACCAACCCATGTGATTTATTGTCTTGTTTTTATTAAATTACATTTTTGTAATGTAACACATTAAATAATATTATAACGAATAACCAACAACAAATTAATCTAAGTGGCAAGAGTTTTAAGCCTCTTAAACATATGATTAAATGTTTGATAACAGGGTGGAAACTTCGCATCATCATGATAACTCAAAAAAAATATATTATAATGAGTAAAATTTTATAAATTTTACCATCAAATTAAAATTCTATATCATATTTAAATTATACCTGCAAAATTTTATTAAATTATACCATCAACTTTTATTAAAATCTAAATTATATCAGGATAAATAATTCAATAACAAAATATTATAAGAATCTAAATTACATAAGACAATTAGATTTTATATGAAGTTTTTATTACTAGTAGTAAAATTTAGCACTAGTCAAACATTCAATTGTCTTCCAAATCCCAAGGTCCGGAAGAGTCGGTCGTTGACTTTTATTTAATACGTAATGTAAGCAAAAAAAACAAGAATACACAGCAGTGCATCAGGGTAAAAACAACCAACAAACATAAGGCTCAACACTGGAAAAGACAGCAAAGAAAGGCACAAATATAAGAACAACAAACACAGCAAGGCACTACACTAATAAAGCGCACACACGTAGGGCAAAGAGCAAGCAAGGCTCACTGCAGATATGTCAAGAAAAGAACAGCAGGGATACAGATGAACCGCACGTTGTTAGTATTTGAAGTAGTAGTGATAATTTAAAAATGGTCCAAATTTAAGCTAAAAATAGATTGATTTTTGCTTATATTTAAGACTGGAGAGAGTAGTAAATAGTGCGATAGTGCGAGAACTTAGAACAAGAATATATTGTATTACTTTAATTGAATATTACTCCGTTCTTTTTTAACTGTCACAATTGATCACTGCACATATGTCAATGTATATTTTTTATGATATAATATCTTTATTTATGTATTATAAAAAAATATATATATTTGAAAAATATTCATCGAAAAAAATTGAATAACATCTTATATGTTAATATTTGCTATTATATATTGATAGAAATATATGGTCAAATAAATAATAAACATGTATCTCAAACAGCAGATATTTAAGAACGAAGATAGTACTATATTGAATATTGTATTACTCTAGATAATTCATTCTAGAACTTTCGTGATACTTTCTTCGTAACTACTTTCGTGATACTTTAGTGATTTGTGTAGTGTACATCATTAATGAATACGCCCTCCATCTCAAAACCTAGATCTTTGCACGTAGAATAGATTAAAAAATAATAAAAATTGATAAATTACGTCATTTTTTGTTAAACTAGTGGTTTTTTTGTTTTAAAACTAGTGATATTTTAAAGTCTTAAAAATGGTATGTCATCAAAAAAACAATAAATAACATGATATGTAAACTTTTGTTGAAAAAACATGGACTAAAGTAGAAAACAAAAAATTTAGTAAAACAAGAATTCGAAGAAATTTTTGAAAGGAACTATAAATGAAAGTTGATATGCAACTTTAAGAAAACCAAAGTTGATATATTTAGAGGAACTTAAAAATATTTAGCTCACATTTTAATCATTTTCAATTTACTTACTCCATTAATAATTTTTTAAACTTTAAGGACCAATTTGAAAGAAGAATTATATAACTGTTTGAATCTGAATAAAGTTATAGGACGGATGAAGCAATTTTGCCTATGTTTTTTGCAAAAGCAGATACATAAATCAAACAATCGAACTTAAACAATGGAAGTATGTCTTGATCACTATGAACCTGAACTGAAGTATAAAACCTCTTACAAGCAAAGGGGGAAAATAGATATAATTATAATCAAAAGAAATTTTCCCGTGACAAAAAATTCCACAGCAGATTAAAACTTATAAAATGTATAAATAGGGACCAAACGAGCTTAAATGGACTAGAAACAAATAAAGCAACTTCTATATTTTATTAGTGTGGCCCTCCTGGTTGTGCGTTTGGCGGCATCCCCGGTTGATTTCCAGACTGCAGTATAAGTAAAACAGAATTAGTTCCCTTCAAAATTGGATTTTCAACTTCCAAACAACAAATCAATTAATCATGAAACGATAAATATCATGTAATGGAGTCTGCATGACATATATATCACAAATTAGGTTTCTTTTTGATATATAATGCAATAACAATTAGGAAACCATATGAAAGTAAACTTAGACCTTGTAATCAGTCAACAGTAAGAAAATGAGACTAATGGTAAAAGAAGACGTTCAAAAGTCAAAACCAAATTAAGTTTCAACTTACAAGTAACTGAACTTAAAAGCATGATGTGAAAATAAGCCTTTTATAAGCATATTATCTTACCTGGTAAGGATTATACCCTTGCATCATGGGCATTTGTCCACCTTGTGGTCTGTTAAATGGAGCACCTTGAGGATAACTGGTATTCGGTGGCCCTTGCATATTGTTCGGGAAACCTCCCATAGGCGGTCCTCCACTCGTAGGCATTTGATTCATGCCCCCATAATGACCTTGTGGCATTGGAGGACCCATCTGATTCATTGCACCTTGCATCCCCTGAAGAACAAAATGAATTGGATCTGTTAAATTTGCATTCCTTAATTAGAGATACCATATCAACCAATATCTACTTAGTTAGAGCACATTTACTTGAGTGGTTTGCTTTCTTATTGTACTATCCCTCAAAGAATGAGGTGTCACCGGTGTCGGGTTTATCTATTTACAGTGAAGAATGACATGCCTGTCATTCTTGGCTTTCAATTTGTCATTCTTAATTTTAATTTTAAAAATAATGAGTTCTGATTTTGTTTCAACTAACTATGCTTCTATATTTGGTTAAAAATTATAGTGAATTTTAAACAACCTATGCATATCAGGAAGAAGAAAAAAAAAAAACTATTCCAATGCATGACCTACTCATTATACTAAAATCCTACACTGCAATCATTTCATGACAACTCGTTACAAAAACGTACGACACCACAAGCATTTGAAAATTAAATATTTCACTGGCTGTGCATGACACCAACTACAGCAAGAAGTTCAAATTTGTTTATATAAGAAAAATATAATGGCCAGTACATTGACAGCAAATATAATTCTTGCGAAAGCAGAAAACAAAATCATATGTATGCATCAAGAAACCTGTCTCTTATTGAAAGCTATTAAAATATGCATGCACACACAAAAATGTCCTCATAAAAATTGATTGAAATTGAAACTATGCAATACGTGTGTAGATTATCTATGTGTATTATTGGGATACCAAAGTGGACAGTTACACTCTTAGATCATACAATTATTTGATTGTCAAGCATTATACAGAGACCCTCTTAACAAGTAAAGGAAAAAACATACAAAATCCATTACATAATGGTGTGATTTACTTGCAGCGCATATATAAAACATGAGAAAGCAATTACATTTACAGGAAGAGATGGCTGACATTTTTCAATTGTGTAAAGAACATGCATCTGTTCAATATGCAAGATATACCACTCCGCTTATATTTTAAAGAACACATAAAGAGATGCAAAAATAAGGAGAAATTAAAGCATCTTAATTTTAACAGTGGCCAAGCAAAACACCCAACATCACCCCAGCAGCCCCTTACAAATACAATACTCAAAGAATCAAACACTTGAGGTAGGAACTGCCTCCGGTAATTTTACTGTGTTAATAAATATAAAAATCAGAATAAAAGATCTTTGAACACGTACCATAGGTCCTGGAATTGACATTTGATGAGATGTTGGTAGTGGTAAAGATCCAGGCATTCCAAGCGGCATTTGAGGGGGAGGGCGTGGCAAATGTTGGTGAGGGACCATAGGAGAATGAGAAGGGTGCTGTAGCTGCGGCATATTTGGAGGCATAGGCAAAGGACCCAACTGTTGTGGTAGTGACTGGTGCTGATGTTGTGGAATCTGCTGTGGATTCTGTTGGAATGGTTGTTGTTGGTTGGGGTTAAGAAGAGAGGGATGTGGACCCGGGGGAAGAGGAGGAGCACCCATTGAACCAGGATGGAGCTGCTTCTGATCCCCTTGAGGCCCGTCAAGAGAAGGAATAGATAAGGGCATTGCAACTCCGACACCTGGAATCGTACCCTCATTTCTAGTCAGCCCAGGGGCAAATGGTCCTGGAGTTGTTGGGCCTTCAGGCATTGTAAAATTACCACCCACACGACCAGCAACAGGATTTTGCTCAGCATATCCTGAAAGATATATTCAAATAATGTTGTAATTGCTTTTGTTATAGGTAATGTTTCTGACTACAGAATTATCATCCAAACTCTGTTCAGCCTACAATAGAGGACCTTCAAATGTTACAAATGCTAGCTCAAGTTTAAAGAATAATTTAATACTGAAAGAGTGCACTTATATTTGTGGATATGCATTATCCATATATTGAGTAACATAAATACATACTGGTACTACTAGTCTACTACATACTTTCTGTAAACAGAATGCACGGTTGGAAGTTAGCTTAACTGCGACAGAATGTAAAGTCAATGTACAGATGGTATAGTTATCTTAACTTTTAGGAAGTTGTACTAAATGTATCAGATCTGTAGGTTCTAGTGACCCAAGACTCACCTACATATGTATTACGTGTTGTATTATTCTCACAACTATTTAATCATACCATAAGATTCAGTTCAATCTCTTATCTCTCTCCCCCATTATCTTTCTACCATATAAGACTAATAATCCATAAATGTTGAACAAGGAAAGCAACCTGGGCCTACTAACTATAAAGTTTTATAGGTAGATGACAACGATTGACAGCAGAAGATTTAGATTTTAAACTGAAGACGGAAGGGAGCATACTGCATCATTTTCCTTGATGGGAATAAAACATACCTTGCATGCCATTGTTATATTTATCACGGGCACTGTCACCCGGCCTGTTTCTAGACCAAAACTTTGTTGTATGATCACTGCTACCACTGCATGAGAAAATAGTAATGTTATGAGTTAACTACAGATGAATTAACTAGGTTATCACTTTCTTCATATATCTACAGATGAATTAACTAGGTTACAAAGGTTATCAAATCATGAATTGGCAAGCTAACTTTTGATTGCAAATCATCAATTAGAAGATTCAAAGGCACAATCCAAATTAGATTAAAATGTGCCATATAAAATATGTATAGTGCTCAATGTAACAATTTTGAACTAGGAATTGACAACTTTAAAATAAAGTCTCAGGAAACAAAATCACAAGTTACACATCATTTCATAACTGAGAACAATTGACTGTAAAGCATGGACACAGCTGGTTTTCGGTGTGTCCTGTATCAGACACCCCATTTGGGTGTCCAATTAAAAAAATTGCTCTGACACAGGTGGTTCATCATTCTAGTGGGAAGGCAAGCCTTTTAAAATGATATATTGTGTTAAAATTTTATAGTTTTTATGCAATGTTTGCAGCCCATTCTAGATATTTATCATTTTTATGTCTATATATGTGTGTGCTTTTATTGGTTGGATTTTACTTCTAGCTTTGTATCAAACTAGAGATGTGCACCAATAAACAACTTCATATAGGAAATGAAATTTACCATTCCCACTGCTGAATTATGTTATATATTATGTTGGCAATAATGTATATCAATTTTCAAATAATTGTGGATTATAAGTTTTTAATTTACATGAAATCTCAGAATAATGAAAACAAATGAATGAAATATATGAATAGAGTGATTTAGTAGCATTTCTTCCATTTCTTTTCATTTAAGTTTATTTCACTGTCAATTTCTTTGATAACAATTGGTAAAAAGTAAAGAGAGATAAACTACACAATAAACAATTAACAGAAACCTAAGAACATTGACCAAGCAAAGCTCAGAACTGAGCAGCAAAATTTTGTTCACCTGCACAGAAGGTATCCAATAGGATGCCATGCAAGATCCCACACATTATTATCATGAGCGTTGCAAATTTCAATTTGCGGAGTATCATGCCTGCAAAATACATAAAAATATAATTATCACAAAAAACAACACATACCAAATAAGATAAATAAATGTGAAGAAAAAGCATTTAGAAAATAAAAAGGACTATCAAAATGACTATCAAACATACATACAGGCAAATATTTTTATTTTTATAGGAAGCATTCTCTTATCATACATACAGGCAAAAGGACTATCAAAATTGATAAAAACCAAATATTTTGAAAAGTGTAAATTAAGATAATTCATCTCACTAATGCTGAATATAAACAAAGTTTATCTTTAGGAAATAAAAATCTGAAAAAATTTATATCCACCCAATTACCTTATATTCAGAAGAGATTATTAAAGAAGTGGAAAGAAACATTGTTTAATTCATAGAGTCATGTATAGTTTGTCCCAATTTGTTTATGGATAAATATAAATTTCATAGTTTGTAATGATGTGTTCATTCTCAATGGATGTTTGGATTAAGATTGAGTTTGACTAACTCCAAAATTTAAGACAAACTCACACAATAGGAAAAGAAAGGGCGTATTTGTTTTCTAAAATTATTGTGTTTTCAGTTTTAATTACAAAAAATGTCACTTGTTTTCATTGTGTTTCTTGCTTTCAAAGTTTTATGCAGAAAGCATTGAAAATGATAAAAAGTAGTTCCACTATTTTCTTGAAAACACTGAGTTCGATTGTTTTCGCTATTTCCTGTACAAAACTTTGAAAACAGGAAACAATGTGAAAACTAAGAAACTGAATATACACAATATGAAGACTAAACCCAAGCAAGCCCCAAAGATTTCTTTGGTTTGAGAAAATATTATCTGTTTGTGCTTTGTATTCAATAGAAATACTAACAAACATCACCTTATTTATTGTAATCTTGATTTCAACTTTCAAATAAGTATTGGATATGACGAAAATAGAATTTATTTTGGTTTCACCATTTCAAATTTAATTCTTTGAAAGCAGAAAAAAGTGAAAAGGTGGCAATTTTATTTATGATTATTGATAAGAAAAAAGAAAATCTTTTCTCAAATGAATAGCTCCAAACAAAACACAAGCATGATCAGAGAAGAACATTCCATAACATAATGAAAGAATAAGAACTACAAAGAGAAAAAGGAAGACTGCAATGCAAGTGAGGAAACGAATTTACCCAACAAGCCAATGGAAGATGGAACCATCATAACTCCCACTGACAAAGTACTCTTCATGGAATGGATGCCAAGCCAAAGCTAACAACAGATTCAAGAGTAAGTCATAAAATTCATAATTCACTCATACTTCCAGAAAGATTATAGAAAATGGCAATTTGCCCTGCAATACTCAACAGCCCAACAAAACATATTGGAATATTGGAGTCACCCATTAGTCCCTTAAATTGTAGCATCATTGTCAAATAATGAAACTTTGAAATGACCACTGAATATAAATATCTTCATTCTTCAATCATATTAGTCCTATTGGATCAATCATATTAGTCCTATTGATCGTTTTGAAATTTTGAAATTTGTCAAGGACTAAGTTGACAGCACCCTACATTTTTTGGGACTAAATCAGTGATTCAATCATTAACTATGTTCAGAGCTTTCTGCTAATAAAGATGTTTTATTTATAGCAATTTGATGAAACACCTATTGAGTTCTAGAGAATCATGACAAAATCTTCAAGTCAAAAATAAAATATAATTTGATTCAAAATACACACGCACACACACACATGCACACTAATTCGTCAACTAAGTGTGTGTTTGGATTAGACTGAATCCATGGTGCCACCATGTGGTAGCTGCGAAGCTACGCATTGATGCGTCAACTGGACACAGTACATGATTACTCAACACAGGATGAAAGCCATTACTTGCTAGGAAATTAATCACAAAATAAAAACATAAAAACATGTAATACAATTATGATGAACCTAGCCTTAAATTAAAATTACACTTCCCACGTATCAATAGGAACACTAATTCATAGTACTGCAGGTTAAAGTTTCCAGCAACTAAAAGCAATCATAAACTCTTTCAAATCATAACTTAGCCTAGCTTCAAGTAAATTGTATACCGAACATCATTCAGACTCCGTTTCAGTTTTACTAGGACATGCTCGTAGAATTTCGTCACCAAGTAATATAGCATAAATCAAGAATTACAAACCTAATCTCAGCTAAATAACATCATATATTATAAAATATTCAGGATTATGCACTTCTGTTACAATGAAATTTTTCTCATCCAGGTAAAAAAGACATCAAACCAGATAGATATACAGAATCACAGTCATTTTTTTCAGCTTATATATCTTATCAGCAGTTATCATATAATATTAATTACAGGATATACTATATCAAGGAATTGTCCTATTCCTATTCAAAAAAGAAGAAAAATGTCACTTACTAGTAACATCCTTCCGGTGTCCACGGAATGATTCCAGCTCCTTCATTGCCCTTATGTCATAAAGCTGCAAATCCATAGTATTTATGACAATTAGTAACTCTGGGAGAGAGAGAAATGCATAATAAATTCAAATGAAAGTAACAAACAGGATTAAGTCAAAGAACAAAGAGGAAGAAGGAGGTAAAAACTGCAATAAATAGGGAAGTAATAAAATGAAAGGACAGCAGTACAAAACTGACACATTGAGATTAATTGGTAGTAAAATCCAACCTCAAATCTCTAAAGCTCAGATAATCATCAAACATAAAATAAAAATAAAAGCCAGACACAAGTGTTAAAGAACAAGGCAGGGAGTTATGATGATGATGAGGAGGAAGAGGAAAAAACTGAAGGTGGCAATATGGAAAGATGACACGGTACAATTAACTAGTAGATAAAAGTCCACTCAAATCCCTAAAAGGTTAGATAATCATCCAAAATATATTAGACAGATGTAAACACCTACTGAGGATCTACCATGATGAGATAGTTACCAACCTTTATTATTTGATCTTTAGAAGCCGTTAACACCCAGTTTCCATTTTGATTCCATTTCACACAAAGCACAGTGTTTTTGTGGCCATGACTGCATGATACAAATATGAATAAATAAACACATACAAATTACACAATAGACATCAATGCTTAAGTTATACTCACAACGAGCAAAGCTCTTTCCCGCTTTTAGCATCCCAAAGTTTCACAAGATTGTCTTTCCCACCTGTACCACAGAAATCTCATTAAATACTATTTCACATTATTGAATCTCACAACCACAAGAAATTTCATAAAACAAATATTTAAAACAACACCTGATACTAAGAGAGATTTTGTTGGATGCCAGTCAACACTCTTCACATCCCAACCATGGCCTGGCTGATTTCAAATGCCGCAACAATAACTCTAAGGTTAGTTCATAAAAATGGGGGAAATAAAATATAAATGCAATATATAGATTCAAGGACTTCAAAAAACTAAATTTTTTAACTAATTTTACAAAAACATTGCATAGTCGTATCAAATTGATTGGCTTCATAATAAAAGTATGAAATTCAGGAGGAATGATCATGGAAAATAGAAAGAAGTAAAACATTTGCACAAATATCTAAGAATTTACAAGAGACGAGTTCTAATAAAAAGCCGAACAGATAAGAGACAGGAAACCCATCCTCCCATCTGGGCTGTCCAGATCTATGAAGCCCAGACACTGACACGGACACGGGACACGACACTGACACCGACACGTCGACACGGATAATTTTTTTGAAAAATTGATATATTTCAATGTAATCGTAAGTGTCGGTGTCGGACACGACGTGTGTCCGACGCGGGACACGCCTATTAAGAGAAGTGTCCGAGCTTCCTTGCTCCAGATTAGAGACAGAAACCACATTAACATATCTGGTCCATTCAAAGCACATTACCGGTTAATGAACACTCTTCTTGACAGCGTGCGAAATCCCAAACTTTAACTGTGGTATCATCAGAACACGAACAGAACTTCAAATCTGTCCTACAGAAACTGTTTATGAAAGGGTTACAGCACCTTTCCTCTAAAGTCTAAACAATGCTATAAATTTATTTTTATAAATAATATTTAAAAAAAATATCTACCTTAAGTCACGGACTGATTCTTTATGAGCGGATTTGTTGGCTTTAACATTGTTCATGTTGTTCTGCCAATACCTGGAAAGTTGACCCACAAATATAAAAAGTTCCAATTAGATGTGTGTCTTTAAGCATACAATCTACTTAATATATGCAATATGAAGCCTATAAGAAACCACACATCATATTAAATTAATTATTTACTTTATTGCACCCCCGTCATCACCAGAGACCATCCAATTGTCATTGTGACTCCAGACCATGGATCTGATTGCTTGATCATGAGCCTGCAAATGTTTCAAATTCCAACGTTGACTTTTATATTCTTATGCTACTGATGACTACAGTAGTAACATCAAGACAATAATTTAAATTATGTACCTGAAGTATCATTTCAAAATTAAAAGACTGTCCATTCCAAAGTGTAAATTCCCCAGTCTGTGAACCGGTAATAAGACGCCGACCTGTAGGAGTCCACTTTTTTGAAATATAAACAGTGGGATAGCATCACAAAGTCAGTCAAATGCAATTCAGTGGCACATTAAATTGAATAAATTAACAATGAATAACTACCATCTTCCTAAACTGGAATACATTATAGAAACACATGGTCCTGTAACTCAATATATTACACTATATATTATTTACCATGTAAACTGATTTGCAAATTAGCCTCACACTCTCACCAAATTTACCAGCTAAGTAATATATTGAGTAAATGTGCCATTCTCTAAAACCACTAGAATTTCGTGAAATAACTCAAATCTAAACACTCAATGAAATGTTCAACTTGCCTGACAAGATCATGCCAAATTGTGGAAAATTTCCATAACAAATGCATTTATGAAGAGCATGTTGTTTCAAATTAATCTAAGTTCGGATTTAGGAAACAAGTTAACTGGATATCTATTTTTTTATACATGCTAAACAATCAGTATGATATTTACCATTGGTATATACATCTAAAACAATGTACGTATTACTACAAATACAACAACCAAGCCTTATCCCACTAAGTGGGGCCGGCTACATGGATCAAATTTCGCCATAATGTTCTATCATATATCATATCCCTATCCAACTTACTAATATTGTACAAACTACTCTAAAAATTTATTTCCCTAGCATAATGAGATCAAAGCAAACATATAACAGCGCCTATTTAGAAGTGTTTGATTAGATTAAGAAGAAAAAAATACAACTGGAATATCTGTAAGAATGTAACTAATTATTAGCAAGTGAAATATATGTAACCACATGTTCACAACATTTGAAATTGGAATATAACATTATAACTTACAAGAACACGGTTAATAGCACAACGATTTTTATTTAGAGATGTATGAACAAATTTAGCAGCAAAGCTTGTGGATGGATTGTCTGAATAGCCAGCTGCTGGCAACATCTGCAAGAAAAATAGTATAAGGTTATAGTATAAAGAAATAGGTTGATTATTATTTATTAATTATTACCAAAAAAAACTATCAAAAAATTAACAAGTTGTCATTCTGGAATAAAATAGCATTTTCCAATTTAATCTCAAAGGTACAATATAAAAATCATTCATGTGTCAGTTACCTAAATGCTTGAACTTTTGGGACAGTTAGTTCTTAACATGGTATCGGAGCTTCATTGACTAGTGGTCTACTGTTCAACCATTTCCACCCCCATTATATTAAAAAGTTAAATTGCAGTGAAAGGTTGGTGGTGGGTCATTGCATTATTAACCCCTCAAGCCCAAGGGACTCTTGCATGAGAGGGTGTGCTAAAGATATATAATATAGAAACCATTCATGTGAACTCATCTTGACGTTTAAGATTTCTGATAGTTGTTTCATGACACTTAATAAACAGAAAGCAAAACAAAAAAGAGAAGCTCACTCACATCAATTGCTGCTGCAGGTGTAGGTTGCAGTACTGTCCTATCTCTTGAATCACGCTGCGACATACGAATCTGAAGGAAGATTCAGATTACCCATGAATTTCCAAGGGGCAATACACACAGATGGATATGATCAAACAAAATATATTTCCAACTTAACTGTGATTCAATTATTAAAGCAGTAATCATTACCTGCATATAGCGCACAACTGTACTCGTATAATCAACTGCCTTCCTTTGAGTGAGCTTTCTCATTCTTTTTGCACCATGTATATCGTTATGAACTGTAAGTAAAACCGTTCACTGTTTAATTACAATAGTCACTATATCCCAATCCATAAAAGTTCAACAAATTTAGCTAAGCTTATAGACAATGAAGAAGATATATAAATATTAATGCCAAGGCAGAGACATTTTTCTAACATATCAAGATCCATCTCATGCATGCAGCATAACATAATTTCATTCTGAATAAATAAAATAAGAATTACTGAAGGGGAAAGGGTAACAAAATCAAATTATGGCTTACCCTCCCAAAGAGAGGAAACAAATATGTATTCAAACGCAAAAGTTCAACAAATTAGCCTATGAAACAAATCCTCATAACCATATATATGCAAAGAACTATACAAAAACATATTATTATTATTATTATTATTATTATTATTATTATTATTATTATTATTATTATTATTATTATTATTATTATTATTATATCCAAGGAAGATAAGGTTGCAAAGCGTGACTCCAACCAAACCATGTACATTCAATCATGGCAAACATCCAACAAACCGCATGTTCAGCGGGTTACAATGAGCTTACAAAGTTAAAACCTTTCACTCTCAGCGGCCATCTTCTATTCTTCTCCCACAACTAAACCATCTAAGGCACGTTTATACTATCTTTTTCTTAGCATGCACTAGTCTGATTTTTTCCCTAACACCCATGCGTTTCTTATCTTATTTTTCCCTACAATAATACACCTTCTACTTGTCATTTTCTCTCGACACTAATCCACGGCTAGACAATTCACTCCCACCATAGCAATTCAATATATCCTGTCCAGTATAATTTCCTTTGTTTTGATAAGCAACTTGTTATCACAAATTACACCTAAAGCAATTCCCTAGTTCAATCACCCAAATTGAATTGTAAGCATAATAACACCCGTTTAATCGCCCCCATCATTTTCTAAGTTACATCCATCATATTCATACCTAAATTTCCAACTTGTTGGACTCCACTATCCAAAGCAAACCTCGCCTCTAAAATACCGCTGACTCAAATCATACTAAACTCGCATCTAATGAACTCATCCATCTACTACGTCTACCAATTAACTAAAAACCATCTAATCCCAAACTTTACATCCTCAAATCAAGTTCATAATAAATTCACTACTTCACTCCACTCATCAAATAGGATAATGTCATTGTCATCCGAAAAAAATAACAAAAAATAGAGACACTACTCTCGAATGTACGAAGCAAGTGCATTATTAAACCAATCAAAAATCTATTTTAAAATAATAAATAAATAATAACAAAACATACAAGAGCAATAATGTATGAGTAATCAAAACAACCTACTATACAAAAATTACCAACTAAAACTCGATAGTGACATTCAATTCAATTTCGAATAAAAATCGAACCATCATAATGAGGAGGAGGACCAGGGGGACCACCAG
The DNA here is from genome assembly GCA_951804385.1 of Trifolium dubium. NCBI lineage: Eukaryota > Viridiplantae > Streptophyta > Magnoliopsida > Fabales > Fabaceae > Trifolium > Trifolium dubium. The sequence goes on along the minus strand of OX638063.1, from coordinate 9,386,767 downwards.
GTCCAGGATGATGAAACTCCGGGTTGAAGTTACTCGACGAAGCGGAAGGCTGCCGCATCATAGACGGAGGCTGTTGAGGCATCGGCGGCGGAGGTCCACGGTGAAATTCGGGACCTGGCTGTTGCTGATGGTGAAAATGCTGCTGCTGTTGTTGTTGTTGCTGCTGTTGGTGTTGTTGTTGTTGTTGCTGCTGTTGTTGATACTGGTGCTGGTGCTGAGGGTTATGAGGGTCATTGTACATCATTGCGAGTTGTTGCAACTATGGTGAGAGAAGAATCGAGATTTGGAATTGGAGAGAAAAGAGAGATAAAACCCTAAACCCCAAATTTTGGTCTGAATTGAAGTAGAACGATGAAAGCGGAGCGGGAAGAAATAGTGTGAGAGAGAGAGAGAGAGGAAAATATTAGCTTCGAACGACGGCGTTTTAAACTGAAATCAAATTGTTGCTTGTTTTTGTTTTTTTTTATTTTGTTTTTTTTGTCGAGACCAGAGTATCACCATCCAACGCAGTGATTAATCACTCGCTAGATTGGAGACCCTTCGAAGGATGGGATAGGTGAACTAAAGATTTAAAGTTGCTTCATACACATGGTAAAGATCGAACCTTCTGACCCTTGGTTAAAGGATGATGAGCCTTGATAGTTTAACCACACCCTTTGGGTTTTGTTTTTGTCTATTTCTTCTTCTATTTTTTTTTATCTCTTTAAACAATTTCTTCATTTTTTTTAAAAGGGTTAAATATATTTTTTATCACTATAAACATTTGAATCTTCAACTTTTATAGTCTTATAAAAAAAAATTGTAAATTATTGGTCTCTAAATAATTTTGGTAATGATTTTTTTTTTGGGTAGAATTTTGGTCTCTACATATATTTAATTTATCATTTGTTAATTTTTTTAAAATTTTTGCTGGAGTAATTTTTAATCCTTGCTTTCAAATTTCTTAATGAGATTTTATATTTATGTTTATAATATTATAAATATTACTCTAACAAAAATTTAAAAAAAAATTTACAAATTATGAATTAAACATAAAATTTTAAGCGCAAATACTTCAAAAATTCATATTTAATTCATCCATAATTAAAAAATAAATAAAATTTTGCAAATCAATTCAAATTTGAATATACTGAATATGATTGTAATACATAATTCAAAATTTTAAATAGTACACATAAGTTGATTTCAAAATATGGACCAAAAGTCGTGTTAGATAATTTTTTAAAAGATTAAAAAGTGTGAAAAAAATTATAAAGATTAAAAGTAGAAGGTCAATGTCTATTAGGGTTGGGAATAAGCCAGGTCGGCCTACAGGGGCCTACGGCCTAGCCTACATAGGCTCAGGTCAGGTCAGACTATTTTTTAAATAGAACAGGCTTAGGCTTTTTTATAAGCCTATTTAGTTAAAAAAGTCAGGCCGTAGGCCATAAAAAAGCCTTTTAGGCCTATTAGACCGACCTTTTTAAATAAATATCAATAATATTTTATTAATATTATTATTATTCTTTGAAATTTGTACCTTGATTAAATTATAAATATGTTAACATTTTTGGTAGTTTAAATTTACTAATCTTCATTAGTTATTTTTTATATATATAAATATATTATTATAAAATACAATTGAAATAAAAAGTTACTTATAATCAAATTCTCTAAAATATCATCTTAAATATCAAAACGAGTTTATAATTTTATTGGTCTATTAGTTTCTTAGTATATTAAACATAAATATTGCTTATTCTAATAAGTTCATGTGAAAAGGCTTTTAAACAGGCTAACATGCCATATCAGGCTTTTAAAAGGCTAAGTTCAGGCCGAAAAAATAAGTCTATGACAGGCCATAGGCAAGGCTCAGACCTTTAATTTTTCGACAGGCCAGGCTCAGGCTTGGCAAAGCCTAGTCTAGCCTAGCCTATTCTCAACCCTAATGTCTATAGGGAATAAAAACATATGAGGAGTGCTAGACAGCACGAGTGCACGACGTGCACAATGGAACGCTTCTATGTTTTTTTTGTTTTTATAAGGATTTTCCTGCTCAATTATATAATAAAGCATGCCATCGTTACTTTTGCACGACTGATGTTATCGTGCAAACAAGCATTTTCCAAAATATATTTAACACTTTAAAAGAATTGAATATCATTTGATATATTATTGAGACTCGTCAAATTTAACGATATTTAATAAAAACGTATAAATTATTAATATATTAATTAATTTTGAATTTTTTAAAATAAATTTAAATCAATGATTTATATGATTTTTTTTCTATTATTTTACTTGCCATTTTATTTTTGGCACAAAAGAAGCATTTATAGATAGAAAAAAGAGGGGGGGCATGTATTGAAACTTTCTCAACAAAGAAAGCAACGAAAGAAAATAAAAAACAACGGCACCCAAACTACAACATAGTATTTTCCTTAAAATGGGTATTATCTTAAAATGGGTATTATGAGCGTGAACTTTCTGTGAGTTCTTTTTCTTAGTCGACTTAGACACAACCTCAACAAAAGGCTCCTCCATATCTACAGTGCGGTTCATCAAATAATTAATAGCTGCCGCATTCTCTTTCTTATCAATATACACCTTATGTCCCATGACGCCGACCTCATTAGCCTTCCACCAAATCTCCAAGTCATGGGCAACACATGGATTTATCACAGCATCAGAAGCAGTGACAAATCATCAAAAATCAAATTGGTTGTTATTTATATGCTTATGACGTTAGAATAAGTCGTACCATACCAAGACAGGAGATCTTAAATGTAATCTGAGTCTGACATTGAATCACCTCAGGAACCAACAATCTGCAAGTCAGGAATGATACTCTCTTGGTCCACTCTTGGTTTCTTAGCTAGATCAAGAGCATGAACATCCACAACCTGCACACTAGGAGAAATATCTTTCTCAAAATTTAGAACATCTCCCACAAGCACACTAGGTGCAACCTCTTTATCTCTTGTAAGATCCTCAATAAGTGGATCTTCGTCTTTAACAACCTCATTGCACATAATTGCCACCGGATCTGAAGTAGAAGGGATGGTAGGCTGCATTTTTCTCATGTGCACTAAACCCACAGAGTTTTTAGGGGGATTATGATACTTGCAGTTCTTAAAAGAATGTCCAATAATTTGACATGAGTTACAAAGCGGTGGAATGTACTCATACTCAACATCCACATAAATTCACATCGATTTAGATTCTTACAAAGTGACCAAATGTTCTCTTCTTAGTTGCTTCATCAAGAGAAAAAAGACTACTTAAAGCCCCTGCAATTTCAAACAGAATCGTAGGCCATTAATACTCACGAGTAAGCCTATGCAGGCGGATCCATATTTGAGCTTTAGATGGTTGCACAGTATATGTAATGCCCCAAATTTTATAAATTAGTATTGTAATTATATTATTAATTTGAGTATTTTTATAAAATGATTTTTATAATTTAGTTAGTGCAGGATACCATGGAACTCAAGTTGAAGAAAGAAAAACGACATTGTGATAGATGTTAAAACAAAGACTATTAGAGTTGATTAATGATTTAGTTTTATTTTTGGAGTCTAAAGAGAAAGATCTCTTTGAGATTCGAGGGTTGATGACGTTATTGGAGTACTCTCTTGATGACATTTTTAGTGTTTGACCAGCTCGTGATCTTTGTGGGTTAGAGTCTTTTGTAGAAATTATCTTTTCATTATCTCAAAATTTAGAGATTGTGAGATGCTTATGTGCAATGAAAATATTTTATGCTTATAAGTTCTTTGAGAAAATTATTTGATGATTGTTTGATATAAGTGATGCATATTGTTTTTTAGCTTACTTTATTTTATATAATTTGAATTTTGAAAACTTTCCAAAGAGAGAAATTTAGTACTTATATTTTGAGTACATTTCTCACTTATAATTTTCTTTAAACAAATTAAAATAAATCGGCATAAGATCTATTTGCTTGTATTTATAAAGTATTTAAAATTTGGGTAGAGAATTGTGACGCTCTGCTTTTCGGTGTTTGAAAAGGGGGTGTTGCGGTATAAGGGTTGAAATCAACTGACCAAGCAAAGGTTCTAAGTAAACCTGGTGAAAGATTCCAAAAACCTATGGATCTTACTTCACTTAAATCGCCTAGGGATGAAAAAACAAATTCAAAGTACCATTTACCTAAAAACACCATGTTTTCCAGAACTTTAAAATCATTGTCGTCAACTCTAGCAAACGGACGAGGGATGACCCCTTCGGTAAAGAGAACCTTCGATAGAGATTTTGACTGTCAAATATTCATCTTCATACATTTTGAAAGAAATTTGCTCACCTTTTAAACAAGGTTTGGCTAGCTGAGAGACAGGGATATTGCCCAAATTTGACAGTGCTTGAGCAAATGTCTTTGCTATTGCCGAAGAGCCTTTTGTGGGTGAAATAGAAAACATGAATGATGCACACACACCAGCAAAATCCTAACTATTCATATAGAAACAGAACAAAGATAGAGGCAAGTAAAATCCTAACTGATATCCAGAACCAACAATAAAAACCTGCTAACCAGAATCGAAGATAAACTACAGCAGCGTCGGGGTTGCAGTAGAACGACGTCAATTGGGTTTAAGGATACAATACGACTCCGATTGGGTTTTGGGCAAGGCAATCTCTTGAACGGAATTAGAGGTTTCATCTCCGAACAAGGAAGATTAAGAACAGGGGACACATCGCCCTTTTTCTCCCGTCCACATTCCAGTTTTTCTATTGCTTCAAATGATCTATGTGATATAAATTTTCAATCTAATGCTGGATTTTGGAATTAATTTTTTATTAATTTTTTATTTTATTTTGGATTCACCCTTTAGTTCTTAGAGTAAAGGGGCTCAAGTAATCAAGAGTTTGGATCAAGTTCTAACATCAAATTGTTACAGTGCCCTTCCAAATATAGTTGGGAGGAATATAACTGTGATCTTCTTTACCAAATTCAGTATCAATGGCCACTGAATCAACTAACATTTGTTTTTTATTTTTATTTATAATCGATATTTTTTCAAAAAAAATAATTAATATTCACGTAATGTTTGGTCTCTTACATTTTTGGTCTCTTACATTTAAAGACTTATTGCATGTTTCGTCTTCTCCTTAAAGACTTATTGCATGTTTGGTCTCTTACATTTATTTTAGCTTTCAATTTCGTCATTTAAAAAGTTTTTAGTCAGTCTTTTTAATTATTTTTTAAAATAGTCATTGTGCATGTAATTTGCAAGAACGGGGGTTTGAACCCTGCAGGTACGCCCTCTTCACTTTTAAAAGATGGAATTATAGTCACTATACTACCTCACAAAAAATATATATGTTGACAACTTTAATAGTGTGCTACATGAAAGTTTTAGATGAAATGAACTTAAACTTTTGAGAACGAAATGAACTTAAACGACGGTTAAACGAAAAATTAACTCAAATTATAAGGTAAAATTCGGCACCTTAAAATTATAAGATTAAACTTTTGTCACTTCTTGATTAAATCTATCTCAAATGTATAAAATTGACACAATTAGTCAACTTTCCTTGATTATAACTTTTAAATTTGAAATTGTCAAAAAAAAAAAATTAAAATTAAAAAAATAAATCTTTAAATTAGTTAACTCTCATCTAATCTGTACTTAAGAAAAAAAAATTAAATCTCTGATTTTAAATCGATAAACCTTGATGATCCAGAAAATTATAGATCTTATATAATGTTCTTTTGAATGGTGTGTAATTATGAGGGACTATGAAAATTTTGCTTAAAAAATATAAAGAGGATCCTCTGAAAATAAAATTGACACAAATAGCCATGATTACTTATTTAGACTTTTAAATTAGAGTTCTTATTTTAATTTTTGGTTAATATATCCAAAAAAGACATATACCTAATTTTCTATTGTTAATTTAGCAAATTAAGGTCTTTTACATAATGTTCTTTTGCAGCCTCTTGTGTCTGACAGGTGGCGTTGGCATGGTGCTCATGATGATTCATATTCTGTCAGAGATGCTTATTTGTCTCTAATTAGCCAGCCAGCTGTTCATCATATACCACCAGATGGTGTTCATCTACCGTGGCATGTTTGTGTTCCTGTGAAGGTCTCTGTTTTTGCCTGGCGTTTCTTGTGTGATCGTCTACCTACTAGAGACAATCTTCTTTGCCGTGGAATTATTGCTGAAGGCTCTCATTTCTGCAGCCTTGGTTGTCCTTCTCGGGAATCTCTTATTCACTTGTTTTTTATTTGTGACAAGTCTCACATGGTGTGGAATGGTGTCCTACAATGGTTAGGTATTCAAGGAGCCTTGCCGGCAGAGCCGCTTTCTCATGCTCGTCAGTTCATCGGTTTGCAGTTTCATTCGACTAAGCCTAAAGGGAGTTTTCAGATTTTATGGCTGGCCACTATTTGGTGGATTTGGAAAGCGCGAAATGCTGGTATTTTTCAAAACAAGGTTTTTGCTGCTCAGTGGGTGATTGATCAAATTAAAATTCATACTTGGTGGTGGTTAAAAACAAAATGTCGGAATGTATCGTTTGATTTCATCTTGTGGTGTACTAACCCTCTAGCTTGCTTAGGGTGGATGGGAGTTTAATTTGTTGGCATTGAATATGTGTTTTTCTGATCACATCTGAACTACTATTATCAGTGTACTTTGTGTCTAGCTGAAGCACATCTTGTGCTAATCTAGTCTTTATTAATAAAGTTTCCTTTGCTGGTTAAAAAAAAAAATTTAGCAAATTAAACTTATAATTTATTTATTTATTTTTTGACTAATTATAATATATTTATTCATTTTTTTGACTAATTTCAATATTTTTATTAGTTGATCTAAGATTTTCATTTAAATATAGTTTAATTCTATTCATCGTCGATAGATAACTGTTCAATTAAAAAACTTAATATATAACAAAAAATTACTTAATCATATCTGAAATGTCATTGTATTTTAATATCTTAAATATGTAAAATATACAATCGAAGATTTTCCTTATTTAAACTTTTAAAATTAGGTCTCCGAATGATAGCTCTAGTGGTATGAGTTGGGTAGGGAAAGGTCCAGGATTAAATCCTGACGGAAGCAATTTATATTTATGATTTACCAACAAAAAAAATGTATTAGTACTTTAATGAGGCTTGTAAAAAAAAAAAATTAGATTTATTATTTTAATAATTTTTAAATTTTATTTTTAAATCCTAAATATACACTTAACTAATTTTCTAATTTAATTTTACAAAACCAAACTTGTAATATTTTTATTATTTACCTTTTCATTTAAACATTTTTGAAAATAAATCTTATTAATTTTCTTAATGTAAAATTTGAATTGAGTTTTTTATAAAATTAATGCTATTTTGTCTTTTGATAGGTAATTGATAAATTGTGTCTAATCGTTTATCATCTTTTTTTTGGTACATTGAAAAGATGAATTGCTTAAAGCAGGAATTGATCCTTAAATCTTCTCTTGTCCAACTCATATGTCTCACCTCTTACCACTTGAAATATCATATGAAGTCTAATGTTTTATCATCTAGCGCTTAATTTAAATTATTTTAAAAAATAAACAATTTATATTTAATTTATCATAAAAATCCAATTTCAATTAATGCTTTCTAAAATTATTATTTGTTTATTTTTCTTTTTCTTTTTTTAGAAAATATTATTATTTATTTCTATTGATAGCTGATTCATAATGTTTGTTTTAGAAAAAAGTTAATAAAATATCTTTAATTTCATTTATTGTGATATCTTAAATTATTTTTTTATGGTAGTATATGATATCTTAAATCTTAAATATACAAATTTATACTATTAGTCAATTTTTCTTATATAGAATTTTTGTAATTAGATTTCTTATTTTAATTATTTAGATTTAACTTTTTGTATCCAAAAGAAACATGTATCTATTTTTCTTTTTTTATTTTCGTTTTTTTTGGTCAACTATTTTCCTATTTTTAATATTAATAAAAATTTGGTCAAAATAAAATGAAATATTAATATATTATGAAATTTAGTCAAAATAAAATTAAATATTAATAAAAATTATCAAAATAAGCTTAATTCAGTTGATTGAAATATTATATTTTATCATACGAGTCGTAGTTCAAGCCCCAAACACTTTACTTATTTTTAAAGTGAAATTCTAACCACTATACTACTTAAAATAATTAGAGACCCTCCAATTTTCTCTATAAATTTAAGGTCTCTCTAGTGTCATTTCATGCCTTTCATTGTTATAAAAAATAGTGAGTGAGAGAGAAACCTTCGTTGGGATTTTGAGCTTGCAGTGGTGAAGTGATAATCAGCTTTTGGTGTTTAGCATCCATCAACTCTCGTATCTTCTCATCTACTTGGGTATTTATTCTTGAACTATCCTTTTTTTTTTTGGTACAAAACTATCCTTTTTATTTAATATGAAATTAATCATTGGAAATGAATATAATAACTTATTGACATGTGATTAATTAGATTCAATGTCGTTGTTAGTGCAGTCAAATATAATCAGCATCTCAATCGGATGATTTAGATCTTAAGACAATTTTTATAAAATTTTGAGATCGTGATACACACCATCCGATCTTGAACGAACAACTTTGAGATAGTTGACTATATAACTGCACTAATATTTAATTGCACTCAAACTCAATCCTCTCTAAATTTGTGTTTAATTTTGTTGTTTATATCTTGTTTATATATATTTTTGACTAATATCTTTGTTTATATATGTTTATGTATTTTGTTAATTATATATGCCTCTCTCTATTTGATCTTGATCAACCACGTACTTATTGTTAAATGATAATCTAATTTTATTTATTGACCTTATAATCTTTTGTCTATGAATTTTGTCAAAAAGAAATTAGTGCCTTTTTTTTGTCTGGAGTTTTATTTTTATTTTTTGAGAATGAAAGGGCTTGAAATTGTTTTCTTTATGAATCTATTTTGTATGTGGTTTTGATGGTCTACAATTTGAGATTTTATTCTTGAAACAATTTGGTAATTTTCCTTGTGAAATTTTACAAAATAGATTGAGTTTAATTATTATGTATCAATAGTGTAAAATTATTTTACACATATATTCTATCTAATTACACCATATTGCTACTTCAATAATTAAATTCTTAAAATATCTCTATACATATATACATAACATGATTTGGTTAGATGCATATGTAAAATAATATTACATTATTATCGGTGTATATAAATTAAATTCAAGTGAGTTTTGTATTTTATTTCATATGTATATTATCTATTTGAAATTTTACGCACACATAGATCTTATTATATATTCATTTCAAATTATTTAATGATGTATCAAACAGTTTTAAATTTTCATAAACATTTGGAGAGTTGATCTATTCAGTAAAAACTTTTAATTGGATGGTTAGATTAGTGAAATATTAATTGATTATGAATAATGAATTATTAAACGGATTAAATCATCTTAGAGTCAATGAACCCTCACACACACATATATATATATATATATATATATATATATGTTTTGTTAATTATTACATGGTGAGGATTAAAATTACTTTTATTTTGCGTATGTGCATGAAGTATATATTATATGTTCCTGTAGGATAGCTCAAGTGGTATGAGCTGAGGGACATATGGGTTGGATAGAGGAAGATCTTTAGATCAATTTCTAGTATAAGCAATTTATCTTTTTGATGTATAAAAAAAAAGTATATTCTATATTTGTTCAAAAATTATTAATGTTTTGATAAATATGTGTTAAATAAATTAGCTTAAATTATATTAGTGTTGGACAAGATTTTTTTTTGGTTAAAAAGTGTTAGACAAGATTTAAATAACTTACCTTCAAAAATAAATTAAATGGTTATTCATTGGAACACACCGAGGAGCGACATATCACACTCTATTAATTTTTATATTTTAAGCTAAAAAGTGTGATATCACACTTATAATTTAAATTGTGATATGTTGATTGTCACATCAATAAAAATGCATATCACAATTTTTTAAGGAGTGACATATCACAATTTTTAAAATTTTAAGGAGCGAGACATATCACAATTTTTAAGGAGTAAAAGTCTACAGTCACGTTAGTAAAGTACATTTTCATGTCAACAAAAAGTTTATTTTTCGTTTGCCATGTCACCAAAAAAGTCAATAAAAAGGGTAATCCAAAAAAATAATTTTATAAGGAGTAAAACAAATCTCGCTTACTTTACGATGGGATAAAAGCCTATTAACTCTTAAGAAAATTATTAACTTTTTTTTTATGAGTTAAGAAAATTATTTACTTGTTTACTTATTTATTAAAATTGGATATCAAACTCAATGACCAATTAATCTTATAGACATTGATCTTTTTTTACTTATTTAATATAAAATATGAGTTTTTTTAATCATAAAATATCTGGTGACCAAAACATTTTCAATAAAAAAATAATAAGACATGTTTACTTATGTAACATGATACTTTTGATTGAAAATATATCTAGTGATCTAAACATGTCTTATGTTCATCACACACACAATATTAACATCCAAAATCAATGAATACATCTATTTATTTTAAAATTATTATTTGTGTCTATGTATAAGCATGACCTGCTCTTAGGGGGTGCAAAGTGCCCTAAGGTGCCGAACCTTTAAATTTTTTTATCAATTAGTAGGTTTCTTAAAAATGAAATTAAAAGTCTCAATATTTTTTAATCTATTTTAGTTGGCCCAATTTAAAGTGGTGATATCAATGTTTTAAATAAAATAATAAAATAAAATATATATTTGTCTTGTCTGAAATTCAAATAGAAATGAGGAATGCGGGAGGATTAAATTCTCTTGAAAGAGAGTTTTATCACCCTTTACGGTCTTATCTGGTTCGAGAGATTAGTCTCTACATTTACACTGATGATTCCCGGTTCAAACCAAAAAATACAAAATAGAAATGTGTGCATGCATCTTTTCCTTCTCCATTCCACCATTAGAACTTTGAAGGAATGCTTTTTTTTTTAAGTAGATAGAAGAAGATATTTTGTTGTTATAGATTAGAATATGAATATTTGATACGTTAGTTACAAGGGTGCAATAAACCGATATATAAACCTTCAGCAAAAGTGCTTTTTCTACCAGTGATGACTATGTTTTATGTTATTTACAATTTTAAAGAGTATTTTTTTTTGTATTTTTAATTAAGAAGTCCAATTTTAATATTCGGTGTTGGGCCTCCAAATTGTGGGGATCGCCCCTATATATAAGTGTTGACATATATATTTATTGTTCATGACATGAAGAAGTCGCACAGCAAGAATGAGTCATCAATATCGTTTAGGAAACGGGCTGAATGAGGACAACAATCCAGTTGCGGATGTCAGGAGACTAAGATATTTGCTGGCTATGCATTTTTCTTCTATTGCCACCAATAATCGTGGTACTACAAGAAGATCAGGAGCCACCACAAATCTATCAATTCTTGAGCATATCAATCTTCACCGGCTTCGTGAAAACACAAACACTGTTATTGGTCATGGTGGTGATCACTACCGTGCTCCTATTATATTACCAACAACTACTACTACTATTACCAATTATAATGATAATCATTCTTCTTCTTCTTCCTCCTCTCTTCATCCAAGACTTTTTGGATCAACTAGTATCACTACCAATAGAGGTAACAACAACAACATGTTGTCATCATTAGATTTTTCACCCATGTTACATCCAAATATTAGAGGACAACCTGCAGGATTTGCTACTGATATATATAATATCAACGATCAAAGGAGTGGAGCTATAGAAAATAGTAGCAATAATAGTGACCCCATTATGAATAATAGTAGCACTAACAATAATGTTGTTGGTACTATTATTACTACTGCTACTGCTACTGTTACTACTGCTACTGCTGCTTCTACAAGGATTGTTGACCCTTCGCAGTCTTTGTCCTTTAAGAGAAGTAGATCGTCTGATCAATTCTCGAGAGGCGAGAGTTCTGGCCAAAGTTTCCAACCTGTTGGAATCTCTAGCAAAAGACAAATAATTCCTCATATTTGTCTTCATCAAGACATTCAGAGCATGTGTTTTGCTAATTCATCAACATCACAAATGTACTATAACGGTAATAGTGACATTTCCAACATGTTGAACCAACACATGGTGAATCAAGCTACTGCTGAAGGTGCAGAACCAAGTAGTATTAACACTACACAATCTCACATTAACAATCTTACAGAAAATCATGGTCAAACAGGTTTTTTACCAAGTAGGATTAATACTACTCAATCTTACATTAATAGTCTTCCAGAAAATCGTGGTCAAACAGGGTTTGTTGGTGATCTACCATCTCATTCTAATTATATTAATGAGTCAATTGACAATACTCGCTTTTCATTCCTGCCTCTCCAAGATCATCCTTCGTTTAACTTCATTGATAGAAGATATGAACCTCGAGCTGCCTCTGCATCATCTTTCTATACCCGTGCAACAACAGAAGGATCATTGGGAACGACTCAAGCATCCACTCCATTTCACATATACAACAATTTCATATCTTCTGCAACTAGTGGTGGTGGTTCTTCTTCTTCTACTCAAAGCACGGGTTGGGGACATAATGACCTTAATAATTACAACAACAACTTCGATTTCTTTGATAGTGTACAACGAGAAAATGATGATGTACTTGGTCATAATTCAACAAATGTTCAAGAACATGTAAGGGTATTGCCGAGTGACCGTTTGAATCAATTTCAAGCTACAACTCTTGTTCCTGTGCGACCTAGTAGTTTTGTTCCACCACAACAACCATTGTCAACTTCTGATCCTTCGTCAAGCAATTACCTACTAAGCCCTCCTCCATCTCCTTCTGGATTAGGGAACCTGCAAATCAGTTCGACATTGACTAGATCAGTAACTCAATTTCGTCGCCGCAGGCATAACCGTATTTTAATATTAAATTCTCGTGAACTTAGAGCACGTGAACTTAGAGCAGAGAGGACCAGGCTCCGACGTGAGGTACATACTCTTTTTATTTTTATTTTTTTTGGGTACTACATACTCTTTTTATTTTATTTTATAATAATGAGGTATATATTTTCTTAATTACTTATGAATATTTTTTATTGAGGATTAATTAGTATAGAAGAATATATAATTTTAATTAATGTGCTTAATTTTCAAATATTATGGAATTATTTTCCATTGATTCTTAGTTGAAATTAATAAGTAATAACACTTAATTTATAGCTATATATTGTTTGTTTCTATATGTATGAATGAAGAAATTTATTATTGCAATGAATTGAAAACAATGATAAGTTTGTTTTATTGATATAATTAACATGTACAAGTCTATCATAAAAATCGATCTTAATTGAGATATTTCTTATAAAAAAACTTATTTAATAGATAAGAGTTCAATCATAGGTGATATAACTTGATCACAAAATATTTATAAGTGTTGCTCTGGTAGTTTTCATCTTACAAACAAATTTTGTAAGAATGAATTATAATTAAAATCAAATTGTTAGATAATATTAGAGTTCAAATTTTACTTTTCTTTGCCACATGTTACTCGATCACTACTATTATGTCACTAGTATCAAGCATCAAATGTCTGGTTGATGTGAGAATGTGGGCTAGTTAAGAGTTTCAAATTGAATAAAATATGACATGTCAATCTATATATAAGTTGTAGGCATGAGAGAGAAACAAATTGAGGCTAGGGTTTTATTGGAATGCAAAGCTTATGAGTACGAGTACAAGAGTAAATCTTCCAATACATAGTACCTAATAGACTAGAATAATAACTTAGAACCTAAAAGACCTAATAACATTAGAGACTTTGTCAACCAAAAAAACAAAAAATATAATATAAACTCAAAAAAATTTAATTCAAATACTGCCCTCCAAACTAAAGCTTACTAAGCTTTACGTTTGTTACAATAAAATTCAATAACATATTAATCTAAACAAACTAACATCATAATTATTTGAGAGCGACAATTAGTAGACAAAAGAGAGAAACCATCAGAGAGAAGAGTAGTACAACAACCGAATAGAGAAACCATCAAATATAAGAACTAAACTAATGAGTACATTGATATTACTCACTTTTTATTCCCACCTTGACAAGATCATCCTTCGTTTAGCTTCATCGGTAGAAGACATGAACCTCGCGTTGCCTCTTCATCATCTTTCTATACATATTCAGCAACAGAAGGATCAATTGGAATAACTCACATATACAATATTTTCATGCCTTCTGTAGCCAATGGTGGTAGTTCTTCTTTTACTCGAAGCATGGGTTGAGGACACAATGACATTAATAATAACAACAATAAATTTGATATCTTTGATAGTGTTCAACAAGAAAATGGTGATGTACTTTGTCATAGCACAATACTTGTTCAAGAACATGTAAGGGTATTGTCGAGTGGTCTTTTGAATCAATTTCAAGCTTCAACTCTTGTTCTGTACGGCCTATTAATTTTGTACCACCACAAACAAAAAATCCATCAGATAGAATAACCAAACTAAATCAAACTAGTTTAATTCAAACCAAACTAATTCAACCCAACCAATCCAAACTTAATAAAATATAGAAGAACCAATATGGAGAAGTAACCAAATAGAAGAAAAAATTAATAGAGAGAAACAACCGAACTAATAAAGACAATCAATCAAATAAATGAATTGACATTGAGAGAATCAATCAATCAAAAGAATCCATAGGAAGAAACAATCAAACAAAAGAACGATCAAATAGATGAACCAAGATGTGGAAGATCAATCGAACAAAAGAAACCAAATAAGGAGAAGAAACAATCAAAGAGAAGAATCAAATAAAAAGATGATTAATCAAACAAAGAAAAATCAGCAGAAAGACAAATCATCAAACTAAAAAAGGAATCAATGAAAGAAAGAAATAAAATGAAACCAACATAGAGAACAAAAATACCAAAACTCACCAAATATATCAAATAAAAGGAAGAAACCAAAATACCAATGCACCAAAGAAAAATTTGATAAATTACATACCGATAAAAACCAAAAGCTACTTCTTGCGTCCTAAAACTTTGGTCCTCTTAGAACTTTGCACATGGATTAAAAAATAATAAAGATTATATTGATAAGTTAAATAATTTTTACCCATACTTTATTGAGAAAGAGAAAAATTATTTAATAAATATTTTACTTTTTCTAAGTGTAAACATCATTAATTGCACCTTAAAATCAAAGTTTAGAAACAAATTTAAAAAGTGACTAAAGATTTGGGAGCAAACGACCGAGTATGAATTTCTAAAGTAACACTCATAAATCTTATTGACTAGCCAAAAGAAACCAAATGTTGACGAAGGATAATGCAGTTCAAGGAGGATCGAACCATACTTTGGATATCATATTGATAAGTAGGAATACAAAGAGAGAAAGACCAATTGAAACTAAACTTTCATTAGAATGCAAATCTTATGAGTGCAAGAGTAACTTTTACAATGTATAGTAATATAGTGAACTAAATGAGTAATAACTTAAAAACCTAACGACACAATAACATAAATAAATATAATAATTCTAACAAAAGAAAACATAAATATAATAATTTATCATCTAAAATTATCTTACAATAAATTGGAATTGATGATAAGTGTATGTATCTGTGTATTATTATAGTTAATGTATTCTACAAATCTATATATCTTCTTAGAATTGACATGATATTATTAATTTAGCAATCATGCGTCAAACAAGTTCTTAATATTTGGAATATAATGTAACAGATTCGTAACTCCCTACGGCGTCTTCGCAACGCTCACGCTCGGCAGATTGAGGTAAATGATCTTAATTTAAATTTGCATTTTTTTCCAATTAATTTTGTTGTTGTTATTGTTGTTGTTGTTGATTTGTTACCTTTTTAAACAAACATATATTCTTTAGCACTGATTTACGGAATTTTTTTTGTATTCAACTTTACATTGTTGGATATTCGTATATATAAACAAAATTCATTTAAAATGTTAATTGTTTTAATTAACATGAAAATATGACATATATAAAATTGAATTTTGTCTATGTAGCACCAATATCCAACAATTTAAATTGAATACTGGAATATTCAACTTGATTAAATCTTTTTTGATTTAATTTTTTTTGGATACACGATATAAAATATTATTTACTATAGAAAATTTGCATCATGAAATGATTAATGAACAAATTAATTTTGCTTTTTTAAATATTTTTGCACAATTTTATAAGCAAGCAACAATAGTTGAGCTTTTAGTAAAAATAAAATAAAAATAGTTTTGCTTAATTATGATTACAAGAATATCATATATTATTTGAAAATAATGAATTAAAGTAACATAGATAATTGTGGATTTGTAGGCTCTATTTGAAAGAGTCGATGTAGGACTGACGGAGGATGATATTCTCACATTCATTCAACAAAAAACGTTTCAAACAAATTATGAAGAGACCAACACCAATAATCAAGCTTGCACCATATGTCAGGTAAGATCCACTATATATATGTTTAATCATTGGTAATTTATTTTAGCGTAACCAGCACATGTAGTTCCATTTATATTTTTAATTTTATGTTTATTAGGAAGACTTTGTGGACGAAGAGCGAATAGGAATAATAAATTGTAAGCACATGTACCACTTCGATTGTATCAAACAATGGTTGATGCTGAAGAATTTATGTCCAATATGTAAGCATACTGCTCTGAAAATTGATCAAGAAGATTGAAGATGAGGATGAAAGTGAAAAATAATGTTGCCTAGCAAGTTTATTTGGGTGATGTTTTGTTTGAGCATTTAATTTTTTATTTTTCAATTATTGAAGATTTTTCTTATTAATTTGTTTTACATGATACAAAGTCATTCTAAACATTATTTATTTTACCGTTTTGCTTGAATGAGTTGAATAATGTGAGTTAAAGAAACTCACTTAGACAATAATATTGCTCATCTATTTTTTACATGATAAATTAAGCTAGTTATGTTATGTGTATGTGATCATTTTTGTTGCAAATGATATGATATCAATTTTGACTTTGCATTGTTGAATTTGAAGTAGTTTTGTTTAATGTGCATCGATTAACTGAGTGTGTCGTGAAAAGTTAGGATTGAATTAGGTGAATTAGCCCTTGGGCTTGAAGATTTTGATATTGGTTTAGATCATATATAGAAAAATTATAATTGATATCAATAGTATCTCAAAGATTATAGTCGACAAACTTACAAACATAGAGAATTAGACATTGTTCGGGTTTAGGGTAAAAGAGAGCTGGAGTTAGACATCACAATGATTGAGCTTTTACTTGCAAGGTACAATCCAAAATTGTCTTTAGAGCAAGAGCCATGAGTGAATGTTCATGGAATATATTAGCACTACTACACAGCTACATGTTTAGAAGTTGTCGCTGCATTCTCATTAGTTTAAAATAAATATGTAGTTGTTCATTGGTGGGGTTAAGGCAGCTTGAATGCCCTGTCTTCATGATAAATTTATTTCATTCCTTACACATAACAAATACACAATCTTTTCTTGCAGCCATTTATTATTTATCATGAATGAATTATTCATCATAGAGAATCACAATATATAACTTAAGGAGTAAAGTTATTTCTTGTCTTTTATCTAGTTGATTTATGTAGATATGAAAATGTTGATTCCGTACTTGAGAGAATGTTTTGATAATTCATAGATTATTGTGAAAATGTTTTGTTGAATTATAAACAATTTAACATTTGAAATGATTCCTTCTTCAAAATTGACTCTTGTTATTTTGTTGAACTCATATGAATATTCTCGAGGAAAATGAATATATGATCATCATGAGAACAAATTTTCAAAATAGTTTGACATTATTTTTCTCTTATATATAAGAAAATAATATATTCTTTGGTCAATCAAGTATTAAATGTTTTGTTGCTGCAAAACTCAATTACTCTTGATATTTTCTAATTGTTGATCCTTGTTCATCGAGTATCTCCAATATACTTTAGTAAAGACATGAACGTACTCGTCTTGAGGGTTATCACTTTTATGAAAGAGCGATTAAAACTTTTATGCTTTTTGCTTAAGTTTCTTTGAAAACTTATGAAAAATCATTCTCACATAAGGATACTTTGTATAAATATTGAAAATCTCATTGTATGCATCAATTATTTTGATATTAATTGAAGAAGTAAAACTTTAAAGCGTATAACACAAAATTCATTGTGAGTTTTATCACACAACATCAAATATATTTTTGTATGACTTGTGATGCAGATTTTTCTATCCTGATTCTTCAACTATGCATTTCATATTCTTGACATTAATTGCAGTATTAAATTCTTAAAGCGTGTACCACAAAACTCACAGTGAATTTTATCACACAACATCAAATACATTTTTGTATAACTCGTGATGTAGATTTTTCTTTCCAGATTCTTCAACTGTGAATTTCATATTCTTCTTTGAACATTTAGTACTTGATGTGAACTTTGCGGTGATAACAAAAACTATTAATCATGAACTTTATTTGGATATTCATGGAATACATTTAAATTTGTAGAAGTAATAAATAAAATAAAAATATAGTCGTGAACTTAGTTTAGTTGGCAAAATCATCATATTTTATATACTGGGGTATTTCACTTGGGTATTTCACTTATTGGTATTTCTAATTTCTAAACTACTTGACATCTTTAATCTCATTTGTTTGAACTCTGAAAATTCCACTTATTGGTATTTCTAACCTCTAAACTACTTGACAAAATAATGTTAAATAAAAATAAGACTTAATTACATATTTGGTCCATACATTTATTTTAAATTTCAAGTTGACCCCTTACATTTTAAACATTTCATATTAATTCCTTACATTTATTTTAGATTTTAATTTGTGATCACTATTGATCGGACAAATGATTGACAAATTGTTTTCCTTGAGTATTATTGTGGATAGGGTGTAAGCGGATTGAAAAAAACTGATAAAACCGACGATCCAAACAGGAAAAACCCGACTATTTTTGGTTCGGATCAAAAACCGAACCGAACCAATGAGAACTGAAGTGGTTTGGATCAGTTCTCGGATTTCATTTTTCCAATCCGCAGAACCGGTGAACCGAACCGATCATCTCATAAGAGCCCGTTGGGCTTACAAAACACGTAGATATTATACCGAAAAAATTTGTCTACGTATGTATAGTATTTCAAAACTATGTTATTGTTTATTTGATTTATGTTATTATTGTAAGTCATTTAAAAAATTGAGCTTGAAATATATAGTTTGAAAAATAATAGTAGATATTATACCGGAAAAATAAAATAATGCAAACCAAGCATAATATCTGATCCAAACCGACTAATTCGAATCAAATTCTTTTTTAAAAATCAAACCAAACCAACCTAATCCAAACCAATTAAAAGTTTATTAGTACAGATATTAAATTCACTCTAAACCGATCCAAACCAATCTACTTACTCCCCTAATTGTGGATGCAAATTCCGGATAAATTAATCAATGTTTCTAAATTAATTGACCAAAAAAAATTACCAAAACTCAAAATTGAGCAAAGGAAGCACGATCCACATATCGCCTTCATAGCACAATCCAACCGTTAAAATATATCTATCAACGGTCCTTATTTTCTCACATAGCTATCCACGGATCACAAATATCAACCGTCGATAACTCAAAATTCAACGGCCAAGATCAACTTCAATTCTCAATCCTCTTCTTCCTCTCTCTCCTATAAATGACGCTATCACATTCATCACTTCCATCTCAAATCTCAAAATTCAAATCAAAACCCTAAATCCCCAAATCTCAACAATTTCCACCCAAATTTTTTCCATTGAAAATTGAAAATGTCTGGTCGTGGTAAGGGAGGTAAGGGACTAGGAAAGGGAGGTGCAAAGAGACACAGGAAGGTTCTTCGTGATAACATTCAAGGTATAACGAAGCCAGCGATTCGGAGATTGGCGAGAAGAGGTGGTGTGAAGAGAATCAGTGGTTTGATCTATGAAGAAACAAGAGGAGTTTTGAAGATATTTTTGGAGAATGTGATTCGTGATGCTGTTACGTATACTGAACATGCTAGAAGGAAAACTGTTACTGCTATGGATGTTGTTTATGCTCTTAAGAGACAGGGAAGAACTTTGTATGGTTTCGGAGGTTGAAGAAGAAGAAGAAGAAGATAAAGCTTTCTTAGGATTTATGGTTATTGTTATAAACTATGTGTAATTTGGATATGTGAATTTTCTTTAGTGGTTTGTTATGTTATTAGGGTTTATTTTGTAATGTGTGATTCTGAATGAGATTGAAACATATTCAGTTTTATATTAATTTGAAATGAAATGAAATGAAGTAGTTTTACATATTCAGTTTTCCAGATTAGTTTGAATCTATGAAGCTCGGACACAGACACTAAACACGACACAAACACATATAGCTAATTTAAAAAAAAAAAATGATATAATTAATTGTAAGTGTCGGTGTTGGACATGTGAGGCGTCAGATGTGTTCTTGAAGCAATCATGT
Organism: Trifolium dubium; assembly: GCA_951804385.1. Lineage (NCBI taxonomy): Eukaryota > Viridiplantae > Streptophyta > Magnoliopsida > Fabales > Fabaceae > Trifolium > Trifolium dubium. Next base: position 9,366,266 of record OX638063.1, on the reverse strand, counting down.
TTAAGCTTGGTTTTGCCACTCAATTGCATAAGGTGGATTCTTATGTGTGTTTCCTCAGTTAAATTGAGTAGTTAACAATGCAGAGGATGATCATGTGGTACATATCTCTAAAAATTGAGTATCTCATTTTTGACATAATTCCAGATTGATTTGTGATGAGAATTAAGTATAGGGGAGTTGATTTTGTTTGGTGTCTTGTTTGCCGAATATAAGGCACTTTGCTAAACCAGTTTTGAAGAACAAGTGGCCAAGATGGGAGAATTTCTTATGGGAGTTAGCTAATTGAGCTTATCATCAATCAAATCACAATGTTTTTGGGCAAATGGCAATTTTTATTCATGAATTTTGTTGTAATATTAGTCTTAATTATAAATACATGTTAGAGTCTTATGCGTTTGCAATTTTGATAATTCAAGTACTAATATGACAACGAGTTATATTTTATATGATTAAATATTAGTACTTATATTTTTTGTTAAACAAAATTATCTCCATACGCAACTAAGAAGAATAATTTCTCAAAATAATTGAAATTTACAAAAAAACTTATACTTACTTTCTATTCCAATTTTTTTAAATTATTTCAACAATTCTTTTTTGATATTATTTTAAGTTACCAAAGATTAATTTATTCCTCATATAAAAATGTCAAGGGTATATTAAGGACTAAATTAGACATATTCTAACTAATTTATCAAACTTGAGGTTAAATTTGTTATATAGCAAGCGAATATGGTCGCTCACCCCTTAACTCAATTGCTAAGGCGGCCATTTTTTAATTTTGTTACGTTTCTTTGACTTAATATTCTTTTTTACTACTATTTTGATTAAGAATGAAATATGTTAAACTTGTTGGATTAAAAAAAAATTGTACATTAAAGAATCCAAGTGTTTTTAAAAAATAAATAACATGATTTTTTATTTTTATATTTATTTTAGTCATTTAAATTTATTTCTTGCAAAAAGTACATGAAATTAATTGTTAGCTTCATGTCTACGTCTCTCTCTTTCCCTTTATCTCACTCGAGAGAAGTCTCGTATAAACTAAACAGAACAAAACCACCAAAACAGAAAACATTTTCTCTTTCTTTCTTTCATTCATCCCCAAAAAACGCGCATTCATTTTCCTCAACCTCAACGATTTTCTTTCTCTCTCTGCGAAAAAACAACAAAACCCAGATAACAAAAAACCGCCAAAAAATAACCGCTAAACGACATATAAACCACCGCCCATCTATCATCTTTCATCCTCCGCCGCCCCACCAAATCATTTCCACCTACCCTCCCTAAGGTAACATAAATAAATACAAATTATATTATTTATTTATAAAGTCTAATTTATTTATTTATTTTCGGATTCAAATTTTTGATTATTGATTTTGTAAACAACAGAGTCGATGGCTGAATTCAAAAACAACAACACCAATACGACGTCGTCCAAGTTTTCATTCTTCAACCGTTCTTTAACAACGATTCATTCAAATCACCAAGATAAACAACCGCTTCAAAAAACCCAAAACCTCGAACGAACCTTTTCGCTTCGCGGCAGAGTCGTTAAAAAGCTCTGTAGCTTCTTTGAACCATCTCAACAAGATTCATCTTTCTCCAACAAATCAAAAACCTTAAAATCAACCGAATCGACATCAGATTCTTCGCTGAAGTCGTTCAATTCATCGCCGATTGTGAAATTGACCGGAACAGAGGATCGAATTGTGGTTTATTTTACCAGTTTGCGTGGAATTAGAAGAACTTTTGAAGATTGTTATTCGGTTAGGATGATATTGAGAGGATTTAGGGTTTGGGTTGATGAGAGAGATGTTTCGATGGATAGTAGTTATAGGAAGGAATTGATGAGTGTGTTGGGTGAGAAGAGTATGAAGAATGTGACGTTACCACAGGTTTTTATTCGAGGGAATTATGTTGGTGGTGCTGAGGTTATTAAACAGCTTTGTGAGGTTGGTGAATTGGGGAAGATTTTGGAGGGTTTTCCAAAGACGAAACCTGGGTTTGTTTGTGAGAGTTGTGGTGATGTTAGGTTTATGCCTTGTGGGAATTGTAGTGGGAGTAAGAAGGTTTTTGATGAGGATGAAGGGTTGTTGAAGAGGTGTTTGGAGTGTAATGAAAATGGGTTGGTTCGGTGTCCTAATTGTTGCAATTCTTGATTTGTTTCGACGTGTATGTGTGTGTGTTTGTATTAGTAGTTATTGGTGTTTTTGCAATTCCATGCTTGCAAGTTTTTTAAGTGTTGATAAATAATTTGATTACGATCGATGAATTTGAGTTTGGTTGTTGTTGTTGGTGGTGTTGATGATATTGATATGCCTTTGGTTAAGGTTATCAGAGGGTTTTAAATAAAGGTCTGCGAAATGGATAGCTGCGGCTCCAATGTGATAGAGACTGCAGTTGAGACCACATCAACCATCATGATTGTTTGTAATATCTAGTAAGGATCACGATGCGGCTGCAATTGTGACCACATTGTAACATCAAGCAAGGATTATGATAGAGTGTAATTCAAAACCCTGGTTGTTATATCATGATTCAAAGATCTCTTTGAATTTTACATGTTGGTTTTATTTATTTGTTTATTTATGGGAATTGTGTGATGAGCTGAAACTGTTGGTGTTTTCAGCTCCTTGAACAGTATTTTGTTCAAGAGTGTGCTTTTATCTCCCAAAAGAAAAAAATTGATAACTGGGTTTGAGTTTGTATGGCTATTCTGTATAGCTCATTCTTGGTGATGAATGTTTCTCATCAAGGGAATGTAAATATTTAGTGTTACTATGATATTTTTTTTAGATAAGCAGTGTTACTATGATATGATCTCTTCAAGGGATTTGGAAATGTTGACATTGAAATTTATATTGAGTGGTTTGTTGTTTATTATAGTGCCTTATTTATTTGATTTCTCTTATGTCTTGCATTTGATTTTTGATAGCACATAGGGCCTGAAGATCCGAACAGCTTCAATTCTGCATGTCCCAATGCAATAATGAGATATATCTGTGAGAAATGTATTCAATATTCATCAATGTGGACAGTGTGTCTTTTACTAGTAGTAATGTGATAGTAAGGATTAGCAAACAATGACAGTTGATGGTTGGTAATGATTTATGTAGCATCAAAAGCTCATATTGAAGTCGTGTTTGAACCACTTTCATTTTCTTAATAATAACTGGTATTTATGTGTTAGTCTCGTTGTTCGCTCATGTGTCCGTATCTGTGTCAGTGTTTGATATTAGGTTGTTTTAATGCTTAATTTTGCTTATAGATGTTGTCCCTTTATTCTGTCTCTATTATGTTCCCCATGTATGGGAATCTAATATGAATCTATTATGTGCAGATGAAGTATTTAAAAATGTCTCCTTCATAATGGGGGGGATTTTTTTTAGTGATTGTTTGTGCTGCTAACTGAACATGCTATTAAGTTAATGTCATGTTGATATGATGACTGTGCTGTTATTTGCTAACACCTTAGCCTTCCAATCAAATTCATTTTCAACTCTTTATGTGATCTAAAGTGACAGGAGCAGGATTTTGACAGAGGCTAGACCCATGAGAAGTTAATATACGTTCTTGTTGTAGTAGTGAAGATTCTCAACTGATACAATTTTGTAAATTGCAATAGTAGAAAATAGCGGTTTCGTTTAGCTTCTTCAAAAATAGAAAGAAAATAGCGGTTTCAAATATTGCTAGTGGTGTATCCCAGAACGATTGTGATTTGTTTGAATTCTGCCACTATTTAACAACAAAATTTTAATGACCAAACGTCATTTCTCTTTAAAAATATTGTTAGTCTGTGTCTGTAATTCTTTTCCGTCTAAATTACTGCGATGAATATATGTTTAACACTATATTTCATGGAAGATTTTGTTCAACTTTCTATGTTTGATGTTTGTGTACGAGGTTCTTTTTCAAGTTTCAAGCCACTCAGGTAGAGAAGACCAAGGCCATCACCTTGAATATAGCTTTGTACTTTTGCTTTCAATTTCAATTTCAGCAACTACTAGGAAACCAGGAACATTGTTCTCTAGTATTCTTTCACATGGCTCCACTTTTTCCCTCTAACTAACAAACCCTCATCTTTTGTAACTTTTTTGTTGTTGATAATCTCATCTTTTGTAACTTTAAACTTTAATCTCTACGTCAAAAAAAAAAAAAACTTTAATCTCGATTAGCAAAAAATATTTAATTAAAAATGGACTTTACGATGAAAAACTAGTAGTAAGTGCTAAGCTTATGGAGATATGAATGTGGTAAAGTAAAAAGGAGAGTGTTAATAGCTTTTTCCCATACCTGTTCAGCAAAAGAAAAGCACAAATAAGTACTTGAGCCCACTGTCGGCCCAACACTAACTGATGTCTAAAATGAATTTTAAAATAATGCTTTTTTATAAAAAATAAAGTAATATTTTATTTAAATGATTTTATTTTCATTTTTCGAAACAAAATTATTCACTAAATTATTATAATAAATTTTATTTCACAATTCTTTTCCAATTGAAAATAAAACTAATACATTTAATCATTACTAAGATGTTTTTTTTTTATACATTAGAAAAGAAAAACAAAGCAAAAAGGACAAAGCAAACTAAGCTCGAGGGTGAGCAACACCTAAAGTATCAGCTATCAAAACATGATTAAGCTGAGGAGGACAACTATGTTCAAATCTTAAAAGAGGCATTTGAGCTAGCACCCTGCTTGACAAGTCAATCTGCATATTTGTTGCCTTCTTTAAGAATATGTTGAAAAATAATAGTCCAATCCAAGTTTTTGAATTGTTTAATTTTCTTGATAATATTTTAAAATTATCTATTTTCTTGATAATATTTTCTTGATCATTATGTCATATTTTAAAATTATTATCTATGTTGACGTGTCATTGTTGTGTCTAGTATTTGTGATTGTGTCAGTGTTTCATAAACCATAAGTCATGTAACTAGATATTGCAATAAGAGAGAAATAACTATTAATGGATATGAATAGAAAAAACTTTACCAAAATCAAATTTGTCTTAAATGTCTTCATATTTAGTTTAGTATAATCAACCACTTTATCAGCACCAAACTGCTTCACAAATTTGAGTTTAGGTGTGCTACATGAAGACACAACATAGGAAGCTCCAAACATAAGTTTAGCCAATTGAAGAACCAAAGTTCCGACACCACCTGCTCCACCAACCACAAACATTGTCTCGCCTTTCTTAAAATCACCACTTTTGAATACTTCAATTACTGTTTGAACTGCCAATGGCAAACTTGCAGCTTCCTCAAATGAAAGGCATTTTGGTTTTCCTGCAACTAACTTCTCTTCCACAACAATGAACTGTGCCAATGTTCCAAGTTGCTTTGGCTTTTCATCACTATTATTGAAATCTTGTATGTTGCCATTAATTCATCACCACACCAGCCATGTCACATTCAGGAACCACCTGCATAAATAAATCCATGTATGTTTATACAACATGAATCATAGTTTAAAGTTATGGTGATGATTCATTTTTGGTTTTAGTGCCATTTCTTTTAATGTTTTATAAATAAGGCTTAATTCCTTCAAATTAACTGTTCAAGTTAAGACTGCATGTCATATGTGGTGCCAAATTTTCTGGGTAACATAGTTTTATATGGTTGTGTTTCTCTCTGTTTGAACTGAAATGACTATAATAAACTATATCCCATTCCTTCCCTAACCTAACCTAACCTAACCGTTGTTAGCATTTCTAAACAAACAGGAAACCAGAGAAATGAACAAGAAAGCTCTACTTGTAGGGCTTGATTACCCAGGTGATGTTCATAAGTCACCTTTAAATGGAGCATCAATAAATGATTGTGTGCATCTCAAAAAGCGCTTAATCGAAAGGGTTGGTTTAACTGAAAATGATTGTGTGACATTGACCTGTTGATGGATGATTGGGATAAGGTTGGTGACAATGAGCTTACTCCTAACCGAGGAACGCAGCTCAACAATGAAGTTTTTTTGGATCATTTAACCAGCATGCTAATGGAGTCAAAACCTGGGGACTGCCTCTTACTTTTCATCTCTAGCCATGGCAACTTGTCTGAATCAGACTCTCTAATCTACCTTGGTCCAAAAGATGGCAACAATACTGTGGTGTTTGGTAATTACTAAAATGCAAAGCAAGGCGAATGTAATGGACCGATGCTCTGTCCAAACAAAAATCTAAACGTACAGCACAACCCATAAGGTCTCCGAATGTCGCAATTCAATACAATCAGTCAAAACTAGAAGCATCAACATAAACAAATGTTACAGTCAAACAACAAATCAATTCATCATTAAAACATAGTCTAAGGACTAATCTTGAATCATAAAAAGATTAGCAAAACATAGTCTTAGTGTAAAACAGGAATCCAACAACAGAATACATGAAAAAAGCATAACACCTACAAAGTAGGCATTTCTACATACACCATAGAGTCAAACTCTTGCACAAAACATAACATAAATGTGCTAAGGAGACAGAAATAAAGCAGTCCTTTGAGGATAATCACAGCAGAGAGCCGGACGCTGCCTGTCTCTTGTACTTGGTGGGATGCGTTTCATAAAGGCATCTATCAAAGAAACCAACTCCAAGTTAATGTAGGTGCGGTCTATCATCCAATCCAAGGCAAAGAGCAGACAAAATCCAAAATTTGAAACATCACAATCCAAATCTGCTTGATAACCACCAAAGGATTTCATCGTTCGATCGTGGCAAGAAGTCACATTGACTCCCAGAGATTCACTGAGTTGGTTAGGAGGACAGGGGAATTGCATGATTTCACTATCAAACAAACCTCCAGAGTGACAACTATTTATCAGCATAGTCAAGGAAACACTCTCTTGGACAATTCCATGAATGTCTTGCAGATCTTGACCTAAAAATATATAAAAAAAAATAATTATATTGGCTTAAACAGAAGGATAAAATTAGAATTAAAAATAATAAAATATTGACATCTCTTAGTAAAAAAAATACTAGCATCTCATCGCGTTTGTGTTTGAAACTCAGCCATATCACAGTAATTAATTCAACAATTATTATTATAGTAATCATTAATTCATTATAAACTTTTTTTTTAAACAAAAAGGTTAAGCTCAACATAAAACACTAAAACAACTAATCATTGTTTAAAATAAAGTTTATAAAAAAAAACCCGAGTTTTAGGGCCCTAAAACAACTAATCATTGTTTAAAAAAACAATTAATCATTGTTTAAACATTGCTTTTTAGGGCTTTATGTTGAGCTTAACCTTATAATTTTCTTGATAATAGGAGCATAAGGGTGGAGAGGAGAGGTATCATGTTCCACTAAACCAATTGCAATCATAGAGTCTGATTCAATAACCACATTATTGAAACTTTGATCCATTGCTAAACAAAAACTCTTGTACATGACATTATTCAATTTAAATTAAAAATCAATTTCGAATATTAGATAATCGCACACAATTAGTTTTCTCCCATTTTCATAAATTGAATATGACCAAGTCATGTATTTCAATTACAAATAACACCAATAACTATATACTCGATACCTACCAACATATCTCTTTCATTTTTTATGTATTAAATATGACTATATATGATTGATATAAAAAATAGTGGTATATTTTAACCTCAGTAAAAAAAATTATTGACGAAACTCCTATATATATATATATATATATATATATATATATATATATATATATATATATATATATATATTATTTAATCAATCACATAAGGTTCAATTATTTTTTGGTCAAAAAAAAAAAGGTTCAATTATTTTAAAATTAATATATAAATGAGTATATTTTGAAAAATATAAAGTTTTCTATCTTTTAAAATATTATAACAGCTAAATATTATTTATCAAAGTTGTTATAAAAATAAAATTTGAATGTTATTTGTTATTTTTGAATTTTTATGAAAAATATAATTTTTTTAGTATAATGTATATAAAAAATGAAATTGTAATTTTTCTTATAAAGTTATGTTCTCTAAAATATAATAATCAATAAATAACTTTTTAATAGATAAAAATATTCGTTAATTTATCATTTTAAAAATTCAGTGTACCGTAGAAGCTCTCTATTAACAATCCATTACTTTTTTGTTTCATATCTCACTTGTTTTCATCCATTCATTAGTATTTTTTCTTTCTTTTTGTATACGTGCATAAAAATAAAATATACTCCTTATATTTTGTTCATCAAACATGATGAATAATCTTGTAGGTTGTGTTTTTCTCAAAACAAAAATCTTGAAGGATGTGTTTGAAAGGTTTCATGAACAAGATGATGCCAATCTTGTTTATCAAACATGGTGGATAAACCTGAAAGAATGGATTTGAAAGATTTAATGAAGTTGATACTAATCTCCATATTGTCCATGCGATTTGAGTTTCGCCTTTTGAATCATGGTTTTGGTATTTAAGGCATCGATGTTTCTTTTATTCTCAGTTGAGTTTTGCATTGCCAAACTCAAGAGTTTTATGTTTTGGTTCATTCTTGATGTTGAGGGAAAAATAGCTGAACTTATGTTGTTGGGGACATATTTCACTAAGGATTTAGTTGTGAATGTATTTTACATATATAGCTATTTGAATGGTTATTTCATGAAATACGAGCTTAATATTGTTATGTATTTGCTTTCTTAAATTTATAGTTATCTTTTTTCGTAAATTATCTTGTTTGTTTAATCTATTAAGATTTCAGATAAAATATAGATTTTGCTAAAAAAATAGAAGATAAGATTTGGTTACAGAAAATAAATACTTTTTTTAAATAAATTAATTTTTTTTACATAAACTTCATATTCTTTCTTGAACATTCAATAATCACTAATGAGGAAGACTATGTTATAACTATGAAATTCATTTTTTTGCTAATTGAACCTTTAATGAAAGGATTCAAACAATAGTCTTTATAAATCTTCATGAAACTTATGATAATTATTTGATGATATTTATAATTATTTTATTGTTGAGTATATAAAATGTATTATTTGATGTGATTGACCCTTATAGCTTGTCCAATTTTGCAATTTTTGTTCTTTCAATAAAAATTCAAATGCACACATTAGTATATCACTGTTCATATAAAAATTAACATTTTTTTTTGACGGATAAAAATTAACATTTATCACCATATAGTTATCTTTAAAATTAACGCGTAACAATAAATATTGGTGATTCTGAATTTTGTAACATTAGTTTTAGTATTAGAGATACATTAACTAGCTTGTCAAACTTTGAAGTTAAATTTGTTAGGAGCGACGCGAATATGATTGCTCAAATCTCGAGCGGTCATTTCTTGATCTTGTCACTATTTTTGTGATTATGTACCTCCTTGTTTTGTTTTTTGATTCATAATAATAAAAATTGTTAAGCCCTTTGGCTTCAAACAAAAAATTAACATCATTTTTCCGTAAAAAACATTAATTATATATGCCATAAGGTTTGTTGTTTTTTAAAAAAATTAAATTAAATGCACATATGGCACATTAGCATATAGTAATAGCATATTAAAATGATTTTACCCTCAACAATTTTCCCATTTTGATGATCAGAAACCATTTGAATTACTCTTATGTTTTATGTATGAATATGATAATAAATTATAAATGCATCTAATTAAATCATGTCTTTTAGATGTTTTAAGAACTTAATTATAAAAATGACATTATGTATATTTTGATTGTTGAATGTGTTAAAATGTTTTATACCTTCAGTATAGTTGTTAAACTCTTTTTTATCGTAAGAAAATAAACATTTTTATGCTACATGTCAACTCCGTAATGATTTTCAATTTTTTTTCTTTTTATTAAGTGATCATAATTTAATTTGACATAAATAATACTACTATATCAACAATTCAATTTCAATCATTAAAATTATTTTAATTATTTGTTATACTTTATTTTTTATCTTTCAAACAGATTTTTTTTTTATATTATTTTAGGAGAATTCTAAACAATGCCTCCGAGGCAATGATTAAAGAAGTAAAAGTGGTAAAAAAAATCTTGGAACTTATGTAGTCGATTTACTTTTTTTTCATTTATAAAAAAAAACTATTTTCAATACAATTTTTTTTGGTAACCTTAACTACTGGTTATGGCATCAAGTGGTTCTAACCTCTCACTAACGCAGTTGCGGAGATCAAATTATAGTCTTCTCTACTAAGTTTAACGTCAATCAACACTGAACTAACTAAGATTTAGTTGGTTGTTAAAACGTATTTAATTAAAACAAAGGTTTAGTTTATTTATCAACACATTTTAATTTATTTTGACAGAGAAGAAAAACTACGACGTTTTTTAATGATTCACTACCAACTAGATAAGCTAATCTATTTCACTATATTCATAGTGACTTTTGCCTTCTAAATTTAGAGAGACTTCAAACATTATAATCAATATTCATAAATACAATCACTAACTAAGATATTTGCATAACAATCCGTGCGTACGTAAATGCATAGACAAGTTCACTGAACCATGTGTGTTTGAAGGCATTTCAGTTGTGAGATGTTATTTTAGTACTTTCAGTCAACTCATACAAAAACATATTATTCAAAATCGTCGAAGTCATAAAACTTTGTAAATATCTACTGCATGATCTTCACCAAAATTATTCTTACAAAGATTGATGATATTTAAAACATGAATTTGTAACAAAAATCCAACTTAAGATGAGAAATTTTTTCAAGAGAGTCTTATATGGAAAGGACTAAGGAGGTAGTACTACATTGAAAATGCAGCATACCATTCATTTTTTTTTTCTTCTACAAATGTGACACTCGTAATAATAATAGGACGGAGGGAGTAAATAATTTCATCATGAAATGATTATAGATTTTTTTGTCAAAAAAAAAAATCATGATTATAGAGGAGTGGAATTAAATTTTTGTTTTTATGAATAATGTATTTAAATTTTTAATAAAAGGTAAAATTTGTATTCCAAGAAGAGTGGAAATTTATGGATAAACCTTTGAAAATAAACTCTTGAGCATAAATTATCAATTCTTCATGGGAAAGTTATTAAAGTACCAAAGTGGTTTTTACTACCTCCGTATCAAAATATAAGTCGTTTTAACTATATTACGCAAATTAAAAAATGTAATTATTGTTGTATGGAAAAGATATTATGAGTTAGTTTACAAAATTGTCCTTCATTAATGGTATGGAAAAGATAAATTGAAGAAGTAAAAGAAGAGAAAATAATAAATAATTAAGATATAATAAGAAAAATAACATTAAATGTTTCATTGATAATGTAAAGTGACTTATATTTTGGTACGAAATGAGTTAGTGACATCCTGAATTAAATTGTCAAGGTCCTCAAAAATAAATGTTTGAAAGGATAATTGGAAAACCAATGTAACTCAATACCCATGAAAAGAACCTTTAATATAGAGGAGCAATCCCATCAAGTCACATAATAATATACAAGAGGGAAAGAGACAGAACAATATCAAGAAGATAAATGCTCAAAAATTTTGTGCTAAAATGAGTCATGGCTCTTAACTTCTTATCCAAGTTATTGAGTAAGAGGAACACACTCAAGCTCAATTTCAAGAACACCTCTCTCAACATTCTGTAGCCTCACTGAGATTTCTTGTTTGATCTTTCCTTCATTAAGGGATATGGTACCATCTCTTAGAAGTTTGCGGTCTTTGCATGCTACAAATTTCTCGAGCTGCACGGCTTCATTGATTACTGTAGATTTTTCAAATGCAATTGCAGCTAAAACTAGTGGTTGAATGTCTATTTCAGCCTCCCCCATAAAATCATCAGTTGAAAATGTATCTTTGTCATACACTAGCTGCATATATAAGCACCGCAACCGCAATAAATTTAATCAAACATGTTTTCCATTTAAAACGGTGTTACGCGCAATTTCAAAATATAGAGATAAAATACTAACATAACAAATAACTTATGATATACTAACATTTATCTGACAAAAGAAAATAGAGATAAAATTGGATTTCTAACGTAAATGCTAATGCATAGATGATGAAAGGGACCCGGATTCCCTGCAGTCAAGGAATCACACATTTGATGTGTAATGCGACGATTTTGATAATTGGATAAAGATTAGACGGCCCATGTTCCGACTTTCATGAATCAGGTCGACAATCCAAAGTCGGAACATGAGTCGTCTGATCTTTACCTGATGCTCCGGATCAATGATTGTGTGAATGCAGATAATCCAAACAGGAAAGAAAGGACATGCTAAATTAAAAAGTACATAAAGGAGAAACAGAAATATGTAATGACTTGGTGACACAAATAAAACTATATATGCAAAAACTAAGCCATTTTGATTTCTATTTTGAAACTCTTGAAAGCGATTTATTCTTTTCCTTTTATGAAGAACACAAAATGAAAAAACAATTTAACTTACCACTTTAAGGGGAGGAATGTTTTCTGGAATTGATAGCATTAGACTTTCATTCCAAACTGGATTCAAATTGTTCTTTATAACACGCGTTTTTACCGACTGCAAGAACATATATTAAAAGTGTGTTACACTGTAAAATTTTAATTTCCTCCATTTAATTTATATTTTTAAAGTACTTAAGAGATAAGAATGCTCACTTGGTGCCCCAAAGAAAGGATGACATAAGGGTCACTGGTCATTACATCTCTAACAGCCAAATGAGTGCCTTTCACAACATTAACCTTAATCAACCCAACAAATTCAACCATACCTGCCTATAACAGTAAATAGGAATAAAAATTCAATAAGTTTATCATTTCCCCTTTTATATTATAATAGTGGTCAAATTTTCAGCTGTCATCGTATTCTAAAGTGACAAATAATCTGAGACAGAAAAATATTCTAAACACGATACTTATAATGAGACAGGGGGAATATATGGATAGAAGAATGAAATTTATTAAAGTTTAAGTCATTTATAACATTATATAGCATATTTGTTGCATGAAATGACTCAAAAAGAAGTTCTTCAAATGAAACATTACCAATGATGTACTCTTCTTTGAAGTCTTGTGCTCAGAATCTTTTCTTGCCCAACTATTTCGGAATCCGTGTCCGATACGATGTTTTGTCGGAGCTTTGTCGTATTTTTTGTTGTCCACATGAAAAGTGTAACACGAAGATGATACAACTCTTCTTTGAGATGGTACAATTGCACATGACAGATTCTCATAACTCTCCATGAACTGTAATTGTTCATATTTTTTCCTGAAAAAATCAGTATAGGACATTTCTTATTAAGAAAGGTGTAATTGTTTTTCCTCAACAAGCAAGAAAAGAGAATTCTGTTTCCTTTTAGTTACCTGATATACTCGGAGCGCTCTTCGATCGAGGTATATGGTTTTGGTTTTTTTATATTACTTGGGAGGCAAGCTTCATACTTTTTATTTAACAATGTATTTCCACCTAGCTTCTCTAATGCATCAACTTGTTCATCTGACCATTCATCTAGCTTCAATGATACAACCTGCAATAGTCAAACATGTAATGCTCATGTGGCAGAATTTAAGTTTTAATTTGGATTAAGGTTCTGTTTGGATTAACAACTTAGTTAAGTGCTTATATCGTAAACGCTTATCATATAGGTTCTGTAAGGATCACATAGTGCTTTATGATAGAAGATAAAATAAAGTCAAACTGTTTTTTTATATAAGTTATACGTTGTTTTCATAGGCGACTCTAGAAATCTTATGAAAATAAGCTGAAAACATGGAATTTCTATTTTTCTTTGAAAATAAATTTAAGATGGTGTATGCATGTATCTCCTTGTACAAGGAGTTCCTTTGAGTACTACAGATATTAATTTATGACATTTTTCTTTTCCATCGATCGTTGATATTTGGCCTATACGAGTTCTACACGAGTTCATCACTCATGTCTGATAAATGTTTTCACAATCGCTAATAAATTAATGTCGAATGATGAACTCATATTTAGAGAAACATGTAATGCTCAAAAACATACCTTTGATATGTGGACTCCTAGACTTCTATGTATACCCGAACACTTGATGCAAATAAATACTCCAAGACTTGAAGATCTGATGTTAAATTAATAAATGTAATGACTAAGAACAAGTATGAACTAATGATAAAGATATTAGCTATTGATATTGGTAATGTTATTTCAACTAAAATACTGAAAAATCCTAACAAATTGGATGCCTACGAAAAATCGGACTAACACTTACACCCATTTTGGCTCTGGAGTTCCACAATCGGCGCAAAACCGGTTTCCAGATTGATGCATAAGAGCTGCTAGCCTTTTGTGTGGACCTAATAATTGATGAAAAAGATTATGAGGTTAAGTTTTCTTTCGAGAGGATAATAAATTAATAACTTAGACTTAATCGTTCAGACGGAAAAACAAAACTTAGCTATAAATTTTCTTTGCAGAATCTGCATAGTGCAGTACGCTGCAAAGCCATTAGATTTAGAGACAGAACTATAAAAGCTTTATGGTGTCCTACACTGTGAAGTCAATGCGAGAATCCACGCACAACCTTTTACATAACTATAACACGTATCGATAAATATATCTATATGATTATTTTTATGCAAAATTAATCATTCCATTGTTTTGGGGGGGTGTAAATAGTAAAAGGATGAAATTTCTGACCTGATACATCTTTATCAGAATTTTCATGTGATGAAGACATTTTTAGCCTCCAATATTTGAAACCAAAACAAAGAAATAATGCTAGAATTCGCAACCAGCCATGTGTGACTTTCTTTCCTGCATTGCACATATCAAATATGTAATCATCATGATCTAGCACAAATCATCTAAAAAATAAAATGAAATACACATAAACATGAACAATTATTTTTGAATCGAAATTCTTAACATATATTATAATTAACATACCTTTCTCCTTTTATATTTTGGCATCAAAAGGACTCAATGACAATTTGTTCTATGAAAAAAACCAAAAGGGTATGAAAAAAAAAAGACCAATTCAAAGAAATTGTGTCCAATTGATGGGATTGTGAATAAATTGAAAAACCTTGAAATGTTTTCAATAGGGTCTTTACAAAAATATGTTTTTGACAAGAATTGATATTAAGGGTTGAAAGTTTGGGAAAATTGCATTGAAGAGAAATTTGGAAATTCCTCTTCAATTGACAAAGGTAATTATGTTGTGATTTTTGGGAGTGGCAACAAATCTCAAACAGGCTTTTTGAGGTAAAGAGAGACAGGTCAGAATTTGTTTATCTTTTGTAACAAATTTTATCTTAAAAAATTAAATCCTTTCATTGATTAATTCTTTTTAACAGAAAACAGACACTAGTTTTTTTGGTTAAGGATATGATTGTATATGTAATATGGTACGTATATTTAGAAAGCATACATAATCAATATCAACTAATTAATTAAATACCCAAAAATAGTTTACACCATTTTCCTTTTCTTTCTAATGTGACAAATAGAGGTGATATGACCTGTTGGATTTACTGTCGACACAATAATTTTGTTGAAACTTAAAACTGAAGTTTTTGTAAAATCACTTGTGTTTGATTAGAGAGAAATTAAAACACGATAATTAGTCCATATACATGCATTAATTTTCGTATTTTAATTTATTTCTTCTCTATTTCTCTCAAACCAAACAAATGCTTAGTCACATGATTTTGTCAACAAAGTCACCGTAAATTCAAACAAGTACTTACTTGCTTGGTGATCCAAATAAATTCTCATAGTTTATTTCTTTTTACATTGGCATTGAAAGCTATACATCTTCTTTCAAAGGAACAACCTTTGTTTCACAACTCACAAGTCCCACATTCAAATTATCTCTATCCATGGTTAGTTAGTTAGTTGTGCCTCTAATTTTGGTAACAGTTACATGTGAACCCTACCACTAAAAGGGGTGTTCGAAAAAAGAAGAACCGAACCGTTGAATCGAGCTATATCATTTCAGTTCATTCAATGAATTATTAATGCGGTTAAGTTTAATAGTTCAATTCGATTAAGTTTATTTGTAATACAGTTCAGTTCGAATTGAGATGCATCATTTATAGTTTGGTTTTCTTGAACTATATAAATTGTCCGTATCAATGATCAATTAAATTTTTGTTTTGAATTGATTCATGAACACCCCTACTAAACACTATTAATGTCATTGTCCATTTACTTCAAGTAGGGTCTATTTCTCTTAGCCCTATGAAAATGAGAGGAAAAAGTCGTGGGAATGGACTATTTCATTCACAACAATGATAAATAGACATCTTATTACTTTTTTACACCTATTTAACACATCATTTATCGCATCACCCTACTTTTTTCTTTTTCTCTCTTTGTTGGATATACTCTAAAGCGGAGTACACAAATCATTTTCCTTTCATAAAATGGATAGGAGTGAAATGAAACATTCCCCTCGAATCTGGTTCTTCCTGTTCTTATTATCAAGTTTTATGTCTTGTACAAATCTAAATAGTCCATCGATTATACTATAATATTGACTATAAATATTAAATGAAAATCAAAGATCAAACATGATCAATTAATAGAAAGAAATGATCCAAAATAGACCTTAATAACTAAAATTAATAAGGGCAAAATTTTGACATCTCAATAAATCATAAAGTCTTGCCTTACCAGAAATGAGACACATCTTATCACTCTAACTTTACCTTATAAAAAACCTAATTAAAGTTTAGTTTTTTTTTTAAAGGTTTAATTAGTAGTTGTACTATCTCTAAAATATTCTATAAATGAAAAAAAAAGTCAAATGCATTCATAGGTCCTTTAAGTTTTTAGTTTGTACCGAATAGATCCTTTAAGTTATTTTTGTAACACATAGGTCATTTAAGTTTTTTATTTGTAACACATAGGTCCTTTAAGTTTTTTTTGTAACACATAGGTCCTTTAAGTTTTAAAACTGTAACACTTAGGTCCTTTAAGTTTTTTTTTTTGTATAACATGATGAGTATAATTTGAAAGGATCTATGTGTTACATTTTTAAAACTTAAAGGACCTAGGTGTTACACAAAAAAACTTAAAGAACCTGTGTTACAAACTGAAAACTTAAAGGACCTATGTGTTACAAAAATAACTTAAAAGACTTATGCGATACAAATCAAAAACTTAAAGGACTGTAGATGCATTTGTCAAAAAAAAAACCATTCAAAGTTAAAATATTCTTTTAAATATTCTATTCTATCCATCAACTTTAAGGATCGAAGAAATTTCAGTGCGCGTTGTTGTTTCTATTCTGATAGCAATAGCAACAAACAACACTCGCTACAAACTCCATAAAAGGTATCATCGCTGCATTCATTTCAACAATTTGGGGCTTATTTCATTTCTCTCACAATTTTTTTGTTTTTTTTTGTTTTCATATTCTGTGTTATTCGAGTGTTTCCACCTCTAACTAGTCATAATATTAATACTTCAATAAATGTGGTTCTTAATTCTTATGTAAGCTGTAATAACAATGTCCCCGTGAGCTTAACCCAATTGGCAGGGACATTGCATTATTTATACAGGGGCTAGAGTTTGAATCCGGGAGACTCCAATTGTTTACTTTTAAGGGTGGAATTTCTAGCCACTAGACTACTGTACAAAAAAAACAATAAATTTCATAAAAACTTCTCTAACCACCTAATCTATAGGCATAACTGAGTCATGTGGATTAGGTTAGTAAGGTTGAGCCATCCCCTATGATGTGAGGAATGAGGAGTATTATGATTAAATCTATGGTAGGTTTTGAAACTAGTGTGTATGTTTCGGCTCATGTACTTGTATGTAGTGTTGTCAATCGTAGATTGCAGAAAATAGCGCTTGTTCAAATTCTGCTACGCTATAGTGTTATAGAACTTCTATAACTGTTATTTGACAACATTGTTGTATTTGTATGCCTTATTTTTTTTATTATGTTACTTATTGAATGATGCTGATTGTTCTTAGGGTTTTATATAATCCCTGAAGCATACCAAAAAAGGCATTGCAATGGAGTCTTTAGTTCTTAAACTCCATGAAATTTCAGCTGTCAAATTTGGAAACTTCAAGCTCAAATCCGGCATCTCCTCGCCAATTTACATAGACCTCCGCCTTGTTATATCTTACCCTTCTGTCCTCCGGCAAATTTCTCAAACTATGATTTCTTCTGTCTCGGATACTAAATTCGACCTTGTCTGTGGTGTCCCTTATACCGCTCTTCCTATTGCCACTTGTGTGTCTGTCACACACAACATCCCTATGGTCATGCGCCGCAAAGAAATTAAAGACTATGGCACTTCTAAAGCCATTGAAGGTGATTTTAAGCATGGCCAAAGTTGCTTGGTAATTGAGGATTTGGTTACTAGTGGCACATCGGTTTTGGAAACTGCTGCGCCGTTGCGTAACATAGGGTTGAAGGTCAGTGATGCTGTTGTTTTGATTGATAGAGAACAAGGTGGAAGAGAGAATTTGGAGAGTAAAGGAATCAAGTTGCATGCGATTCTTAAATTGACTGAAATGGTGAAAATTTTGAGGGAAAAAGGAAGGCTTGATGTGGAGATGGTTAGGGTTGTTATGAGATTCTTAGAGGAAAATCAGAAGGTTGCGGCATTGGAAAATACATCTAAGTTCAAGAAGGTATTGTCATATTTGGAGAGGGCTAAGTTGTCGAAGAATCCAATGGGAAAGAGGTTGTATGAGATAATGGTTGAGAAGGAAAGTAATCTGTGTCTAGCTGCAGATGTTGGAACTGCAGCTGAATTGCTTGAAATTGCCGACAAGGTGAGTATTTTTTTTATTTCGGAAATGGCATTTTGTTTGATATCTTATTTAAAACGAAAATGTTATAGTGTTCTTAATTTGAAAATTGGAAGAGTCGTGCTCTTGATTATCATCGATTGAATTGTAGTTAGAAAACAGTCATAATGAATAAACTATTTAAACTAATTTCCCTTTTCTTTAATATCAGGTTGGTCGTGAAATATGTTTGCTGAAAACCCATGTGGATATCTTACCAGATTTTACACCGGATTTTGGTGCTAAGCTTCGCGCGGTATAATGCTAATTTAAACCATTTCTTACCCAGATTGTTGCAGAACAAGATTTTGCACCCTGATATTGTTAAAATCTTTACACTCAAGTAGATTTGCTAGCTTTTATTGAAAGTAGAATGGTTATGTAATGACTTTAACCAACTATAAGAGTGTTACGTGTTTATATGAGCAACATTTTACCAAGCATCAAGGAGTTTACACGTTTCTGGAGTATTTTGTTATTAACATATGATATCTCTGTTGAAGATTGCAGAAAAACACAACTTCTTAATATTTGAGGATCGTAAGTTTGCCGACATTGGTAACACAGTGACAATGCAGTATGAAGGGTAATACATTGCTGGAAAGTTTTGTATTCTTTTTCAGTTTCCTTTCATCTGTTTCTGCATTTACCGTAATATCCTTCTTTTATGTTAATTGCAGAGGGATTTTTCATATATTGGATTGGGCTGATATAGTAAATGCTCACATTATCTCTGGTCCTGGAATTGTGGATGGATTGAAGCTAAAGGTCTATAGAAAAATCGTGATCATAACATTATCTTGAATGTAGTTATATATACAAAAAATTCTAGTCTAACATGTTAAATGATGAACAATACACAGGGTTTGCCTCGGGGAAAGGGTTTGTTGCTACTTGCTGAGATGAGTTCAGCTGGTAACCTTGCCAAGGGAGATTACACTGCTGCTGCAGTGAAAATTGCTGAGGATCATTCTGACTTTGTTATTGGCTTCATCTCGGTCAATCCAGCATCGTGGTCTGGGGCACCGATAAATCCTTGTTTCATTCATGCAACTCCTGGAGTTCAAATGGCGATCGGTGGTGATGGTTTGGGGCAGCAATATAATACTCCACATTCTGTAAGTTTATGCATGTTACAATCTATATTTGAGTTATTCGATAAAATTAATCATATGCATTGCCAATTACCAACTCTCTCCAAAGTCTATGCTCTCAGGTGAAGGATCATAAATGATTTTATACGCGGGACATCTTTTTATGAACCATTCAGTTTTCTAAAGAATAAATGAACCATCAAACCATTTCTTTAAAAACTCATTGTTTTCTTCTTTCTTTTCAGGTTATCCATGATAGAGGTAGCGACATTATTATAGTGGGGCGTGGCATCATCAAGGCAATGAATCCGGCTGCAGCAGCACATGAATACCGTCTTCATGGATGGCGTGCATATTTGGACAAGTGCAAGCAAGGCATGTTTCCCTAACCAAATGAAAGAGAGATGTTTCATTTTGCAGTTGTTCATAAATAGCTTCATAGCATCAGTAGCATGGATGCAACATTGGAATTTTGTTTACTTTTTATCTAGAAAATATTTTCAGCTTAGCTATATATACCAGAAGGGCTTCATTTTCGGTTCATATATGAATAAATGCAAGAAAAACATTTCATGTAGTACTGAACACAATTTTGGAGATGATTAAATGTCATATTTGGGAGCTAAAAAAAGATATCTTCTCATTTGTCCAAGAAAATAAAATAACAAATGCTAAGTACACATAAATATGTTTGAGTAATCGTTCAAAAAATATGTTTCTGAGTACCGGAAAGAATCATTTTCAATTATTTGGCTACAGCAAACAAATCACTTTAAATTATTATCAAGTTGTTTGACTATATAGTCAATATTTCATTTTCTTGTTAAGCAAGTAGAAAAAGGTACAAGGTTCATTACATTATCTAAATTATGTCTCATTAACTGATGAAGAATAGACAAATGTACAGTACAGCAAGAATCAATGACACAGTACAATACAGCAACCAAATTTCATCAATTTGTTTGTCGTAGATAATAAATTTCGTCAGTTGTGTTAATCATACATAATGGATCAAAGTTTCAAATTACTGACTCATCTAGTTGCTATGCTATGTTTCACAATTCACAATGAACCTACACTAACAATAGTGACAATACCGCTCCTGGTTATAATACATCATCACATAGAATCTTCTTCGATTAAATATCTTAGGAGCTTGTCGTCATAGAGATCAGGCGTGTTGGTTTCAGTTTCAGTAAATGTCTCATTCAATGACAGTATTTTATCTTCAATTGTGTTTTGAGATATCAATCTTGAAACACACACCGGCTGAGTCACACGAGCCACTATCTCTTCTTCAATAGATTTCCTACATGGATCCAACAAGACGACTCTGCATGCAGCATTTATCAAAATTTGTTTTTTGCGAGCAGTCTGAAAATCTACCAACAAAACTACCGGTCCATCATTGTTTTCAAATTCCTTGATACTATTTTCACATGATTTCATCATTTTAGTAGTATAGAGAAGACAATTGAAACCAGCACGATGCAAATCCACATGAAAATAGTAAAGTGCATCGTCATAACATGAAAATACGACCGACTTTGAATTTGTAGAAGTGTCTTCTCGCAAAAGTTGCATCAGAATTTCCAACTTAGTAACCGGCCTTGTTTCGGAAAACATGTCATCTATTGTGAGTAAACCTCTACAATAAGGACACGTGAGAGGGCTTTTGGTGCAGGCGAACCATTTTCTGATGCAACTCCGGCAGAAAACATGAGTACATATTGTGATCAATGCATGAGAAGGAGTAGATAGACAAATTGAACACTGATCTTTTTCTTGTAGTACCCTCCTAGTTAGGATTGATTGCAAATTAAGATTTGTCGAAACATCTGCAGAAAAAAGAGTCAGAAAAATATAAATACTCGCAACAAGTTACAATCTAAAAATCAAACACATACAATTAAAATTGTCCTGTCTAGTTCCTTATTTTTAACATATGAAACGCGACACACTCTAAGAGTATTACTATTACTAACCTTGATGTTCAAATTGTACAGGAACAAAATCAGTCTCAAACTTATATATTTGAAAATGTATACAAATTCTACGGAGTTTAGGCAACACACGTAGAAACAATTCCTTATAGTTTTTCTGAGTAAGACAAATTCTTGCTTCCTGAAGAAGATTATGGTAATGTGCACGAGCTGTTAACGAAAGTTGAGTGAAGTGAGTTGTGAATGTTACTACGTCTTTGTTGTGTTTACGACGTTTTTGCGGAGGGTCCATTAATTGGATGATTTCAGTGAAGAAAACGTTTTTGTGTTTTCGCTTGGCGGCGGTGTAATGTTGTGGGCAGAGAACAAACGGTTGCTTGAGAAGCAATTGTGTAATAATAATCGGGATGATATGATATGATATGATAGTAGATAGATAGGGTGTAATAATTTGGCATTGGGCTATTGATATCAAAATTGGCTAACCTATTGCTTGTTAAGTTTAAAAAAGATATTTAGTCAAAAAAAAAGTTATGATTAAGTTAAGGTTCAAGGGAAAAAGAGTTTCTTCTTCTGCACCAATACATTAAGTTAACAAATTAAAAAACTAATGAAATTCTTTGAGGCCGCTTGTTATAGTATTTTTTTGAAAAATAATCATTTTGAAGGAAATAACATTTGTTTGTTATAACTCTTAAAAATAATCAGAATTAGAATATAATTTAAAAACTACTAAAAATCTGAAGATGATATTAGTAGTTTGTTTAGAGGAAAGAGAAAATAAGTGTAAAAAATTTTCAAACAAAAAAATCCTTAAATTTATAAGATTAGTTTGTTATATTTAAAAGATATGATTTTTCTTAAAAAAATATGATTTAGAAATTTGTTTTATTCAATTGCCTAGAAGAGGATAGCTTGGGTAGATAATAATTGATGAATAGTACAAACACTACAATTTTGTTGGGATATATTTATTTTATATGATATATTACGTTTGAATAATTGTCCTTTATGGTAATTTTATAATACAAAATCACTTTTATATGATTGTATCCTAACAAGGTAAAAAACATTTTTTTATAAAAAGTAATTTTTATAAAGGTTAAACAAACACAAAATAACTTCTGATTTTTTGTAAAATCTCTACATTATTTAATAACAAAATCACTTATATTTTAATCTGTAACAAACGAGCCCTTTATCAATTAAGGAACTATTTACCTATTATTGTGTTTTATATATATAATGAATTTCATAAGAAAAATATAATTTTATTGTTTATAAGCATTACAATAAGTGCGTAAGAAAAAAGCATTACAATAATTTTTTTAATTTTTCTATAAGAAATTTCAATATTCACCATTGTTAGGATTAATTTTTTTTTAATCATTTTGAAAGTTTCGATAAATAATACTTAAATATTATAATATTTTTATGAGTATTTTCACAATATTGAATTTTTATAATTGTTTACAAAAGAAAATTGAAGATATTAATGATTAAAATTATGTATTCGTATACGTAAACGACAATTATTTTGATACAAAGAAAGATAGTATTTTAAACGGATATTCTAGGATTGAGCCGATCGAAACAAGTCATTAGATTATAATATTTTTGAAAGAATTTTTTGATTTAATTACTCTTTTGGTCCCTTAATTATTTTTTGGTCCCTTAACTAAATAAAGTTTTGTTTTTGGTCCCTTAATTATTAAAAATTTCATTTTAGTCCCTTAACTTATTTTTCGATTTTATTTTGGTCCCTTAACTCTTCATCCGTCAACCACTTTGGTCCTTCCTTTCAAGGGACCAAAACAAAACAAAACAAATAGTTAAGGGACCAAAATGACAAAAAAAAGGTTAAAAGACCAAAACGAAACTTTTAATAATTAAGAGTCCAAAACAAAACAAAAAAATAAGTTAAAGGATCAAAACGAAACTTTTAATAATAGATATATTACGTCAAAACAAATCTAATGGCAATGGATATATAACTAAAAAAAATCTAATGAGTAGAAAACCTTTTTTTTTGTTGTAAAAAATATCTAAATTTTTAATATTCCAACAAAAAATAATTTAGTATTTAAATAAAAAAATTGAGATTAATTTTATTAACACAATAAATTATGTTAACTCCTCTCCTTAAAAATCTTTTCCTCTTCCCCACTCTTCTCTTCGTTTGAACCAAACAAGCCCTAAAGTTGCGATTGTGTGAGAGACTGATCTAAGGCAGCAAGTAGGGAGATTCTTGCTAGCTTCTGATTAAAAGGTACTTGTTAGCCCTAAATAAATTAGTATTCATTGTTATTATCATTAAAGGTACTTTTTATAGTTATCTTAGTTTTTTTTTGTTTAGGAACTACAAACTGATTTATTAAGATGGATAAACACGGAAGAAAGATAATTAAATCCATAGAGAAGTGCACTTACTCTGATTCTGAATCCAATTCACATGATGATGATGCCAACAAGAACATAAACTCAAATAATACTTATAAAAGTTGTGAAGTGATTTCAAAGTTGTTGCTTCCTGATGACTTGATATTTGATATCCTTACTTTTGTTACTCCTAATTGCCTCATTAACACTGCAAGGTATGTATGCAAATTATGGGACGCTACTATACGCAGCTCCCATTTTGTTGAAGCTTCCGAACGCCGGAAAAATTCTAAACCTTGTCTTTATGTTGATAACTTGCAGTCTGAAGGTAATTCTTATCTCTTGAAATTTAACGATGATGTGAACGACCACCATTTTGAAAGGATTGATTTAGGAATACCTGAAAAATTCGGACATGTAATCGATAGTTGTGATGGCATATTGTTGCTTAAGAATTTGCGTAGTGAAATTTTTCTCGTGAATCCCATCCTTAAATGCTGGCTTAGAATTCCTCCTCCTCCTAGGCCGCATTTTGAAGTAATTAATTTTCCATTTACTATAGCACGTGTTCCTCACACGACCAAATTCAAGTTATTTCATGTAAAAGTCGACAATGTTTCGGGTGATATCTTGTGTATTATTTGCTATGTGCTGAGAATCGGAATAGAGAAATCGTGGAAAGAGATAGCTAGAAAAGAAGCTTATAGTTACGGGGACCAACTACTTTATAATGGAGGCAATGAACTTTATTGGATAAGAAAGACAGAAGTGATTGTGATGGATGTTGACAAAGAAATTATTGTACGACATTATCCACCTTCCCCTCCCCCTATGTTCTGTCGTGAAAAATATTTATGGATGAGAAATCACCTTTCTTGCATTGCGTATAAAGATTCTCGCTATTATCAAATCTACATTTTAGATTTCGATTCAGGAAAATGGTCTATTTATCATGAGATCGGACCTTTTGATTCTGTGACTACTCACGGTCATGAGCTTATTTTTATAAAACCACTACTTTGTTTTCGTTTCTGGATCAACGATCAAATTATCCTTCGAGTACCTCTACAAGATCCATTTGGAGAAGAGGCGCATTTTTGTTACAATGTGAAGACTAGACATTTGACAAGGATTGAAGACATTGATGTTGGCCATTTTGAAGTATGGCTTCATACTAACAGTTTAGTTTTATTACCAAATAGTTCGGCATAGCTGAGTTTTCCGGTATATAATATATGTAGTATGATTATTTATAGTTCTCTTAGCTGAAAAACAAGAATTTATGTTTCTATATTGATTGGGAAATACTTGATGTGTTTTACTTAATCTGGTTTATATTATTATTAATCTTTAGCATTGCTTATACTAGTGAATTATGATTGTTGTTTGCTGTAAAACCATCTTCCATTTAATTCACTTCCATTGTTGTTTTGTGCTTGAACTGCTTGTACCAAAAGGCATAAGAAATATATTTAATTTCCTTAAACCATTGTTTTCAAAGTAGCTAGCAACATGCTCAACCTTATAAAAAGTCCTATGAATGTCCCACATTGGATGAGCGATGACCTGAACATGTATTTATGAATAGAACAATCCTCACTTTATATGTCTATTTTGTAAAGTTGAAGAAAGTCCAATTGGAATTCTAAGTTGGTATTAAAGTCTCCTTCAAGATCGGTTGAGTAATATTCTTCTCCGTGTTTGTCATCAGTGATAGGGTGATGGAGGTCATAAGGATGGTTAAGGTCGAGCAACAACATTTCGATTACGATTTGGTCTCCATCATTGAGGGGACGCTTTGATATTGGGATTATATGCTTTATGTTCCTCTTTTTTATCTAACAGCTTTTCTCTGTATTCTATCCCTTTCTTGTGTGATCTGTTGTATTGAATAAATTGGATTTTTCACTTGTGACATGAAATTCTTTTGAACTATATTTCTATGTTATGCTTGTGCTAGATTATATGTTATCACTTTGTGACCATTACCATTACCATTACCATTACCGGTCATATTTCACTTTCACCATACAGTTAATATTAGCATACAAGTGAAGTATATTACATGCACCTCCCTAGCAAGATTTAACCCTATGAATTATGAGGGAAAAAAAAACTATCATATTCATATGAAGTACACCATGTTCATGCATTTAATGTAAGGATAAGCAAAGAGAGTTTGCTTCCTAAATTACGAAATAAGTAAAAAAAAAAAAAACTAGAAGATACGTATTTACTACAAGAAACGCATTACTACAAACTATTTAGTCTAACTATAATTCTACTCGAAGAAAGGACATCACTTACTTCCGGTCATTGTTCTTTCCAAATCCTACCCGTAACCCTTAGCTTCAACTCTTTTCGGTCACCACCTGAAAAGAAGAGCGCCATATTTCTCTGAATAATGAGACCGTCAAAACTGTCGCGAATATTGCAGTGGCTTTCTCTTATGCTTCTTGGCACTCCTTGCCAAACCATCTTCCTCCCATTTCCGCCTACCTCTAGACTGTAGCTATACTTTTTTGCTTCGCTATCATCACCCATAAACCGCAAAAAGGCTATGTAGACAGGAGCCGTTCCAAGTTGAAACGTTTCAAAATGTAGACAAAAGTATTGACCATAACAGCTGAAAACCTGGAAACGGGTGTGGGATTAGCGAGTAATCCATAAATCGCCTAAAAGTCGATTATTTTGTAGAAACAAAAATGAAATACTTATATATGGCCCTTGTATAAATAGTTCATTTCAAACACAACTTGAAAATATAAAACTCAGTTATTCAAATGTTGCACATAAAGAAAGTTACATGGTTAATTACATTGTTTAAATTCTAAATTCTCATTAACTGATGCAGACAGACACATGCCTCAAATTATACAATAGAAGGAGGGATGAAGAAAGATAAGCAAAACAATACCGTTAACATCCATGTCGCATTTTCGACTTCATGAGGATTTGATTTGACATAGCGATGGTTAAAAGTGCTACCATTGTGCATGTCCACTTTGTGATCTTCTTTCAGATGGGTCACCAGGTAGGATATATCACCCACAACAGAGCACTGGGAACCGGCATATGGACAGTTATAAGGTCTATATGAACATTGAGATTCATGTTCTGGTTTGTCGTAGTATGGGTATATACCGATGCACCCGAAACCTTTGTATTTACACGGGAGGGCAAAAGATGCAGCCACCTTCTCCAATGCTAAACATCTAATATTTCCCAGCTCGTGCCTACATGTAGGGCACCGGTTATGTACCCTCGGTTTGCAACCTGAGCATATAGTATGACCATTTGAACACTGCAACGGAAGCAGAGATAAAGAAGTTAACTAAATTTTGAAGTAAAGTTTTGTTTTAGAGGATATTTAATTTGAAATTTAGAATCAAAGTGAAACTGCCAATATTCTCAGAATAGATAAGCAAGCAAGACATGTGATGATAAATATTGAATGAAGAAATTTACATCCCAATCTTATGTTTTGCAATCTTGCTACCCCTACCGATCTACATAAAGATCATACGAGTTACTAAAGTGCTACCCCATCTCGATCTAAGCTAAAGATCTCGATCCTGACGACATTGATAACTACTGTTTGTGCTTATGACAAGCCTAAGAGATAGTTGTTTTAGTTTAAGTTACTATGGAAACGGGAATTCATTTTTAACTTTTCTCCAATCTAATATGCGGCAACACCACTCCATGACCATTTCTGGGCAATTTCACTTTTTCGAAGAAAATGATAATTAGTTTTTTGAAGAAAAAGATCCAAAAAACATGCCTTCCCAAGAATCCGAAAAATCAACAATATAATCATCATCAATAAATCATAAATAACCTGATGGATCGGAGGGTACATGGCATTCAGGCATACAGGACACTCTAAAAGCTCACGAACACTGCTTAAAACAGTTCCAGTAGGTTTAGGAGCAGTTTGTGTAGGATCGTTCATCAATTCACCAATATCTGTTGACTCTTGAATTTGAGGAAGATCAACATCACTGTTACTCCGTATATCATCAAAGAGGGGATTATTCAATGCCATGCTAGCAAGAGCAATCACCAGCAGCCCTGCAAGACGAGATAAAAACACCGGAATCAAATCAATACATTTGAATTAATGAAAAACAACACACATCAAGCATCCAAAAGAACAAACATTTGTTATAGAAAATACATGCCAAATTCAATCATATAGAGTGATTGGGATTTGGAAATGCTAGCTTCTTACCTTACAAAAAGTAACTATCATCGAATTATATTATTGGACCCATAAGACAACCATTTTTAAAACACTAATATTCCTTCAGGAAATATCATTTATCATTAACATTTTAAAAATTCAAGAGTTAAGACAATAGCATCAATTACTGCCAAACAGGTTCCACTACGTACCAAATCAACTTGTGCTTTGTCAGAAATCAAGTTTTCAAAAAGATCAACAACAGAGTTATTTAAGAATCTCTTTCACAATAAAGTTTGATCATGTACCATAGCTATATTACTTTGTTGACTATGCATAAGAGCAACGGGACTGACCAAATAACTTTGTCAAACTACAAATTCTAGGGAGGCATGGAGTGCCGCATGTTTACATTTAAATAATAAAATTTGACATGGTGCTTCACAACTAGCTTTGACCAGTTTTGATTAGGTACGAATAAAGGAGGCCAACAGAATACAGAATAACAAAAGACAAGAAAAATAATACAAGTTTATTAGCATGACCAAGTCAAATGTGGAACTTTGCAGGCATAGGGTCAATGAACCGGTTCTCAAGGGAGGTATAAAAAAGACAAGGATAAAAAGACGGCAAAGAAACACTCAAACTTTAAATTGTCCCCTTCCTAAGCTCTGCATTTGTAATATAAATCACCATCTGCTAAAATAACGCCAGTTTTGTATCTTCCTTCTTGTACATTATTGAAAGGCATTTTGACATTGCATGGAAATGGATGTAAGGGAAGAACATGAGTGTCGCCAAACACACTCGGTATCAGAAACTGAAAACACAGACCCATCTGACATTGGCTGCCTACTGGGCAACAAAACAGTGATGTTATTGTTAAACGGCAGCCATGGTGCAATTATGGCAAAATGGCGTGGCGGACTTTTCGACAAACTGCCGTAGGCAATTTATGAAGGAATGCCCAACATGGTGGCACCATAGGCCACAATGACTTGTTTATATGGTGGATTTTTTACCTTCTGCCATCAACAACACTTTCGGACAATCAAAGTGTTGGTCTAAACAAACCTAAACCTCAAGAATCAAACTACGAAAGACAAATTGATCTGACAAAAACACCCAAAAATCACCAAGACCAATTCCATACCACAAGCAATTAAACTAAAATAACTTGGCCACAACAAGATTACACATAACAAGGCTAAGCTTTCACTAGTATCGTATTCTTTTCTCACGAAAATCAACACACGCTATACCAAACATACCACATGACAAAAAAATCATACTAAGAAAAGAAAAAACTAGGCACACATACACATAATGTAATACTACTACAACACAATATTTGTTTTTGGTGTTAATGCTTCAATTCCCAGAGGAAGCGGGCCTTGGTGATCCAGAGTTCGGCCACGAAATAAATAAAATTTGAAAAAAAATTGTCTTTACCAAGAATCAAACTCGGGTTCTCTGACTTCTCCCGAATAATTCATCCTAGGGGGAGCTCATTAACAACTTTAGCTCAATCACTTGGTTATAACACACTCATTTTGATCATTCACAATTCAAATGCCACCCATATTCTAAAACACCCCATTGAAAAACCAAACAAATAAAAAGGAAACTAAGCAAAAAAAAAAAAAGACCAAACATAAACCTTAAACAGAACAAACTGTGCAATCCATTAAAAAACACAGGTGATTAAAACCCTAACTTCAACCAACCAACCAACAATGCATCACATTTCAAAATCAAACAAGCAACAGATCTACCAGAAACACAAATAAAAAAAACCCAAAAAACAAAAAACAGTGAAGGACATAAAAATTGAACCTTTATAATAACAGTAGTAATTAAAAAACTAAAATTTGAAAAATAGAAGAAACCCAGAAACTTAAAAAGTAGAATGAAGGTGAAGAGAAAGAGAAAAATACCTGAAATGTAAAATTGATGAGATGAGAAAGAAGGAAAATGGGTTTTGGTGGGTTTTTCAAGCTTTTAACAGAAGTGTAATAAATGAAGAGCGTGTGTCTTGAAGTTGAACAAGAATTTTCAAATTAAAGACATGCAAGAGAGAGAGAGAGAGAGAGAGAGAGAGAGAGAGAGAGAGAGAATTTTCTCGGGAAAATTTGGATGAGAAAAGGGAAAAGGTAGAGGGACCCACACTAGTTCATTCATTCACTTTGGTTTGTTCTTTTCTTTTGAACTTCAAATTCAAAACGAGTTTCTAATGAATTTGATTATACGGTCAAGTCCTTTTGACTTGAAGCTCAAGTAGGAAAAATTAAGTTTTCTTTGAATTAGGAAAGGGGTTGGAACTTGGAAACATTTGAATTAGATTAGTAGAGAGTTTAATATTGGGATGAAAAGTGGTATTGGCTCGGGATCTAAGAGTTTAATATTGGTTTTGAAAATTAGAAAAAAAATTTATGAAGAAAGAGGTATTAGAAACTTTTTGACTGATTTATAAAAAGAGAGATCGACATTTCGGCCAGCGATGTTCTTGTGTACAGATGAGAAGGAAGGAAGCATGATTGTGTAGATTTGATTGGAGTTTTTCCACTTGTAGTGTTGAGGAATTTACGGTGGGACAAACAATTCTCAAAGCTGCTTAAAATAAAATGGCCAAATATGAGCAAGCGTGTTATGACAATCAACAAGTTTTTATACCGTTTGGATTTGACATTTTTTATTTTCTAACACCAGAAACTATAGATCTTTTGAAAATAGTATAAAGGATCATGCATAACAATATCGTATTGACGTATCGCCTAATCTATGAACGTAGTTTTTCAAAGATTATATTTCACTATACATAAAAGTTTAGTGGCGCAGCTAGTTGTCCATCTACCTTTTATTCATGTATATATATATATATTAAGCCAAAAAAAATTATTTTCATTTTTTGGTAAAAAAATTTATTTTTTATTTGTATTTTAAAAATTACTTTTATGATAATTTAATTAAAAACAATAAAATAGTTTTTGAATATAAATTAAAAGAGTTTTTCGGACATTTAATAATTTAAATATTCATGTTTGAAATTTTAACTTAACAAAAAATCGCAATTTTAAAAAAATTTATCTCTCAAAAGTCAAAAATGTTTTTTTGAAAAGCTATTTAAAGTAGCTTTCTTTCTTAGAGTTTTTTTTTTAAAAAAATTTATGATCCAACAAAATATGTAACAAAATGATGAAATACTCAAATGACATTTTAAAAAATACTATTTAAACCAAATTTTCATTTGAAGTTTTTTTGAAATAAAAAATATTTCCTAAAAAACTTTTCGCAAAAAAATAATAACTATAAAAACACCTTGAGAAAAGGTAAAACGAACTAGCCCATAGTAAAATAATTAATTGAGGATAAATTTACACAATGTATATATGTCGTTTGTTAATTTACATCCATTTAAAAATAAGAAGTGTAAATTAGAAATGAGCACATTTTTCTATCAAAAAAAAAGAAGAAATGAGCACATTTTTATATTGGACAAAAAACCATTAATCCTTAATATTATAATTTATAAACTTGTAGGCTGAAGGTTATTTTGGTAAATTTATTTTTGATACAAAGAAAAAATAGTCGCAATTGTAAGGTTCATTTTTTTTGTACATCAGAAAGATAAATTGATTCTGCTATAAATTGATCTGTGAACTTTCCCTTATCTAATTCATATGTTCCTTAACTTTTATCAATTGAGCTATGCGATCATACATTTTCTTCATTCTTTTATTGGAAAATAACATCAAATATTGTTCTATAACTAAAATATAATCATGATTTTAAATTGTCATTGCGGTCACAAGTCATAGTAGTATATTGTTGTGAATTGTGATTGTGGCTAGCTATTGCAGTTATTGCGACACACATTGTAGCTGTTGTAGCGTGAATTAATTTTAAATTTTCATAAAATATATAAATGGCGCCCCATGCTACTACGTACTACTACCTCTGTTCCTTATTATAAGGGACAAGTCACTTTTTAGATTCATTGAATAATTAATGTATCTAGTCTATATATTGATGACCAGATACATTAATTATTCAATGTATCTAAAAAGTGACTTGTCCCTTATAATAAGGAACGGAGGTAGTATTATATTTGTCTACCATAACACAATCTCAGTTTATTATGTAAATATCAATTAGGGGGTGCTTGAAATACACAATTGAAAAATTGTTAAAAATAAGATATTTTATTAGATTTGAACTATATTGAAATTTGGGTTCTGCAATTTTAATTTTTTTAGTATGAAAATTTCAACGAAACTAGTAAAAGACCTGTGCGATGCACGGGTCGCGTAATATTACCGTAATTATACAAAAGTGAATTATATTGATAATATTATTAAATATTTAAAGATAGTAAATGAAAATTATTAAATATTAACAATGTGCCCGTTGCATATTTTATTTACCCGTGTTTGCAAAATCAATATTATATGTATTGGTTTTAGATGCTTAAAAATATGTACACATATGAGAAAGTCAATATAATAAAATTTAAAAAATTCATTATCATCATATTTTCAAAATATCAACATTAATATATTATTTATATTAATTATCTCATTATTTTATATGCAAAACACAATTATATGTTACCACCGTGCCCGTTGTGGATTTTATGTACCAGAATGAGATGCATAAAAAATATACTAATATGATAAAGTCGATATGATAAAAAATTTAGCCCATAGCTTATTTACAAAAAGATTAATATGAATAAAATTTGACAATAATTTTTTTAAAAAATATTCTATAAATTAAAATAAGGGATCAATTTAATAATTTACAATGTATAAAAATCTGATTTAAAGTAATGTAAAATTAAATTACAGTTACAATCAAAATTGAAATTCAAGATTCAAATCACATAACATTTAATAATTTTTTTTTAGTGAGATAAACAATGAATAATTAATATCTAATAACTACGTTGATAAAATTTTGATACGAAAAGACTATGAAAGGCTAGTTTTGTTCCAAAAAATAAATATGAAATGCTATCTATCTTAATGGAGTAGTAAAAGATTTTTTTTTTTGAATTTTTTTTTTTGAAAAAGCAAAGAGTAGTAAAAGATTTGTCAGACTTTTTTAACTAACTAAAAGTAAGGTTAGTCTAGAAACACGTGAAAGTTATCTCTATTATTATTATTATTATTATTATTATTATTATTATATATATACGTTACGATAGTTCCACGGAACACTCTCGTGCATTTTCAAGAAAATTTACTTATGTGTCATTCAATTAGAGCTTCTCTAAGAATTTTTTTATATATTTTTTTTTGATATTTTTTGTAGCGTAATTCAGTTGCATTCTTAGCATGTTTTTTTTAGATTTTTTTTTGGGAATAAATACGTTTGCAGTTTTTTTGGGAATAAATACGTTTGCAGTCCCTATAAATATACAAAATTTTATTTTTAGTCCCTAAAAATTTTTTCAACAGGTTATGGTCCCTCAAATATTTCCTATCATGATTTTTTGTCCTTATTTATCATTTAACTCGAGTATATCATTCAAAATTTTAAAATTTTTTCCGCTGACATGTTTAGTACATTATGGGGATATCTATTACAGAAGATGAATTTTTTTTTACCAATACATTAATTTAATATGAATTTTTTAATTTTTTGCGTTTAAAAATTTATAAATAATTCATCTTAGGTTAAAAAATTCTAAATTTTTGTAGGAGAGGTTCTTATCTCTATCTCTATTATCTCTATATAATATAATTACGGATGTCTCTCTCCCGATCATTATCCAACGTGGCAAGCAACCAAGTATTCATATGTCTATGTGGCAAGATTTCAAGGCTTCAAGTTTTAAGCAATTAGGCAAGCTAAATATACTCTCTTCGATTCCCTCCGGCAACACTTTTCTAATTTTATATTATTTTACTTAGATTTAGTTAAGAGCTTTAGTAAAAGTAACATGGTTCGATTCTCACCAGCAACAAAAAATCTATTTTTATGATATATGTTTGTACTTATACTATGTAGATTTAATTAGGAGTTGTAGCAAAAGGAACATGGTTCAATTCTCACCTACAACAAAAAAATCTATTTTTATGATGTAATTTTTTACTTAATTGTTACTAACCATAATTTTTAAAAAGTACTAATTTGTATAATCTCTATCTCTATAATATATATTTACGGATGTTTCTCTCATGAACAAAATTTCACAGGATAATCTATAATGAACCAAAGTTTATGTGTTTCATATATGTCTCTCTCACGAACAAAATTTAGTATGAGATACACGTTTTGATTTTTTTTTGTTGAGACCGGGGTATCCACCGCCGAACGCAGTGACTAATCCCTCGCCAGATTGGAGGCACCTCAAAGGGTGGGATAACTGTCTCAGAAATTTAAAGTTGCTCAATACCACACGGCTCGATTTTCACAAATAGCTAAAATTATATTTTTATGATTATTTTTTAGGCAATTTTATGATATTTTATTTTATTGCTTATGAAAATATTTACACTTATATTAGTATACTTGGATTTTTTTTAATTTATACGGGATCAATATTTATACTAATATATATTAATACAAGTCTCTTCTTTTTTTTTTTTAATTTACACGAGACTTATATTTATATTCATATATCAATACATGGTCATCTATATATTTTTTTTATAATTTCTACGAAGACGGGAGAGAAA
This sequence comes from Trifolium dubium, assembly GCA_951804385.1. NCBI lineage: Eukaryota > Viridiplantae > Streptophyta > Magnoliopsida > Fabales > Fabaceae > Trifolium > Trifolium dubium. The sequence goes on along the minus strand of OX638063.1, from coordinate 9,331,255 downwards.
ATATTATATTATTGAGAACGGAAAGTGGGAGATCACACCCTCTAGAGTATTTTATCCTTTTAAATCTTTACATTATTTGTATTACTTTTCATATTTGAATAAAATCAATATTAAATGAACGTCTACGTAATATAAAAATAAAAACCATATACTAATACGAAGACTTGTTTATAATTTCACGATAACGTATATTGCTATCAGGATCTAGATTTGTATCCATATATTAATACGATGACTATATATATTTTTTTTATAATTTTTATAGGAGCTATATTTATACTCATGTACAGGTTTTTTTTGTCGTAATTTTTACAGAATTATATTTTTTTTACAATGTTTTAATACGAGACGAAATACTTTTTTTATAGGAACATAAATATTTATACACATATTAATACGGAAAACCCATTTTTTATAGTACGACATATATTTACACTCATATTAATATGAATATTTTTTATTTTATAATTTACACGATGATCAATATTTATACTCATATATTAATACACGACCTATCTTTTTTGTAATTTTAATGGGGACTAGAAATGAAATATGATATTGTTCAAAACGGGGAGCAGAAGATCACTCTCCACCCTATTTTATCTCTTTAAAATTCTTAAATATATATTATTTTTATATTTAAATAATAGAAATATAAAATTAATTTCACAAGTAATTGGAAAAATAAAATTATTTGACAAAAATTACATTAATTAACTTAAATTTAAAAAAAAAAACTTAAATTAAAAAAATTAATATCTCAACTAATTTATTTTAATTTTAATAATATATACTATAAATTTAAATATTAACCCGTGCATTGCACGGGTAAGTTATACTAGTATTATATACATTACGATAATTCCAAAGAGCTCTCTCGTGCATTCTCAAGAAAATTTGCTTATGTGTCATTCAATTAGAGCTTCTCTAAGATTTTTTTTTATATTTTTTTTAGATATTTTTTGTAGCGTAATTCAGTTGCATTCTTAGCATATTTTTTTTAGGTTTTTTTTTTGGAATAAATATGTTTGCAGTCGTTTTTTTAGATTTTTTTTTGGGAATAAATATGTTTGCAGTCCCTATAAATATACAAAATTTTAATTTTAGTCCCTAAAGGAATTTTCAAAAGGTTATGGTCCCTCAAATATTTCCTATCATGATTTTTGGTCCTTATTTATCATTTAAATCGAGTATATCATTCAAAATTTTAAAAAAATTTCCGCTGACATGTTTAGTACATTATGGGGATCTCTATTATAAAAGATGAATTTTTTTTACCAATACATTAATTTAATATGAATTTTTTAGTTTTTTGCGTTTAAAAATTTATAAATAATTCATCTTAGGTTAAAAAATTATAAATTTTTGTGGGAGAGGTTCTTATCTCTATTATTATATACATTAAGATAGTTCCACGAAGCTCTCTCGTGCATTCTCAAGAAAATTTGCTTATGTGTCATTCAATTAGAGCTTCTCTAAATATACCAAATTTGCTTATGGTCCCTATAAATATACCAAATTTTGTTTTTAGTCCCTCTAAGATTTTTCTTCGACTTTTAGTCCCTATAAAATTTTCTATTTTCACTTTTGGTCCCTTTTTCTAAGTAAACTCATATGTATGATTCATATTTTTAAATAAAATTTTGCAGAAAAGTTTATAAAATTATATTAATCTCTCTCAAAAAAAAAATAGAATTTTTTAACAAAATATGAATTTAATATGATTTTTGAAATTTTTTGTGGTTAAAAATTCATAATTAATTTATGTTTTGATAAAAAATTCCAATTCTTTTTATAGTAAAATTTTCATAATATTGCACAGATTTCTGCATAATTTTATTAAAAAAATACAAAGTTACACATGAGTTGAATTAAAAATAGGGACTAAAAGTGATGATTGAAAATTTTATAGGGACTAAAAATTGAAGAAATTTTTTTGAGGGACTAAAAACAAAATTTGATATATTTATAGGGACCAAAAATATATTTAACCCATTTTTTTAATTTTTTTTTTACATATTTTTTTGGGTTAAATATATTTTTGGTCCTTATAAATATATCAAATTCTGAATTTAGTACTTATATTTTTAATTAAGTTGTGCACAAATGTGAAAAATATTATGGTTTAAAATTCATATTTGATTTATATTTTGTTAAAAAATTCCAATTTTTTTTGGAGATATCATTATAATTTTATAAACTTTTCTGCAAATTTTTATTCAAAAATATGAATTCTACTTATGAGTTTATTTAAAATGAGGGACCAAAAGTGAAGATGAAAAATTTTATAGGGACAAAAAGTTGAAGACAATTTTTAGAAGGACTAAAACCAAAATTTGGAATATTTATATGGATCAAAAACATATTTAACCCTAAAAAGATAAATGGTGAGAATAATTATAGGGACCAAAAATATATCACAATGTGGGAGTTTGGTGATATATGTTTTTTTGGTAGATCGGAAAGATAAATTTCTCCCACTAGGAATTGATCCGTGGACCTCTCCAACTCATACGTTTCTCAGCTCATACCACCTGAGTTATGTAACGGGGACAAAGTTTTGTGATATTAAGAATTATATTTTCTTTATTTTTTTTTTGTTTTTAAATTTTACACGTGAAATACTATGAAACAAGTTCAAACAAAGTGGGACAACGATGAAAAAGATATTTTAATTTACACTGTATTTTAAAAAAATGTAGTTTGATGGATTTAGATGAATAAATATACAATAAACATAGGAACATCACTATATGTGAAGGTTTTTTTTTTTTGACGTAAAAATACCGGAGCTTTTGATATGCAAAGTTGTCTATTTTTTTTGATTATTTTAAAATTTGAAAATATATCTCAATATACATTGTGTTTAAAAAAATGTAGTTTGATGAGATTAAACTGAATGAATCTACAATAAACTTAGGAAGATCACTAAATGTGAGAGTTTTTTTATGAAAAAATGTGTTAGTTTTGTTATATGCAAGACTGTCTATTTATATGTATTAAAGATAAATTATGAGAATAATTATAGGGACAAAAAAAATATCACATTGTGGGAGTTTTGTGATATATGTTTTTTGATACATTATTAAATATATGTATAATTATTTAAACAATTTAACTATATTTTCTAAATATTCATACCATATATCAAACCACTATATATTCACATTACTTATACAAACAAATATTGTATATATTTGATTATAATAATATTTAATGTGCATTTTCAAAAAAAAATATTTAATATGCAAAAACAATGGAAAAGAAATGATGCCAAACACAGCCACATTGCCAATTTTAGAAACACAATTTATCACAAAATATCATGGATACTATGTCATAATAGCATTGATTTATCATTTATGTGAGGTATCCACAAAAAATTGTGCTCATACCGTTCATTTCCCGTGTGGCCCGCACCCAACTATCCATTATATTATGAATTTAATTTATTAATTTATACATACTGTTGGTATAAAACTATTTTACACATGTTTCAGATAATATATTAATACATAATATATTGTGTGTAAAAACATATTATTTATAAGCAACTATTTTCTACCGTTGTCCCCTTATTTCGATTCAAGAAGTTGTTCTTTGGATCTGGTGGGCTGAGCACTTTTGATTTGAGTTCAGAAGTTAGTGTCTTTTGGCAACTCTTTGGGTCGGGTTGAGGGATCTCTGGTGGTATGAAAGTAGAAGAGTAACTTCTAAGAATGAGATTAGAAGTATATCTCTTTTAGGTAGTGTAGGTTTTGGTTTTTTATGGTGTTGTGCTTATATACGGGGCGCCATTGTTTTGTAACTTCTATTTTGCTGTTCTATGTTCGTCTTGTGCATAGATATGGTCTTATTAATATAATATTTGCCGTTCAAAAAAAAAACCTCTTAAATGGATTCCAGTTATCTCGAGTGGATTTATCTCTGCAGTTGCGTGCGGAAAATAACTATGGTTTATCAAAAAAATATCCCAAATTCACTATTTAATATTAAAATAAATTTAAAATAATAATTTAAAATAAGTTAATAAATAATATTAAAAAGAAAATAATCCCGTGCACGGCACGGGTTAACATACTAGTTAACTAATAAATTAAATTCAAAATTTACTTAATCATAATTAACTAGCCAAAAGACATAATAGCCCACAAAAATATTGATTTTGTTAGATAATATGAGGGTATTAAGGAAATTTTGTATGTAATTAATTTTATTATTGTAGTAGTAGATTATTGTAGTAGTAGATGATCAAAATTGTCTAATGTGATTAGAATATGGTCGTAAGCGTGATTAAAAATGACACAACCACAACAATATTGCAGTAGCAATTAAGAATGAGGCCACATGACTAGAAACCATGATTAAAATAAACAAAACGAGTAAATAAGAATGACTTTACGTTTAAATGCCTAAAATGGGTTAGAACAAATATACATTGACCAATAAAGAGTGATATGAGATGAAGTCTCAAGAAATATAATGATCTTTTTACACTTACATACTCCATATAATAAAGAATCACACATATTTTCCATTGATCTTGTTATTATTTATGCTCCATTTAAATAACAGAAATATAATGTGGCTAATATAGAAAGCATAAATAGATTTCCAATTACTATTAACTAATTAATTAGCAAGGGAAATATGTATTTGCATAATTGCATTGTAGTATATATGAAACTGGTCAGTGTGCCTGCTAAAGCTGATGATATGGATTTAGTTCATTCAGCATTTTTATTTTTTTTGAGTAAAATTCATTCAGCAGGGTTGTAAAGCATTACTTGTGCTACTTTATTTATATATATTGATCTTTTGAATGTGAATTAACTTCAATATTTTAGAGATGAAATAAAATGAAAATTTATTATTATAAACACGAAAAAAATACATTCGTTACAACTTGGAACAATCGGTAGGCTTAAACGATAGAGTATTTTGTTCAAGATCATAACCAACCAACAAATTCTGTTGAACTAAGTTCCCGAATATGGAACCACTATCCGATGATTTAAAAGCCAAGCGAGAAATCCCTTTAGCAACTTGATAAAAGGTGCTAATAGGATGCAACTTTACATCCGCACCATCAAAATGCGCTATGATTAGAGGAAAATCATATTTATCTGATGTCATGCGATAACAAAGGCTCAAAAAATGCTGAGGATCATCAACATGGTCTAGTTTCACTAATTCTGCCACAACTGACTCCAAATTAGTATAAATATCATTAGGTAAAAGTGTCAATGTTGTACCTGAATCTATTATGATGTTTCCAACATTACCACCCTTCGATGACCTACCAAATTCTACTCTTTTGTGTCCAACACTAAATGCTTCCAACGTCAAATAGTAGAAAACTGGATTAGAGTCCTTTCTTACCAAAGGAGTTGACACAACACCATTACCAGAAACCACAACGGCTTCTCCAAAATTGAGTTTGCTCGTCGTGTTTGAATTACTCAATAATGACAACAAACAATACGAGAATTTACCACCAATTGAAGATTTTAATTGTGTTGTAAGAGACACTGGTCCAATTCCAAGGCCAACTATACCAGAGCCTGAGGGCCGAAATGTCCCTTTATTACTATGTCCACATCCTATAACCGTTTTAGGAAATGAAACAGAACGACCAATTGTGGAATTCAATGTAAATGTGTCAATACTAAGATCTCCTCCATAATATGAAAAATCACCATAAAGAATATCATATTCACAATTTTTTTTGCCGTTACAAGATGTGTCTCTCACAGATTTACATAAATTAGAAGAACAAGGAATTTTTTTGTAACTTGAAGATTTTGAAGGATTAAATATAGGAGCGGTTTGCTTGTAACAATCTTCGCAAGGCTGACATTGAAGCCAAGTAATGTCACTACCTGTATCAACAATACCATATACATTGAATGGTGGGGTACTGACCGAATAAGTCATCAAATACTCACCTCTACTATAGAATACATTTGATTGAGGTGCATCAGCGTGATTGAATTTTTATAAAAATGACTGACACGATTGATCGAACGACGTGCAGCATTTGCCAGACGTTCATATTTGTTTTGTGTAGGTTGATAGAGCGGTGATTTTGGAGAGTCACGGTGGATAAGTTCAACACTAAAACCATTGTTTAGATCGAGCATGAGAAAAAAAAATAACGATAGAAAGGAAAAAGAAAAGAGTAAGAAAGCTACTTGTACTCATTGTTGCTATAACTTATGGAGAGGTTTGATGTGAAATTTTGTTGCAACTTATGTTGTTTATAGTCATGGACGGACATGTGTGAGGCTAGGTGTGACTATAGCCACACACCAGCCCAATCCAATTTTTTTTCAAAAATAATAATAATAATAAATAATTTTATATTATTTTGTATACATATTCATACAGATATTATTAAAAATATTAGTTTAGAGTTTATTATTGATGATCATAGGTCGACACATGTTAATTTAAGTATTAATGCAAATATTAGTTCATAGTCTATTATTGATAATTTTAAGTTTTTTTATATCATAAATGTAGAGTATTATTTTAAATTATATAGTTTTACTTTATAATGATTAACTTTCACTTTGTTTGTAAAAAAATAGTGGATAATTAATTAAATTTGTAGTATTGTATAAAATTAACAAATTTTTTATCTGGTGAAATTAGTAATTGAACTAACATATAAATATAAAATTACATAAAATACTACGTTTAATTAATATTTAATTTTTTCAAGTAAGATAATATGGATAAAATTGTAAAGTAAATTAATAAGTTGTTAATTGAATTAAACTAGCTATAAACAATTATAATTTTGGGTTCTACATATTTTTGTCCTTTCTATAATTTCGGGTTCTTCCGTAAAAAAAAAAACAAATTGGGTTCTATATATTTTGGTTTTTATCAGATATTTAATAAGTTATTGTCCTTTTTGTTTTCGGAATAAAAATTGTATTGTTTTGAATAATAATTTGTTTGAGTTTTTTTTCAAGAGAAATTTTATGATTTGTTGTTGTTATTTTTTTTTATACATATTATATTAGTAATAATCTCATATATTGTTTGTTAACCGATTTATTAGAATAAATATATTTTTTTGAGTAAAAATTATTAGCCACACCAATTATTTAAGTCCAGGTCCGTCCCTGTTTATAGTGCCATTTTATAGACCCTTTGTCAGAATGTAGATAGACGCATAGATAAGAATTATACTTGTTTGTATTAGTTAAAATGAGATTTTTGACTAAAAATTAAAGTTGAGATTATTTAATCATAATTCATATTCACAATTCATAAATAATCATAATTAATAAAGGACAAAAGTAAGTTTTTTTATTTATTTTTGGTGAATACAAAGGTAAGAAATTAATACTGCTTTAATACTGCTTTATTTTTGGATTTTGTGTTTGACAGTAAATTAGGACTTTTTTATTTATAAAAGGATTATTAAGAATTTTCAATTGAGTATGGTCACTATGGTATATTTTCCATCCGATGCAATTACAGTTTATAGAAATTTATTTATTCATTATAAAAAATATAGTAATTTTATTCCATTGTTGAAGTCCAACAATTAAGATTTTACTACTTTTTAGTCAAAAAAAAAAGATTTATTTACTTTTTTTAGGTCAAGTTATTACCTTAGACCTAAAAAAGATTTTAGATCAAGTTATTATTGGAATTATTTTGGAATTTTTAATTATAGAATTGAGAACAGTAGCCATTTGGCTGATAATCACATTTATCATTTCATGTTTACTAACTAGTAAGAGACCCGTCTCAATAATATATCAAGTGATTTCCGTATATATAAGTAGAAATATCCCTATAGAAATATCATAAAATTAAGTACCCGTAGAAATAACAGAAAAAGTCTTCTTATTAATGTATATTATATATAACCGAAACTTTAAATATTTGTTCAAATAAATAACTTTATCAACAAAAAAATATAAAAGGAATTGACTATCGTATTAATATATGAGTAAAAATATAGAAACCCGTTAAAATAAAAAATGGTCATCATATATTAATAGAAATATAAGTACCCGTGTAACAAAAAAATAGTATATAAGTACCTATATAAATTACCCTAAAAAATTTAATTTTTCTTATTAATATATGAATAGAAATATAAGTATTTGTGACTTGTTAAATTTGATCTGTAACGTATTTTCACCATGTAATATGTAAAAAATGTGAAAAGACCTAAACTATTATTATTTAAATAAAAAAATGTAGTTACTTATATAAATGACAAAAAAAGAGTAGGTTTTCGTAGTAATATATAAGTAGAAATATAACTCCCATAAAAATTACAAAAAATATGTCCACGTAGAAATATATAAAATTAAATATATATCAACGTAAAAATTACCAAAAAATAAGTCTTTGTATTAATATATGAATATCTATCAAAATTCAAAAAATTAGGTACCCGTAAAAATTAAAAAAAAATACCCATAGAAAAAAAAGTCTTCTTATTAATATATAATCAAAACTATATATATCCATTGCAGTCACACACAAAAATAACTTAATCAACAAAAAAATACCAAAGAAATTGACTCTCGTATTAATATACAAGTATAAATATAGACACCTGTTAAAATAAAAATGGTCATCGTATATGAATATAAATATAAGTACTTGTGCAACAAAAAAAAATACCTTTAAAAAATAAGTCTTTGTATTAATATATGAATATCTATCGAAATTAAAAAAATTAGGTACCCATAAAAATTAAAAAAAATTAGGTACCCATAGGAAAAAATCTTCGTAATAATATATAATCAAAACTATCCTTATTCGTTGCAATCACACACAAAAATAACTTAAACAACAAAAAAATACCAAAAGAATTGACTCTCGTATTAATATATGAGTAAAAATATAGACAGCCGTTGAAATAAAAATGGTCATTGTATATGAATATAAATATATATACTCGTGTAACAAAAAAAAGTATCCTTATAAATTATTTTAAAAAAAATTAAACTTTTTATTAATATACAAATAAATAGTCATATCGTATTCGTGACTTATTAAATCTGGTCTGTAACGTGTTCTCGCCGTATAATATGTAAAATGGTGAAAAGACCTAAAATATTATATATATGAATGGAAATATATGTATGTGAAAATTAAACTTTTTATTATTATTTAACTTTAGATTTTAAATATAATATAAAGTTATCTTTTATGTGAAATGACACCAATATCCCATAGTGCATACTTGTCAAAAAAATTAAGCAGGGATATTTTCGGTATTACATATAGTTATTGTTATATCTTATACTAGTCCAGTACCCGTGCGCATACGCACGGGAGTCGCGCTGCACGCGACTTTTTAAGATATAAAATTACACATTAATTCTTCACTTACTTAATAAGATAATGTAATTATATAAAAAAAAAAGTGAATTGCAGGTCATAATTAAGAACAACCAAAGTATTATAAGAAAACATAAACTCTTTAATAAGATAGCATAAACTCAATGTCGGAAGTTTAATATCATCAAAGATAATAACAAAAGAATTTTAAGAAAGTTAATATGATCATAATTAAGGAATTCCAAAAGATACTAATCATAATTTGTCTTCTAACTTAAGTACTGAATAAGTCCTAATTTAGGAGAAATAAATGTCATCCAAGTTAATATTATATATATGAATGGAAATATATGTATGTGAAAATTAAACTTTTTATTATTATTTAACTTTAGATTATAAATATAATATAAAGTTATCTTTTATGTGAAATGACACCAATTATCCCATAGTGCATACTTGTCAAAAAATTAAGCAGGGATATTTTCGGTATTACGTATAGTTATTGTTATATCTTATATTATATAAGTAGATAAGTAGATAGATAGATATCCTTTCTTGGGTTTTTAGTTAACAGGTTTACGATATCAAACTTGAACCGTCATGGTGTCTTTAATAGAATTTGTGAATAAAGTTCTAAAATGTAAAGGGGAATTTCATAGTACATCAATTAAAAGGTTTTACTTACTTCGTGGCCGAACTTTGAACTATTAGAGTCCTTTTCTCTTAGAAATTGATGAATGAAAATAAAAAAATATTACTTCCTCTGACCATACATATAAACAAAAATGATTTTTTTGTTTCATTTGACTGTTGATCTATCTGACTCATATTATGAACCGGATTTATCAATAGTCAAATGAACAAAAAAAAAATTATTTTACTTATATTTAATTTGTAGCCAGAGGGAGTACATCAATCAATAATACAACCAATACGAATAGGTGAGACCTAATCCACCTCTTTATGATTTGGGATATCTATCCATCAATCACTCAATAATATTTTAATCAATATAAATTTTATAAAATACACCGTTGGATTGAAAATTTATATCATATAGATTATTTGTATAAAATTTCAAATAAATCTAAAATCATTTGATATGTTATTGAGACACATCAAAATTAAAGGGTTGTATGCTTTTTTAAACACCATTTATCTTTATCTATCTTAATAACATATAAAATTATTTTAAATTTATCTAAAATTGTACACAAATAATATATATATATATATATAGAGGAGGGATCAATTGACTCCAAGAGTAAGTTTAGTAACTTACTCCAAATCTTGACCCTCAATTCTAATATCAATTAATGGTTATGATTGATTTTTAATAATTGTTAGAGTGAGACTTATTTCTTTGTTGTAGACAAATATTATCAGAACATACTTCATATAGAATATAATCAATTTATTATATGTATTAATTGTGAAAACAAAGATTTGTTCCCTTTGCTTATTTTTTTACATTTAAAAAATATATATAATTGGTTGTGACCATAAAAATAATTTTTTGAACAAAATAAAAAAAAAAACGAAATTGTATATATACGGTAGTGAAAATGCTTAATTATATATATATATATATATATATATATATATATATATATATATATATATTTGACATTGCAATGTCATTTTGTTGGTCGATACTTGGTTTTTTAACTACCTTTCTCTATTGTTTATTTTTTTGATACAAACCTTTCTCCATTGTTAATACTAATTATATATTTTTTTATTTAATTATTTGCATTGTAACTTATGCTTAATTTTTTGTACGTAAAAAAATAAGCAAGGTTTGTACCAAAATTGGTATTAACATGGTGGAAAAAGCAACAATAGGAAAATAACATGCTAAATTCCAAAAATTAAGCATAAATTAAATTGCAAATAATTCCAAAAGGTTGTGAAAAATATAAAAATGCAAATAATTAAAATCTAATTTGCATGGATATTATAAAAACTAATAATTAAAATGCAAATAATTTGCATTGATTTATTTAAGCATTATCACTACCGTACAAAAAATTAAGCAAAAGTAGTGAATTTTAATCTAATAATTAAAATGAAAATAATTTGCATTGATTTTAATTAAGCATTTTCACTACCGTATATATACAATTTCGTTTTTTTTTTTATTTTGTTCAAAAAATTATTTTTATGGTCACAACCAATTATATATATTTTTTAAATGGTAAAAAAATAAATCTTTGTTTTGATAATTAATGCATATAATAAATTGATTATATTCTATATGAAGTATGTTTTGATAATATTTGTCTACAACAAAGAAATAAGTCTCACTCTAACAATTATTAAAAATCAATCATAACCATTAATTGATATTAAAATTGAAGGTCAAGATTTGGAGTAAGTTACTAAACTTACTCTTGGAGTCAATTGATCCCTCCTCATATATATATATATTATAAACGGTGTATTTTATAAAAATTTATATCAAATAAAATAGTATTGATTGGTTGAGGAGTAAATACTCCCAAATCATTTTAGTCTAAAAAAAAAGAATGATATTGCAATCAAACGATTTCCATATATACTTACAGTCAAACTATATAATTATATCTTTGCCGTTAAAAAAAATAAAAAATTCCATACTTAATTACTCACATTGACTTTGAAATCATGTTTCATACTGATTGTGTAATAGTAATAATTTAATTAAATGCCTAAAATGAGTTAGAACAAATATACATTTGACCAATAAAGAGAGGGATGTTGACATAAAAATAAATAATAATAAAGAGTGGGATGAAGTCTCAAGAAATATAATGATCTTGTTTCACTTACATACTCCATTTCCATATAATAAAGAATCACAGAGATTTTCTATTGATCTTGTTACACATTAAGAAAACATAAAAATACAATTTATACTCGTATTTGCATTGTAGCTATGTGCCTTGCTGCTGATACGGATTATATTGGACTTTTTAATGTGAATTAACCTCAATAAATTAAGAGAGATGAAATAAAATGAAAATTTTATAATTTATTTTTATTATAAATTCAAGGAAAAGATACATTCATTACAACTTGGAACAATCTGTAGGCTTAAACGACACAGTATTTTGTTCAAGATCATAACCAACCAACAAATTCTGTTGAACTAGATTTCCGAATATGGAACCATCTTCAGATGATCTAAAAGCAAAGCAAACAACCCCTTCAGCAACTTGAACAAACGTACTAATAGGAGGTAACTTAACATCCGCGCCATCAAAATGTGCTGTGATTGGAGGAAACTCATATGTATTTGACGTGAGGCTATAGCAAAGGCTCAAAACTTGTTGAGGATCATCAACACGGTCTAGTTTAACTAGTTCTGCCACAGCTGACTCCAAATTAGTATAAACATCATCAGGTAAAAGTGTCAATGTTGTACCTGAATCAATTATGATGTTTCCATCATTACCACCCTCTGATGACCCACCAAATTCTACTCTTTTATCTCCAACACTAAATGCTTTCAACGTCAAATAGTAGAAAACTGGATCAGAGTCCTTTCTTATCAAAGGAGTTGACACAACACCATTACCAGAAACCACAGCGGCTTCTCCAAAATTGAGTTTGCTCGTCGTGTTTGAATCACTCAATGATAATGGCAACAAACAATAAGAGAATTTACCACCAATTGAAGATTTTAATTGTGTCGTAAGAGACACTGGTCCAATTCCGAGGCCAACTATACCAGAGCCTGAGGGCCGAAATGTCCCTGTATTACTATGTCCACATCCTATAGCCGTTTTAGGAAATGAAACAGAACGACCAGTTGTGGAATCCAATGTAAATGTGTCAATACTAATATCTCCTTCAGAATGTGAACGATCACCATAACTAATAGTATATTCACAGAAATTTTGGTCGTTACAAGTTGACCCTCTCACAGATTGACATAAGTTAGAAGAGCAAGGAATGTTTTTGTAACTTGAAGATTTTGAAGGATTAAATATAGGAGCGGTTTGCTTGTAACAATCTTCACAAGGCTGACATTGAAGCCATGTAATGTCACTACCTGTGTCAACAATACCATATACATTGAATGGTGGGGTACCAACCGAATAAGTCATCAAATACTCACCTCTACTAGCAAATACATTGGATTGAGGTGCATCAGTGATTGAATTTGCATAAAAATGACCGACACGATTGATCGAACGACGTGCAGCATTTGCAAGACGTTCGTATTTGTTTTGTGTAGGTTGATAGAGCGGTGATTTTGGAGAGTCACGGTGGATAAGTTCAACACTAAAACCATTATTTAGAGCATGAGAAAAAGAAATAACGATAGAAAGAGAAAAGAAAAGAAGGGTAAGAAAGCTACTTGTACTCATTATTGGTATAACTTATGGAGAGGTTTGATGTGAAATTTTGTTGCAACTTATGTTGTTTATAGTGCCATTTTATAGACCCTTTGTCAGAATGTAGATAGACGCATAGATAAGAATTATACTTAGTCAAAATGAGATTTTTGACTAGAAATTAAAGTTGTGATTATTTAATCATAATTCATATTCAGAATTCATAAATAATCATAATTCATAAAGAACAAAAGTAAGATTTTTTTTTTTGGGTGGTAAGAAATTAATACGGCTTATTATTACTATATTAAATTTAATATTGTGCGATTTGATTAGGATTTTTCTTAAAAAAAAATGGAGTATTTAGAATTTTCAACTGTATATGGTCACCACTCAGTAATCACTATGATATATTTCCATTCGATGCATTTACATTTATAGTAATTTATTCATTACGGAAAAAAGAATAGTAACTTATTCCATTGTTGAAATCCAACAATTAAGGTTTTACTACTAATTTTTAGTCAAAAGAAAAAAAAACGATTTAATTATTACTGTTTTGGTTTAGTTATTACTTTTCTTTTACTGGAAATATTTTGGAATTGTAGACTAGGTATGTGATCTTCTATAACAAAGTAAGTGATAAATTTCTATTTTCTTTGTTAAACCAAAGTATAAATCCTTATCATAATTATCAAAAGTAAACAATATCCTTATCATAAAAAATAAATCGTGCTCAAGTGAAAATACATCTTTTTTATTTTAAATAAAATTTTAATTCTCCATCAAATGTCGACATGTTAATACATTTAGTGGAAGTAATGAGTTATATCTCATATATCAAAACAAATCAAAATTTTATTTTAAAATCGAAAAGAGATGCTCACATATTGTACCGATGTATATAATACCTCAAATAAGAATATAATTTAATTTATAAATAATATGTTGACACATCAATGCATCACATATATTATTTAAAAACATATAACGTGTCATATTCATTAAATGATATGACAATATATTATTGGATACATGTATAAAATAACTTTATACTATCAGTGCATAACAATTAAACTCATATATATTCGAGAGAACTACAAAAACCAAACAAAGAAATTCTATTATTTCAATATAAATATCACATTTAATTATTTTAGACACATTAAAAGAAGTTAATTATAAACGAAAGTAAGAGAATAATAAATTTTCAAGTTGTCAAGTACTAGTAGATGATATTGATTATATTGTGGATCAATTTTTTTTTTTTATAAGCAAAAGTATATTATAAGGGAGTACAAAGGGTACTCAACCCTTACAATACAAAGATAGTGTCAAATGCTACAATTGGAAAAATAATATTAGAATCAATGAGTGTACAATTGGAAAAATAATATTAGAATAAAATCTGGAAAATAATAGTATTTATTTTGAGATATTGTTTGTGTAAATGAGGCAATAAGCTATAAGTAACGTTTTTGGGAGCTTCTACGGTACATTTGAAAAATTCGAATGTACTGGTATATTAAATTAACAAATTAATAAATTAACGAATTTTTTATTTATCGAAACGACCAAATAAACTTGTATTAAAAAACGGTATAATTGACTAGCACAAGGCGTGCTCATCTAGAATGCTAAAGAGTTCAACAGTTACAAAAGCAAAAAAACCACAAGGAATTCAAAACACGCATAACAGAAAAAACAACAAGGAAACAAACCTAAAACAAACTCAATCAGCTACCCCGCCACCTTAACCACAACATAGGATTGGAGAGCCATAAACTAAAATCAGCCGGAAAAAATCTTTGTGCTGAAAAAGATAGTTATTACGGGACTTCCAGATCCATCAAATCTATGAAGTATGAACATGCATGGCACACTGAATATACATAACTACTCCAGCAAACCAAGCTACACCTTTTGTGCGAAACCACATACGAAGAACAAATGAGATAAAGTTTCAGGTGATGAACACCCAAAAACACACAAATGAGAACCTACTGAAATAATACCCAATGAAGTAGATTATCCCGAGTCGGAAGCCTATTATACAAAAACCGCCATGCAAACAATTTCAAGAGTATTAGAGAACAACTTATTCATTTTATTTTGAAGAAACTACGTACAGACAATTTCTTTTGTTATTATTATTTGATATGTTATTGGATCCCATTAAGATTAACGATATTCAATAACAATTCATAAATCGTTAAATTTAATTTGATGGGTCTCAATAATATATTAAATCATTTTCAACCTTTTTTTATAAATTTTGCATAAATAATTTATATATGATATAAATCTTCAATCCAACAATAAATTTTGTAAAATTCGTAGTGCCGCATATAATCTTAAGAATTGTGTATCATGGACAACACGTGGTGTTTTTACATGGTAGGATCACCAAACTTAATACGTTGTTACTTCAAAGAGCAACCTCAAACTTAAACATTTACATTAACAATGGAAAAAAAAAGGATTTAATTTATGTAAATACCCGAAATGAAATGATGCCAGAAAAAAATTTGATACAAACATTAATAGGTTGTGTAGTAGTAAGATATTGGAATTGGACTTATCAATCAATTCATAACTTTTCAAACACAACCTATATTTATTCGGATTTGCCAATTATAATTTTAGCTAAAATATATTTTTGATTCCTTAATTATGATAATATGGATATTTAGGCCCCACAAGTTTGAAAATAGTCTTTTTGTCCTCTTAGCTTTATCTCTTTTCAAAAGAGAGCTCCTCTTGATTTTGTCCCAATAAATAAGTGGACATGTTTTTATAAGTATTAGACATATTGTAAGTTATACTTTCAATGTCTCAAAATATAAGAAAAAAATGATCAAAGAACATGGGACTAGATACATATCAATAAGGTTTGACCAATCACAACTAAACATTGATTAATTAAATTAAAAAAAAAAAACAATAATCATAGTAGTAAATAATGTCTGTAAAATTTCGGCAAAACTGAAATTTTCAAACTTAAAGGGCCAAAATCATTAAATTGTGCAATTAAGGGGATCGAAAATGCTATTTTCAAATTTGAGGGGTTCACTTTTACAATTGTGTGATATGCATGTCTCTTTGTTGACAATGACACTTGTGTGAAGAGTAAGTTACAAATAGTGGATGTATATAACTCCAAAAATCTTATTAATTACTTGGACTAATTTTGTGAAGACTAAATTGAAACGAAATATTTTTGTCGCAAATTCTATCCAAATAGTATTTTTGGATGGAATTCGCAACTATTGGAGTAACTTTTTTCTTACAGTCCCCAACTCAATCTGTAAAAAGCACACACAATACACTACTCATCAAATCCCAAACCCTAACCTGAAGAGTCCATACCTCCTTAATATAGTTTTCTCAGTATGATAATATGATCAGAGAATGAGGCCAATTATACTTTTCATTACAGATTACACACATTCATTACACTTTTCTTGTGTTCAAAATGAGGCCAATTATATTTTGAAGAAAATTAAATCCATAAAATTAAAATAGCAGACATGAAAAAATATGCAAATTATTTTATTACAAAGTTCAAAGTGAAAAGTAAACAAAGTCTACCAAACTAGTTACACTTTGCTACAATCAGTAGGCTTAAACGACACAGTATTTTGTTTAAGGTCATAACCAACCAATAAATTATGTTGAGCAATGTTTCCGAAGATGGATAAGGTATCACTTGTGGTGAATGCAAAGCAAGAAATACCATCAGCAACAGGAACAAAGGTATTAATAGAATGCAACTTAACATCAGCGCCTTGAAAATGTGCCGTGATTACAGGAAAATCATGTTCGGCTGATGTAAGACTATAACAAAGGCTGAATTGTTGAGAAGGATCGTCAACACGGTCTAGTTTCACTAATTCTGTCAATGCTGATTCCAAATTGTTATAAACATCAGATGGTAAAATCGTCAATGTTGTACCAGAATCAATTATGATGTTACCCTCACTAGAATCACTAAAAAGCGACCCTCCAAATTCTACTCTTTTGTCTCCAACACTGAATGATTCCAATGTCAAATAGTAGAAAATATCTGAATCCCTTTTCACTAGAGGAGTTGACACGACACCAGCGCCAGAAACAACAGCAGCAGCTCCAAAATTGAGTTTGTTAGTTATGTTTGACTCTTGCAGAAAATTTGGCAAGAAGCAATGAGAGAATTTTCCATCAATGGATGATTCCAACCGTGTTAAAAGAGATATAGGTCCACCTCCAAGACCTACTATACCGGAGCTACGACCATTAAACGACACTACATTGTCTGTTCCACATCCTATCACAGTCTTAGGAAATGAAATAGGACGACCAGTGGTGGATTCCAATGTAAGAGTGTCAACACTAAGATCTCCCTGAGATTGTGAATGATCACCATAACTAATAGAATATTGACAATTTCGACCATCACAAGAGCTATCTCTAACAGACTCACATAGGGTAGATGAACAAGGAATGTTTTTGTAAGTTGATGACTTTGAGGGTCTAAATTTGGGAGTTGTTTGGTTGTAACATTCTACACAAGGCTCGCATTGAAGCCAAACAATGTCACTACCGGTATCAATAATACCATACAGCTTAAACGGCGGGGTACCAAGTGAATAACTCATAAGATACTCACCAACATCAGGGTAAACAGTTGATTCAGCTGTACTTGTGAGGGAAAGAGTGGAAACTTTGTACAAATGATTGACGCGGTTGATAGAACGGCGTGCGGCATTGATAACATTTTGATATTTATTTTGTGAAGGTTGGTAGAGCGGTGATTTTGGAGAGTCACGGTGGATGATTTCTACACTAAAACCATTCTTTAGAGCGTAAGAAAAAGAAATGATTAAACAAGTAGAAAACAAAAAAAGGGTTAGAAAGAATGGTGTATTCATATTTTTGCTATTTTTCGTAGAGAAATGTATGGAGAGAATGTGTTACAAATTTTATGTTGTTTAATGCATATTTATAGACACTTTGTGAGAATGTAGATAGACGTGTACATAAGAATTGGAAGAACTAAAGCCAGAAAATATGTGATTATTCATTTGTAACGTAAGAACCAAAAAAATAACGTATAAGATATTTATGCTGCTTTATTAGTATTAATTTGACAAGATTATAGTACTAACTTGAATTTGAATTAGTGCGATTTGAATCAGATTTTCAATGGAATTTGGTTGATTGTGGTTTAATTTCCATTCATGACATTTAATGGTATTATATTGATTCCTTTTTTATACCGTAGATAATATTATTGATTTAATACTGTAAAAAAATAAAAATATTATATTGATTTGTTGAAATCACACAATAAATATTTTGTTTTTTGTTTTGGTTACAAAATATTTTGTTTTATCATATTACACAAAACATTCTGACAAACAATCAGTAATTACTATAAATAAATATGGATATAGATATCTATCCTAACCCAAAAAAATGGATATAGATAGATGTATCTGTAAAAAATAAAAAATAGATGTAAATTTCCGAAATTATTTATAAGATTTCTATTTTTTGTTAAATAAATTAGTGGTTAAAAATTTTATTTTTAGAGTAAATAAGTAAAGTGTCCGAAGTTTGATCATCAAATATTTCATATATTATATATAATATAATGTTCTCATCCGCTACGCTAAATTCAATAGACTATAAGACTTTAATTTTAATATACCTTTTTTATTGTTTATATAAGCAAAAACAAAATACCTTTTTACATAAAAAAATAGCAGTATACATTTTTTTTTTAAACAGCCAAAAAATAAATATTATATTAACTCACTAGATTAGGACAAAGAGTGCTCAATCTATAGTAAAAAGTATCTTGTACAAATAAACAAGTCCAAAATCAGGGACAACACAAAACCAAACATAGCCAGAAAAGAAGATTAACCCACTGGTACCCTTAAACATGCTAGGGGTTCCTATACCACAAGCCAAAATCATAAGGAAAACTCTTACTCCTCACCTTTAACCACCGCCAAATCTAAACTTTAATATGGTCAACCACTTATCCGCTATAAAGAGTTTATTCATAAAAATGTATTCATTTCGAGCCTTTCATATCATCTAGATAGAAGCAAGCCAAATAACTTGAAAGATATTTTTAGGCTGCACTAACCGAATCTATAAGCCAATAAATTTTTGTACATGACTGACAGCCACTGAGTGGAGAAACACCCTGAATACCTAGTCAACAAAGCAAACTACACCACACTCTGCAAAAGCTCACAAACAAAAACCAAATATGATAAAGACTCCACATACACACAACCCAAACTGCAATAATGGGACCGGTCAGGAATAATGCCTCGGTGCAACATCATGTTGGAAGTCGATTATGCAAAAAAAAACCAAGCAAAAACTGAAACCTTCAGCGGAACTAATTTATGCCAAGGAATTTCAAACATAGTAGCTGGTTCATGTGCTTGCACATCTTGTCTAGTCAAAGAAACATATGTATAGACACCTCTCCACCGCCACTTGTCAAACACATTATACTGCAAATATTAAAAGTATGATATGAGAATTATTTTGAATTTCTACCTTGTTATATTATTTTTACAAGTGATAGGATATGAGAATTTTTTTCAACCCTCCCTAGTTTATCACATGCTCTGGGGTCTTTTAATTAAAATTAAGCTTGCTCAAGTTCTAAAACTAGAATGATCATTGTATAAACGTAACATTCAAAGTCGATGTTACACTCTGCAATTTGAAGCACCATTTGGACCAACTTAATAATTGTCTACTATTAATGAAATGAATTGATTTTGTTTGCGTCAAAAAAATAAATAAATAATTGTCTACTATTGTGATGCAAGAAGAGTGATCGGTGTTGAGTGTCGACGTCTATAGATCCACTCAAATTGACTGGTTAGGTTCACAAACATTAAACTTGAAACGAAGTTGATGTGAGAATTATGCTCTCTATTGTATCTCACTATATAGTATCAATGGACCGATTGAGATAAATGTGACATTAGTAAGCTAGATTCATCTGTGGATACTCGATGAAATTGCAGTGTGCATGCATGATTGAATCCAATGAAAATGAAGTAATAAATTTAATTCATACGTTGTTGATCTTTATATTTAGGTTTTTTATAATGAAGGGGTACACTCGAGTTGGGTTAAGTTTTTGTTGACGTAACTTGGATCAAGTTGATCAGTGCTTGAAATTAACTTTTTGCATGCTCTATCCAGTGTTGTAAATAATTTGTATAAAAGAGATTAAGATGAAATAATTACATTTTTAAATTATTGATGAAGAATGACCTTTAAAAATTATATCAAATAGTTTAATTATTGTGGTTAACCGAAAATAATTGTGTTTAAATTTAAAAATAACTGTGAACGTGAACAAAATCCTCTCATTTTGAAAGAAAAAAAAAATCATTGTTTTTGACGGGAAAAAAAAAATCATTGTTAAGATTTTGACGATAAGTTAACCCACTAAAATTTTTGTGCATTTAAAATATGGAAAAAAATAAATTGGAATAAAAATTAAAACCGACTCCACTGGGGATCAAACCCAGAATCTCTGGTTCCGTAGACCAGCGCCTTATCCATTGGGCCATGGAGTCTCTTTGATGGTAAAAATTGTAAAGTAAAATTTTTAATATTATTATAATTTCATGATCAATATAACATTTTTTTTTTATCGAGATCAGAATATCCAACGTTGAACACAGTGATTATTTCTCTCGTTAGATTGATCCAGAAAGATCGATATAACATTTGACATTGAAACCATGTGTCCTTAGTAAATAACTCTCACATTCAGATTTTAAATCACAAATTTTAATATATTTTGTAGTTGGATGAAATTCTTAAATAGTTCACATTCTTTTCAATTACAAATTTCATATGCTTCTACTAGGCTACCCTACTGCATAATGTTATAAATTGTAATGAATATTACGAAAAATTCTCTTCCTAACCCTCAACATTTTATTACTCTGTATTTTCTCAATTTTTTCTAGTTCAAATACTAATTTTTACGATAAAAAAAGTTTGAAAAATTCGTTGCAAACTTTTTTCTTATGTAAAAAAATGTAATTTTTAGAGGGATAAAAAAATGTTATGAGAAAGAAGAGAATTTTTCGAACACTACTTTATACCAATAACATAATAAATAAAAAATTAAAAAGAAGAAATAGAAATATCCTACTTTTTTCATGAATACTACCAAAGTATTCTCTAAAAATAAAATATAAAAAAATGAAAACAAAAGCAAAGTAATAATGAAAACAAAATCATCCCCTGAAATTTGCCACCCTTGCAACCACTATATTCCCGTGTCTTTCCATGCAAAACCACACCAATTAAGCCAGGAATAAAATTTTCTTTTTCGTTCTTTATAACATTTTATTCGTAATTTCTAACATTTCAAATGGGTTACGTTTCTTAATGCCAAAGAATTCTATTAATTAACTAATCTTCACATGAAAGTAACGTTTAAATAATGTAATGATAGTGTGAGGCGATAACACCAAAGAAAGCCATCAGCATTATATATATTAAGTTGGTGATGAAACCAATCTTCAATACTATCACACAAATTAATTAATCTTGTTAAGTGATTAGTGAGTGTTTAATTTCAATGGCTACTCTTGTTACAATAAAATCATCTCCTATTGAAGACGCTGAGGCTCTTCAAAAGGCTTTTAAAGGTAATAGTTATTTACACACATTCAATTTAATTTAACGATGTAATTTGTTGTCTATTTACCTTCGATACATATGTAATAATCTCATATATAAAAAAAAAATCTACATAAAAAAACTTAATTTATTTGATGCTAATTAAATGATACACTAGTTAATTACTTACATGGCTTAGCTTCATGTGTCACATTTTGTGATCTACTGTATCAGTTAGATGTTGAAAATGATCTTATTTCATTCTTTTTTGTATTCATTTTGATTATATATCATGTGAGAAAATTAGATACGTATAGTTTTGAACCATATGAATTATCTTTCTGTTTTTATTAATTCTTGGAAAATTCCCTTGATCATCTATAATGTTCTTTATGATTATATTTCATGTAAACAAATTAAATTATATTTGTATTTCTAGTGATTAATGAGCTCTATTTAAGAAACAAGTCATTCAAAAGAAAACAAAATTTTACTTATTCTCCGGTCGAATATATATTGAGATATGATATTCTTAAATAAAATAAAATGATAACCTTTTTTTTTTTACAAGAATAAAATGATAACCTTAGCTATTAGAGTAATACAAAAGGTAAATTTTTTACAAAGTATAATAAATTAAACAACCTTCTCAATCATACAAGATTTTGACATTTCTCTAAACAAACTTTCCATTAACTATGAAGTAAGTAAAATCGATCTGCTTAAAAATAATTCCTCCCAAAAATTGAGCTCGAATTCTCCCATGCAATTCGTCATAGGGAGGGCACAATAACCTCTTGAACTCGATCACTTAATTGTAAAACATATTATCTAGCTGTATAGGGTTATTAATTGTACTATATATAATGAAGAGCTAGTAATTTAAGCTTTAAACAAACTAGTAGCATCATAGTGAGGAAAATATAATCAATTATGGCTACCCTTGTTGTTCCCATCAACCATTCTCCTCTTGCAGATGCAGAAGCTCTTCATAAAGCTTTCCAAGGTTGTATAATTACCATGCTTATTTCTCATTCTTTTTTCACTATTTTTTTGATGGTTTAGGCTTTATGAACTCACTATTTTGTTTGGGAGTAATTTTCCCCGCCCCACATGTTTTCAGAAATGTACTTTCAGACGACATATTTTGTCTAGATGTATACTTTCGAATGACACAAAATTCATGTTTTTTTTCTAGAAGTATACATCAGAATTCAGAAATGTTCGGGGTTGTAAATAATTCTTTTCTTTTTTGCGTCATCTTGAAAATCGATTAACACTAACAAGATTCACAATGTGATTTGAAATGATACACATGCGCCTCTCAGGGTCTAAGGTTCTTTATGAAATCAATGTAACTTTAAGTATGTGTTTCTTTTTAAAAATTAATAGTTGATCAATGCAATACATTTTAGTCAATGTCAAATATCATAGAGTAATTTACACGGTTGTTTTGCATTTTTAGATATTCCGAACGATGAATATGCTATCACATTGTGGTCTCAGGCACAAAAAATATTTATGTTGCAGTACAAATCGCGTCTGAGAACCTTGCTTTTAGTCCCAAATTTATTCTTGAATTGTTTTGAACTATGCAGGATGGGGGACTGATGAGAAAAGTGTTATTACAATATTGGGTCATAGAAATGTTTATCAGAGACAACAAATCAGAAAATCTTATCAAGAAATATACCAAGAAGATATTCTCAAACGCCTCGAATCTGAACTTTCTGGTGACTTTGAGGTACCGTAATTACAAACATAAGATTTTTTTCCAAACTTTTATAACTTATGAATCATGATTTTCAATAATGGGGTCAAAATAAACAGAAAGCTGTGTACCGTTGGATGCTGGAACCTGCGGATCGCGATGCTGTTTTGGCCAATGTAGCCATTAAGGATGGAAACAAAGGTTACCATGTTATTATCGAAATTGTTAGTGTTCTTTCACCTGATGAAGTGTTGGCAGTGCGACGCGCTTATCATAATCGTTACAAGCATTCTCTAGAAGAAGATGTCGCTGCTCATACCTCCGGCCATCTTCGCCAGGCAAGTCATTAAATCATCAATTTAGGCCACTTAGCATTTTGCATGTTAGGCATTGATTAATGAAGATTATGTTTTAATTATTTGACAAAAATGAAGATTATGTTTGAGGTCGATGAATAAATCTTGTTCATCAAACTACTCCTATGTATTTCAGTGGTCAAATTCAAGTTTTTGATTTTAAATTGCAGTTGTGATGTCGTTGCAAATACCTCAAAATCCTTTATATTTTAGCCACATATGTGGTTTTAGACCGTAAATTTAAAACCATAGTCGAATTTAATTTAACCCTTGAAGGCTTGAGACCATATATATCTGAGATTATATTTTTGTTAATGTTTGCAGCTATTGGTTGGATTGGTGAGCTCATTTAGATATGGTGGTGATGAGATAAATCCAAAATTAGCCAAAAGTGAAGCTGATATTCTTCATGAATCAATCAAAGAGAAAAAAGGAAACCATGAAGAAGCCATTAGAATCCTTACAACAAGAAGCAAGACTCAGCTTTTGGCGACGTTTAACCGTTACAAAGATGACCATGGCATTTCCATAACTAAGGTTAAGAAGAAAAAATCTCACTCTTTTCCATTTTCATTGCCTTTTGAACTTATTTCCATGTTCACAAAAAAATTATTAACATGTCCTTAATTTTTATTTACATGTTTGATCAAAATGAAGGAAGAAAAGATACTTATGTATATAGATTTTGATTTGATTGCAGAAATTGTTGGATAATGCATCTGATGATTTTCACAAGGCATTGCACACTGCGATTCGATGCATCAATGATCATAAGAAGTACTATGAAAAGGTTAATTTCTAATTTTCAATACGAAAATACATTATTTAGCAAAACCAAAGTATCATATAATTTTGTCAATTGTTGAATCTAACTTAACCAGACTACGTGTGCGTTTGGATTTGCAAAATGTTTTATAAAATCACGGTGACGAAAGCAATATAATATATACTTTAAAATCATGGTACTACCCTTGATTTTTTTTTTACCATGATTTATATTAGGTTTTGCGCGGTGCGCTGAAAAGGGTTGGAACGGACGAGGATGGATTGACTCGTGTAATTGTGACAAGAGCTGAGAAGGATTTGAAGGACATCAAAGAGGTCTATTATAAGAGAAACAGTGTTCACCTCGAAGATGCCGTCGCCAAAGAAATTTCAGGGGACTACAAGAAATTCATACTTACCTTGTTGGGGAAGTAAGATTGAAGTGCTTGCTTATTATTGCTCTAGCTAAGGGCATATGTTTAAATAAGGGATTTTGGTTATGCTGGTTTAATTTATGGTTTGATTTGGTTAATTTCACTATTAAGAGCATGTTTTCATGAGTCTTGTTATTACTTATAAATCTCTTTTGTGAGAGATAATATATGTACTTCTATCCTATCTTAATAAATAAATAATTTCTCTTCTACCAAAATAAATAATTTCTTGTATTGAACAATTTTTAATAAGTGATATTTTTTTTAATAAGTGATATATAAGATGGATTTGTTTTCTTCAAAAAAATAATTCCTCAACAATCCAATTTAGATTAAGGCCATGACTACATAACGGTGTAAAAACTAAAGTATAATTTAAATCGTCTGATTTTAAATCAACAATTGAGATTAAGTGCAACAAATAAATGGGTGGACCTCTACATCAACATATATATCCCGATCCGTATAAATAATTTTGTTTGTCTTACATGCACAAAAAAGGGAGAAAATAGTAGTACACTCTTCATGACATAATTTTTTTTAAACGAAAAATATATTATTAATAGGACTAAGTCTCTGTACAAGACAAGACGAGTTGAAACTAGGTCTCTTCATGACATGATAATACACGCTTTTCACACTTTATTTTTTTTGGTCAAGCTTTTCACACATTATTTTTCCATGATAGAAGCCTCACTAATCACTAACATGTGAAACTGGTCATGACTCATGAGTTTTTGCCATGATTTCCAAGTTCCAACCCCAAGAGATAACCAATGATCAATAACGTATGTAAAATATAGTAGTACAAATATATTTACTAATATTAATAGTAAAATTAAATAGTAATATACCAAATCAAAAGTAACGTCCAAAATAGTGTAACGTATAATCCAAGCCATCGTAACATTATTTTTTCTCAATCACAACTGAAAGGTTCATATATAT
Organism: Trifolium dubium; assembly: GCA_951804385.1. NCBI lineage: Eukaryota > Viridiplantae > Streptophyta > Magnoliopsida > Fabales > Fabaceae > Trifolium > Trifolium dubium. The sequence continues at coordinate 9,304,731 of OX638063.1, read as the reverse complement.
AAAATCAAAATCACAAAGAAAGAGAAGATTTATCTATCTATAATTCTACAATGGCTACTCTTGTTGTTCAAGATTCAATTCCTCCTGTCCAAGATGCTGAGACTCTCCACAAGTCCTTTGAAGGTACGTGTTAATATTAGTTACTTAATTATTATATGTTCATATTTTTCTTCAATTTTGTAACGTTTGATCAATGTGTAAACTTGCATTTCCATCGTTGAAAATGAAATTTGTGTTCAAGACTAAACCATTCCAAGCAATTTTTTTTTATTACAAATTGTATAGAAATTTTTGTATTTCTCTTCAATTAAATGAAATCTTATAAAATGGATGAATAATATTTTATTTTCTTTCAATTTTTTTTTCAAATAAAGACTAGCCAGTCTTATAGTATATAGTTAAACAAAGTTAATTTCCAGAAAAATCGATGACAAGAGTAGTTGAACAAACGTTCTTTATATGCGATAATGTGGTTGTTGGTACTCTAACAATTATCTTTGTAGTATACTAAAATTAAACCACCAAGTGTTTGTTTTTTTTTTTTTGGTATGTCACCAAGTGTTTGTTTGTTTCTAGTTAATTAATATACTTTGCTGCAATATCATATTCATAAGATGGTAGATTTCGATGTCATAAAAAATATATGGTAGATTTTTTAATTGCACAATTTTTTTGTAATATCAAGAATTGCTAATGCAATCTCGATTTAAAATGTTACTCAAAGCATCTTTTACTCAAAAGGAGGGTAGTCATGACTCATGATACTAATTTTGGGGTAGGAGTTGAGATCACATTTTATTATAATAATGTACCTAACCCACAATTAGATACCAAAACATCATTTCTTTATTTTCACTCGTTTGTACTAAACTAAACACATTTTTATGTCTTAAGTAATAACCACACCAATTTTACAAATCCACGTCTCTATGTTAATGTGACAAAGAAGGAAAAAGTTGCAATAGATTATAGTATATGGTATTAACATAATCATATTATAAATAGAAAAATGTCATTTATATATATGATTCACCGTCCATGTGACATTGATTTGTGGTTTTATCACTTTGATGTACGTGGCAGTGATGATAACAACAATGTAAATAAACTAATTTGGTCTCTTCAATTACTGCCAAAACTGTTTTTAAAATCGTATCCGTTTGTTCAACAAGAAAAGGAAAAAAATCAATGTCATAATTATTGTCCAATATTTTTTTGACTGAAAAATATTTTCTGAATTGGACCATTGTGATAAAAATAAAATAAAATTAGAACAAATATAGAAATTTCATTCTTTATCACTTTTTTTTAATACAGTGTGTAAAATTTTACCTTTAACATAAATAAATAAAGAGTCTGAGATTTGAATTTCCTTAGTAATATTTTTTTCAATTAAACTATGTTCATTGACACTCATTCTATGTCACCTTTTCGGTTGAAAATAAAAATAGTAGCAACATATATAAATACACAATTTTAGCTACTCTGTCTGAGTTTTAACTCGGGGGAATCCTTATTTCTCCATATTATTTAAAAAGTATTCTGCATGAGTTTAACTACCAGACTATTTGACAAAACAAAATCTATAGTTCAACGGAAAGAAAAAATTACTTGGTTTGACTCACCATATTAAATAATATTTCACCACGTCTAAAGAGCATTTGCCTTTTAAAGAACATAAATTTACTTTATCTTTGTTTCATTTTAATTTTATCGGATGTCCCGAAGGGACAACATATGTTTTAATTTTTATCCATATGGATTGAATTCTTTAAATTTTAGTCCCGATGATTCACCGCAAGAATACATCACGAGCATATAGAGAACCAAAATATTATACATAAGACATAGTGCGTCTTTGTATTGTTTCAATTTTATCGGAGGCCCTCGAAAGGAAAACATACATTTTCATTTGGGTTCAAGTTTCAATGACTCACTTGACTTCTTTTATGTCTACATTCGTCATGTTCAAGTCTCAATGACTCACCTAACCATTTTTTGGTCTACATTCGTTGTGTTATTGTCTCTGTATCATTTCAATTTTATCAGATGTCCCTGGATGTCTCCGGAGACATCCATATAGTATTATAAATAGAACAACAATGAACATAGATTTCTTCATCACATATCATAGTTAGCACTATTAGACAAAACATATTCAACTATGGCTACCCTCATTGCTCCCATCAACCATTTGCCCCATGAAGATGCTGAAGCTCTAAGAAAGGCTTTTGAAGGTGTTATCATCCCCTTTCTTCTTTATAGATCATGTCATAGATCATGAAAATATGTGAAAATTGTTACAATTGTTAATGAAAATTGATGAAACATATTATGTTGTATTAAAATTATGATCAACTTTTGTAGGATGGGGAACTGATGAGAAAACTGTGATAACAATTCTTGGTCACAGAAATTCCAATCAGATACAACAAATCAGAAGAGCTTATGAAGAAATTTATCAAGAAGATCTTATCAAAAGATTGGAATCTGAGATCAAAGGAGATTTTGAGGTACCATATTGATTTAATATCATGATTAAACATAAAAAAAAAATGAAATTGTTAATGTGCTATTAGACATGATTTCGAAACTTATTTTTAATTCGTGTATGTATTGATGAGTTTTGTTATGTGCTAACTTAACTTTACTAAACAGAAAGCTGTGTACCGTTGGATACTCGAACCTGCGGATCGCGATGCTGTTTTGGCTAATGTTGCTCTCAAGAGTGGCAAAAATTACAATGTCATTGTGGAAATTTCCACTGTTCTCTCCCCCGAAGAGCTTTTCAATGTGAGGCGCGCTTACATCAAACGCTACAAGCACTCCTTGGAAGAAGACGTGGCTGCTCATACCTCCGGCCATCTTCGCCAGGTATGTTCTTATATATTAGACATGACTCGTACTTTTGCGGTCGCATTGTGTGATTGTAGAGACATAAATTATTTTAATGTTGCGGCTTACCTAATTCGTGTTAGATTCAACAACTTTTTATTTCAAAACATCTTTTTAAGATTGATTTTCAATTACATGTAAAAATTTTGATTTTTTTGAGCAGCTTTTAGTGGGGTTGGTGACTGCATTTAGGCATGTTGGTGATGAGATCAATGCAAAATTGGCACAATCTGAAGCTGAAATTCTTCATGAGGCTGTGAAAGAGAAGAAAGGAAGTCATGAAGAAGCCATAAGGATCTTGACTACAAGGAGCAAGACTCAGCTCATTGCGACTTTCAATCGATACAGAGAGACTCATGGTACTTCGATCACTAAGGTACGTATACAAAAAAAAGCTACCAAATTCTCGGTTCAACTCGAAAAAATTAAGATGAGAAATTGAAAATTGTGGTTCTATGATCGATAAATATTTGTCCCTTTTAATTTTACAGAAGTTGTTGGATGAAGGATCGGATGATTTTCAAAAGGCATTGTATACCACCATTCGTACTTTCAATGATCATGTTAAGTACTACGAAAAGGTATAAGTCACTTCTTTATTTCATTAATCAGAGACTCTGATACTATATTACTATTGTCCATGCAAATGTGCTCTCGATCTTTATTTCATTAGTGATTTAACTCGACATTTTCTAATCATATTGTAGGTGGTGCGAGATGCAATCAAGAAGATTGGAACCGATGAGGACGCACTCACTCGCGTGATTGTCAGCCGGGCTCAGCATGACTTGAAAGTGATCTCAGATGTTTATTACAAGAGAAACAGTGTTCTTCTTGAGCATGCTGTGGCTAAGGAAATTTCAGGGGATTACAAGAAGTTTCTTCTCACTCTCTTGGGAAAAGATGATTGAATTTGTCCCTAATCTTTTGGCATTTGTGCTTATGAGTTTAATTAAGGCAAAATTATGATGTTGTTTGATGCTACTATCTATGTTGGTTTATCTTGTTGAGTATGTTTTTGGTTTTACTTTGTTTTATTAGAATTTGAAGTTCTATCTTATTCTTATTATATAGCTGTATGGTATGTTTATTTGAAGTTTGAACTATTATTAATAAAATATGAGGACAAGTTCAAAAATGAAATATTAAATTCTTGATGTATGAAGAAATGTTAATTCCTAGAACAAGATTATAAATGAAATTTATTGTTGTTGGATAATGACGAATTTATCGCTATCAATCAATTTTAAGTTTTGATTTGTTAAATCAGATTCTTAACCGAAACTTCAATTATCATATATATATGTCAAAATTGAACCGTCAATCAAGACATATATATTTCGAGCAAATGCAAGTTTGAATTAGTTGTTGGTTCGACCAAATTATAGTGTCAAAATGATTTTTATAAGAGAAATGATTATAGAGTTTCTACAAAATTATGAAGTCATAGTAATTTTATCAATTGTGATTTCAAACATATAGCAAAAGAAACTCAACATTCTTCAAATGTAAAATATTTGGATTGGATCAAGATATTGGGAGGTGTAACATAGCCTTTTCATTTTATTTTATTTTAAAACCTAAGTACTATGTGAAAATTAAATGAACGTAAATGTTTTAAAACTTCTACACGTTCATACTCAAGTTCAAACAAATATTTTTGTTAAATTTAAAGATATTCATGTCATTTTTATCTATCTAGCTAAGAGGTCTTAAGTAGCCTTTTCATTTGAACATAAGCAGATAAAAATATTTAATTTTTCACCAAAGAGAAAATCAAACGAATCAATCGTCCTATGTGTGCAAGTATAATGACCATGGACCTTGTACTATGACAAAGGGAACTAACAATAAATAAAAAGCCAAACAAGGAAGGTGCCTATACAAAACTACGAAGTAACCAAACAAAATAAACGACATTGCCACACTTCAATTGACGACTTATATAAATGAGTTTTGCTAATAACTCTACATTTTATAAACAATGGCGGATACATTTTATAAACAATTGACGATATATCATTAATGAAGGATAATTTTATAAACTAACTCATAATTTTTCTTTTTCATACAATAATGATTACATTTCTTAATTTGCTGTGTGATATGGTCAAAACGACATATATTTTGGTACGGAGGTAGTAATTATTATGCAATCAATATAAAGACTAAAGGGCATTATGGCAAAAAGTTGTACTCGCTGGCGCTACTTATATAAATCTTTGAGTTCAAAGTGCAAAAGAAAAATATCAGGGGGTGCAAAATTGAAATAACACAGGATATTAAGTGTAAATTCTCAAATTTCAGTGTGTGCATGTGCACATCCTGCCAATACACTGGATCCGCCCCTGATTATAAATGTGGTAAAAAAAGTAAAATAATATATAAAAGCAAGTGGACAAAATATTTTAGGTAGAAGCTGTTCATTTCAATTTTTTGACAGAAGCTTTTATTTCATGTTCTTTAGATTATTTTTCGTATTTTTAATATAAAATTTATTATTTGTGGTTATAAAAAACTTTGAAAAAATCATAGTTTAGGATGTTAAGAATCATACAAAAAAAACTTAAAAAAATCCACCTAAGATTTGTTCAATTTTTTTACTGCTAAAACACATATACATGTTTTTGGAATATATATATATATATATATATATATATATATATATATATATATATATATATATATATATATGAATGCCTCTAAATTACTATATTCAAAATTTGATTACATGATCATTAAATTAATAAACATCATTTTTATGAATTAAAAGGTTATTTTCCAACTATTTTATTTTAAAGAAAATAATTTATAAGAAAACAAATACAATTTTATTGTTTGTAAACATTATATTAATTCAAATTTTAATTTTTAATAATTTTGATAAAAAAATATTTAGATGTTATAATTAATTAAATGATAGAAAAAGAAATATTTTTTAAAATTATTCATTTACCTATTAATTTAAAGACATGATGTAATGATGAATTTAAAAGTTTTTTTTTATGTATGTAAATAAAACACAATTTTACTATCAATAATGTTTTACAGTGTTTGTATTCTTCAAAAACTAAATCACAATTATTTTCAATTAAGAATAATTATTCTCGTTTTAGTATAGATGTAATATAATAAAACATTTTGTTTATCAACAATTTTGTGCAAGTATTAGTTTGAAGTTAATTGTTACTCCCTCCGTCCCAAAACTATTATAGTTATGGACGTGGATTAAGAAATATCAAAGACTGATAAGTTAAGTCTCTTTTACACTTACTTTATTAAGAAAGAGAAAATATATTTAATTAATGCTTTAACTTTTGTAAATGTACAAATGATAAATAATATTAATTTTTGAAAAGGACAATAGTTTTGGGACAAAACTAAAAAAGATAAAAAAGAACAATAGGTTTAGGACGGAGAGAGTAAAGATTTCAAGTTACTTAGTACAACAAGTAGAGTATTATTTTAAAGTATTTAATTATTTTGTTTGATGATCAACTTTAAACTTATTATAAGTTAAATTTTTATTTGCAATATAATTTTTGTTTTTTAATTTATATAATATCATTTTCAAGTTATTGTTTTTGCTAAAAAATTCCCAATACCAGCAGAGATTATTCTCCCAACCTTCAAAATAGTCTAGTGAATTTGTACGAAATAAAAGACAATCCTTACTTCGAAGAATCTTATAGTTATCTTTAAGTTTATCATAACCAAATCCATGGAGATTAGTCACAATAAGAGTTTCTTTAAAATCCTTGGAAACAACCTGATCCATTTGCATCGTAGTAATGTTCCAAAACACAAAGTTTATCTGATTTTTAGAGTTGAAAATGCATAATGTGCCGTTAACTTCAGTTCCAAGAATGCTATTGAAAGGGAGAGATGTGGGTGGAGAATTGAATTCGATCGAGTTTCTTTTCAAAATTATCACAAGAAATAACATTGAAACTTAAACCAAGTTCATTGGTTTGAACAACACATAAATAATTTTCATCAAATTTGGATTTAGAAACCAAATTTTTGCGGAACATGTTCATGAACCTATTATCAACTAGCAAATTGTTCCAAGATTTGATGCCGAAAGAAAATCTACAAAGTGATTTATAAGGTAACTTGGATAGAATGTGAAGTGAGATATCATCTGGTATGTACATACTAACCTTCTCATAGTTCTTATCTGAGTCCATATACACATCACTTATTTATAATATTTTAATTATTGTACTTAATAAACACTCAATCTCTTCGTTATTTATAAATGTGGTAAAAAAGGAAAATAATATATAAAAGCATGTGGACAAAATATTTTTGGTAAGTTGTTCATTTCAATTGTTGGACAGAAGTTTTTATTTCATGTTATTTAGATATTTTTCGTATGGTTTTTAATATAAAATTCATTTTTTTTGGGTATAACAAACTTTGAAGAAATCATAGTTTATGTTAAGACTCATACATAAAATATCTAAAGAAATGCAACGAAGTTAATAAATCCATTTTTTTAAAAAAAAAAATACTATATATAAATATGGGGGCTGCTAACTGCCTCCCATGTAGGAGGAAGTTAACAAAGTCTCCTCCCACATGTTTTACTCGCGCACCCCCCATATACATACATGGGAGGAAGTTAGCAAACCCCTATATATATCATCAATAACTCTAAATTACTACATTCAAAACTTTGAATATGTAATCTCTAAATTAATAAACATCATTTTTATGATTAAAAATTTATTTTTCAATTATTTTATTTAAAAGAAAATAATTGTATATGAAAAAAATACAGTTTTATTTTATAAATTAACATTATATTAATTCAAATTATGTGGTTTTGATAAAAATATTATTTAGATATTATAATTAATAAAAAGAAATAATTTTTTAAAACTATTCATTTATCTATTAGTTTAAAGACCTAATATTTTTTTTTGGTACGGAGTTTAAAGACCTAATGTAATGATGAATTTAAAAGTAATTTTTTATGTGAATAAAACATAAATTTTTTTATCAATAAAATTTTTACAATGTCCATATATTATTAAAAAAATCACAATTATTTTCATTTATGAATAATTATTCTCGTTTTAGTATAGATCAATGTAATATAATAAAACTTTTTTTATCAACAATTTTATACAAATATTAGTTTGAAGTTAATTGTTAATGATTTCAAGTTACACAATACAAATAGAGTATTATTTTAAAGTATTTAATTAAATTTTTTTATGACCAATTTTATACTCAGTACAAGTAGAATATTATTTTAAAATATATTATAATTTTTTTAATAGCCCAATAACCCACTCGAATAATTTTTCCTAGCTCCGCTACTGTCCCCCACCATCTTCTATCATGAAGAAAATATGTTTTCTCTTACTACCTATAGGGCCCTCAACAGAATATAACGATCTAATGTCCATTATATTTATCCACGGCTCTCTAAGACCAAGTTGACCCGAAATATATATGGTATAAGTCCAATTATATTATTTTTATTGCTTGATATTACAAAAAACTTAACATCTAACCCATTTAAACTTAAAAGTTAACTGTGTTAGAAAGACTTTCTCGCTCACCAAACCAAATAATACAAGATACATATATATCATTATTACTTTTAGGCTGAACCAATTTGACATGTCACTGACATATAGTTTGTCATGTGCTCTGAATTGCTTCGGCGGAATATCAATGTCCAAATCGCTCTGTATTATTTTGAAAAATGAAATAGAAACAACTCCATATTTATTCGACAAAGATCCTCGTTTATTTTTTTAAAGAAATTCCAAAACAAGTTTACTATTACATGTTTTTATCTCTTTTGTGACAATAATAGTACAATATGAATTATCACGCAGTAACATCAACCAATAAAAATTTGAATTGATAAGCAAAACAATACAAGGAACATAGAATTAAAACTCAAATTACATATTTCAAGAGATTACCAAAGATTAATTTGTTCTTTGATTGATTTCACCAATTAGCCTCCTCTAGCAATCAAGGTTAGCAAGAAATCCTTGTAATTCCCTTTAGCAGTCTCTTCAATTTTTTGAGGCAACGAAATTCCATATAAGTTATTATACTCAACTTTTATCTCTTTCATATCAATGTCAGCTCTAGTAACAATCACACGAGTAAGTGATTTCTTAATATTCTTATCCACATCAATTCTCAATGCTTCATCCAAAACCTATATATGCATACAAGCAAATGTATTATATTTAATTTATAGTGATTATGTTATTATACAACAAAATTAAAGAGAAGAAAAATAGAAGCTGAATTTTGACTTTGTAACTTTATCTTACCTTACTAAAATATACTTGTGGAGTACAGAGGCATTGAACAGTCTCTTTAAACCTTAAGTCATTAAGATCCTACCAAAAGACAATGAAGTTTTAATCAGAAATAGAATCTTGTAAGTCATAAGTTTGGATAAGTACTTATATAAGTGCTTATATATAAATTATTTTTGTAACAAAAAAAATAAAGGCAATCTATTTTCATAAGTTATATTTTAGAGAGCTTATGAAAATAAGCCGAAAACAACGTATGAACATGTCGTAAGTTATTTTGATAAGGTTTACCAAACAAATATTCAAATACTTCATACTTTTGTTAGTAGATAAACTCGAATTCGTTAAAAAAATTGATAAACTCAAATAAACCAATTAAAACAGTCAACAGGTAACTACAACATACGAACAAAAATATAAAGTAGCATCGATTATATTATTAAATTTCTAATGAAATTGTGCACCGTGAAAGATCTTTCACATTAGACAAAACCCATTATATTATAGAATTTCTAATGACAGTGCATACATATTAGCATTGTTTACCTCTTCAAGATTCTTGCTAGAAATCTCTTTATAGTGCTTGTAAACTGCTTGAAGATGTGACTTGCTTCTTGTTGCCAAAATCCTTATTACTTCATCATCCTCAGCAATAGGCTTCTTTTGATCATTTTTAATGGCATTTGAAAGTGTTTTGGCTTCTGATTTTGCAATGTCATCTTTAACCTTTGATCCTTCATACCTATAGGCACTCACAAGTGCAACCAAGAGCTGTTTCCAATAGAAATAATTGTTAGTGTTGTATTTCAAATTATCAATAACAATGTGATATCATATCCATATAAATAATATTAATTCACCCAAACATTTTGATACTTGACATTCATTTATTTTATCAAACACAATATTACATCAAATTTTAAAGTGCGGTTTGTCAAAAAAAATAAAAAAATAAAGTGCGGACATTCTCTGTATAAACTTAGTAGTAGAGTTGTCAAAATAGATCTTAGACAATATACTAGCCCATTTAGCCGGTATATATAGGTTGGACTAGTTCGTTTTTAGTTAGATCATTTTTTAATAAATTGTTCGAAAAGGGGAGTCAACCTGTCCATTAAAAAACCCAACTCAATTTATTTTCTCCTAAGCCCCCACATTGTAAAAAAGACATAAAACATCTTTGGCTATATATAGTACTACAACTTGATGTGTGTACCTTTCTATCAATGCCATGAATGTGTGAGGCAACATCTTCTTCAATGGAGTGGTCAAAGAGGGAATGATATGCCTTTCTAGCTCCCAATAGCTCTTCTGAAGATCTTGTGCATGCAATCTCAATCAGCACACCATATGCACTTGGGCCTTTCTTTAGGGCCTCTTTTGCTAAACGGGCATCTCTTTCCCAAGGGTGCATGCTCCAAAGCACAACTGCATTCTGATGATTACATGAAAATGTCAACACATAAGGGACCACGAAATAAAATTTAATTTTTCAATTTGTGAGTTATTTTATTTTATCATACTAATTGTGATGACACGTCAATTTATTATTTTTTACACTAGCAATCAATATTAAATTACTATTTATTTTGTAGTTGACCTTTAGATAATAGATATTATCATTCCTTTTTTTAGAAATTAGAGAATTAATATCAAAAAATGTACCCTTTGAATGAATTTTATGATTAACATTTTTATTGATAAAAAGATTATAATTGATCGATTGTATAGAATTATCAATAATTTTAAAATTACCCATTTTACAGAGTAACTGATTGTGGGCATCTTGCAATGGTTGTTGCATCTTGCAATAACGTGTCATTAATTATAATATAGTTTAATTAAAGAAAACAGAGAGCTTACTTTCTTCAAGATCCCATGATATGACTTAGCCAAAAAATCCTCTTTAGGCAAAAAAATTAAATACATAAAGATAAGGAGTGTCTCTCACCTTAAATTAACAAATAATTTTAAAATAAATCGTTTTTGATTTTGAGTATTCAGTTTTGAGGTTAAATCTTATTTTTTGTCTTAAGATTATAACATTTTTTTTTCTGTGGCTGCCTTGCGGTAGTCTTTATTTTTCTTCTTTTGTAAAATTAAAATACTTTAACTTTCTTCATTACACCATGAACTAGAGAAGCTTGTTTTATTTAAGTTTTGTTTGATTTGCAAAAGATAAAAGTTAGATAGAACAACACGTGAATGAATAACACAAGACAAAATTTTATTATATTGAACAATTTATTATTTTGTATGATATTTGATAAATAAAATATTTGATATTTTAAACAAATTGCACATTGATAAAAAGTTGTAACTCCCAAAATTGTATTGTGGTTTAATGAAAAAAAATATTTCAATTTTTTTCATATCCATTGCATCTAATTTATATTATTTTAAGAATAATTTTAAAATCAAATACAATACAAATTACATTGTCTTATCTTATTCAATATTTTTTATCAAATGAAATATACCTTTAAATTATCATAGTGATAGCTTTTATTTACTATTTTGTTTCGTCAAAGTTTATTATACTTTGACCCTTTTGATTTAGACATGGTTTATCATAACCAATTGAAAAGTCCAAAATATACTAAGTCATCTAAATATTTGTTTTATGAAAATAATTAATTAAAAATATTTATATATATGTTCAAATATCTTCTTAAGCTCGCAATATCCTCCATAGCATATATATGTATAATTATCAAAATTACGATTTAACCTTTTCAAATAAAATTACAAGAAAAACAAACTTAATTAACATCTGGCAATAAAAATCAATCTCTAAAATTTTAATAGAGAATAAATGAAAAGGGAAAATTATTAATGTACCTTAAAACGAACAAACTCATGTTTGAGAAGACGAACACAATGATCATTCCACCTTTGAAATTGTCTTTCATGATCTTCAATGAAGAAATGTGATGCCTTCTTCCTATAAGACTCTCTCTCCAATGGATCCCATTTTCCCAATATTGTTGTCAATGATTTCTCATCCACTCCATGTCCTATAATAATTATTACATCAATTATTATTATTCATCATGATATCTATAATATTGAAAAAGAAATAAAATAATTAATAGTAATAATAATAATTTAATTTGGTATAAGTTGAGAAATAATAGAAGAACCTGAGAAAGCTTGGGTTATAGCTTCTAATTCTTGATTGAATGCCATAATTCTGGGAAAGTTTATTTGATAGATAGAGTTGAGACTTGAGACAATTAAGTGTGATGGATGTGTAGGGGACAGTTATGTTCTATTCAGTGAAAGGTGTGCTTCATTTTATAGGGCCCTACAAGGCTATTTTTGTCATTTTAAATGTAATAATGAAAATAATTGAATATTTTTTTAAAAATCAGACAGCTTCTATACACATATTTTTTTGTCATTAGAACTTAAAAATTTATTACATTAAGATTTTTAATCAAATTTTATCAACATTTTGTTATATATTTTCTGATATAAAGTATTTCAAGCAACATTTTGCCAGATCTAATTGAAAAAAAAAATTGGTTTATAACATATAGTTCTTAAGATAAGGGAGTCTTGGCCAAAAATTATTCTAATCAAAAATTAAACTTTAATTTTTTTTAAAAAAAGTTTCTGAAATTTATTAACTATTTGAGTCTAATGTCTTAGTTAGATCTTTGAAAATTCGTCCTAAAAATGTATTAATTACTTGAGTCTAATGTCTTAGTTAGATGCTTCAAAAAAAATGTCTTAGTTAGATCTAATTGAAATATTTGATGACAATGAAAAGTGCATAATAAAATAAAAATAAAAATATTTACTGATTCAAAAAAAAAATTATCCCATTTTTAATTAATATATATGTAACAGTAAAGTACATTGTTACAAATATAATGATGCCAACAAATGAAATTGAAAACTATTTAAATTCTGATAGTTATAGTATTAAGGAAACAGAAAAATATTTAAGGTAAAAATTATTATAACCTAAATAAACTTCAGTTATGATAAAAAGTTATAAAGATTGCTTTTTTTTTTGTTGACAAAGTTATAAAGATTGCTTAAAAAATATATATAAAAGATTAAGAAAAAAGTGAGAGAAATTATTAACTATTTTGTCACAAGTTATATATGCATTGTTTGTCCAGTTGCAGCCATGCCCCTCATTTCTGTGCCTATAGAACTCGTGCCGCATGAATTGCTTCAATTTCTGATATGACCATTTAAAATTTTAGTAATTAATAATTGATCCATTTGGTACGAGATTATATATGAGCCTTTTTAGCAAAAAATTTGTCTAATTTATATCTTTTAGTATTAACAATATTTATTTTGTAGGTTCTTTTTTTTTTTTTTGACAAAATTCATTCTGTAGTTATTCATTTTTTTTTTTAGAGTTATTCTTTATTTATTGATGTTTGAGCTGGTAGAATTATAATATTGGATGATAAACAAAGTCCTTACAAGCACAAGATATGTCGGAAAAAACTCAAACAAATCCCACTCATAAGAGCATAAAAATAAGATAACTTAGCCACACCTATACAAACAACATATATCAGTTTAATGTGATTTAGAATCAATCATCGCACACATCAAAGCGATTAAATCATGATTTTTCCTATGAAATCAAACGGCAATCTCCAATAAACGATTTCAAAAAAAAAAACCAACATTTAATTTTTATTATTAAGTTTTAACATATGATTTATTTTGATTCGGAAAAAAAAACTCAACCATCAAATCGGCCAACTATTATTATTGAGTAAAAATTAATTTCTGCAACCACTAGTTTATTTGAGAGTTCTAAAATGAAACTTGATATAAAAGTCTCATGAGTTTAAATATACTCAATTATTTGAACATCGCATTATATATGTATAGATAGAAGTTCGAACACAAGTCATTTCACTAATCCACTTTAAAGGTGAAATTTCTAACCGCTAGACTACTTGATAAAAAAAATGTAATAAAGTCTTCAAATAAAACTTCCTAGAGATTGTGCTTATCTCCCTTCGGTTACTATTATAAATTTATCAAATAAATTAGTTCTTTTTTTTTTCCCCATGAAGTATATTCATAACTTAAATAAATTAGTTCTTTAATTTACTAAAAAAAACATTAATTTTCTTTATAAAATGACCCTAGAAAGTAGGTTGGAAGTTGGAACTCTTCTATTGACTAAAATGAAGAATAGCTATTAAATGTTAGTTGATTTAATGGTGATTGGTGCTGAATTTAGTAAGGAGAATCACTTGATGTCAGAAATTATCCCAAATCATATTAGTCAGTCTAGTAAATCGGGAATTAGTAGTGAAAATAAAAATTAAATGAATAATAACTATTTTTTTTTTTTAACAATCAAAATGAAATATATATAAATAGCCAAAAGTGAAAAAAAAAACCCTAGCACAAGGTGTGCTAGAGCAAGCCATAAAAGTTTACATCAACAAGATCTCAAAACAGAACATACAAAAAGAAACAACAAAGTCGACAATTGTCAAATACCCAAACACAACAAAAGGTTCATCCACCAACTATAAAGATTAACCATTAATCCTGGATTATTAATTAGACCTCATCCACCAAAAGGAATACTGCTTGATAAGATCCAACAAATGAGAAATCGATTTCGCTAAATTATTGAAGAGACACTGATTGCGTTCTGTCTACACAATATAAACACAAACAAGCCAAATAAACTGCATGAAAGATCTATGGTCCCGACGACCACCTGCAGCAAAGACAAACTAAAAAAAATGAACAGATGAACTCGAAAGATCCACCATCGCAAAACCAACAGCTATTAAATCACTTGAGAAAGATTTTTTCTCCAATAGTCTAAAGGCTAAATTTACACATTTTAAATGGAAAAAAATAGAGAATTTTAGAATTTTAATTTTAACTTTTACAACAACGTGAATTTTACGCGTTCCCGCCACTTATCTCTTTCAAAACTATTTTTTTTAGTTTTATTTTGAAAAAGGGATGATTTGGGTTTTTCTTGATTAAAAATCACCTCTGTGTATATGTTTATTCTCTTTTTAATCTAAATAAATGATTATTACATCGATTAATTTTTCTTTTGAGTTTTTTATGTTTTTGTCATTTCAGTGTGACGTTTTTGATTTTTCGGTCTTGTGCGGTGTTTTGTTTTTCCGTATTTGTGTGGTGTTTTGTTTTGTCATCTCATCTTTGTGCGGTGTTTATTTGATTTGGATAAAAAGATCAACGTTGATCAGCTACAGATTCAATAAGTGATCAAGTTCATCAACGATACAGACCCGAAAGCATATATATTACGGTTACTTTATGTTTATCACATTATTTGTAAGTAAAGAATATGTCGTTTTATGCTATTAACTTAGATGTTGTGAGTTTGTTCGCAAGTTTATCTTTTTTAATTTTTAACGTTGTTGAATTTGTATTAGTATGTGATCTACTCTATCTATTTGATTAAAAAAAAATCCTTTTATTTTTATAAAAAAACGTGAATTTTACAACTCAAAATTATCTTTATCTTTTTTTTTTACACACAAAAAGTAGATGCAAATTAAACATTGTGGGTCAGAAAAATTAGATGGGAAACATTGATGGGTCATCACATAACTGTATAACATTAAATGTAAATTAATTAAATGGACCATATTAGACTTAAATATATATATGGTCCGCCGTACACCAATACTTAAAATTATTAAAAATCTAATGATTATCTACGATATTTTTTAAGAAAAAAAAAATCACAATTCATATATATATATGTACAATATAAAAAATGTGATTGTTGTACCTAAAAATATATGATTGTCGTTATTAGTTTTTTTGGTTTGAAATGGGTATTCTCTGCGCACAACTGTAGAGATTAATTTTTCGAGCTGGAATAGATTCCTTACCATCTCATTCAAGTGCTCTTGGATGATTATTGTTATTAGTTGAATATGAGTTATATTTTTAATTTTTGTTATTTTAATTAAATTAATATTTCAATCATAAAAATGAAAATGATGGCTATTAATTACTCCTTCCATTCACGAAATACAAGAGAAAAAACCATTTTTTGTCCCAAAATATAAAAGAAAAATCATTTTCAAGAATATGTTTTTCTTTATTCTCATAAAATTAAATGCAAATTATATTTAATTATCCTTCTCACTCCTTTTCTCAATAAACAATAACCAATAAAAAATAGTTTTACACTTTCCTATGTAACTTATTTCAAGAAAAACCCACAAAATTATAAGATGAATTTTTTTTCTGTTATATTTTATGACGGAGGGAGTACTTACACTTTAAACAATAAAAATCTAGTTGATAGACAATTTATCGAAAAGAATTTTTCTTAAATACATTCATGAAACACATTGTCTTCATTTTCAAAGATGTGAGAACTACTAGTATGCTTGTAGATTGATTAAAATTGTGATCCATGGTGCAAGATATGTGAAGGTCTTGCACAATAGAATTTGCCCCAGTTCATTTTTCAAAGCTTTTTATCTTTTCACCTTTTCAATCTTCAAATTGCAAAACAACTAAACCCCATCAAAAGGCACCGACACTGCAATATAAGTATTTGAGCTCACATTCTTGCAAGTATATATATAAAACTCATCCTTTATCAATCGGATCAATTTTACTTTCTAGTTTTTTTTAGCGTAAATCAAGTATCATGATCTATGTGTAAAGATTAATTTTTCGAGTTGTATGATTCAAATGAGCAAAAAACGCTTCTAAATTTTTTTAGCGTTGCTGCATATTTAAGTCAAAGATCAAACCAAAAATCATAGTTAAGTTAGAAGAGACTAAACCAACCTTGAATAATTTTTTTTTTGACTCTCCAACCTTGAATAATTAGATCAACTTTAATTGACATTAGATAAATATATTTTTATTTATCTTTTTTGCAATAAAGGACTACGTGAATACTCCCTCCGTCTCAAAATATAAGCAAAAGTGAGTCAAAGAAACTTGATGTATTTGGTTTAAAATTTGGACCAAATAAATTTATTTTTGTTGACCAACTTTTACATATATTTTGGGACGGATGAAGTATTTTAGTGGAACATAAAAAATTGTTTTGAATTGAAAATTAGTATAGTATATTTTTGTAACATGTGCATCTTAAAATACAATTAGTATGAGTTGGAAAGAGTATCTGTATTAACTAAGTAGTAGTCAAATATGTGGAGGCCTATCCACACATATCACTTGGGCACGTTGTTAAGATACTAATACAGCTCAAATAAGATTGATACTAATGCTCTCGACCAATCAAGTCAAAGATCTTAAAGATGATTAATGTATTTTTTTATGAATAAAAATAATTAATGTACTTAAAGATATACTTATCTTAGAGCCTAAGAGTAATACCTGTCCAAAATGATACTGACACCAAATTATTCATTCAAATTATTCTCCTCTTGACTAAAATATAAGTATAATCAAAAAAATAAACCATGTATAATGGTACTAGTATAAAATATAAGCAATAATTTTAAATTTTTATGCAAAATTTTATTACATTTCTTAGTTTGTCCGAAAAAATTATAAAAATAAAACAATAATTTTGTAATTTTTCAAAAAACATTTTAATAAATTTTGCGGTGTACATCAAAAAAAATATCTCACTTTTAAATTTGCTTTAGATCTCCTTAAGTGTTGTGCCGAACCTGGCCATCAACATACATGACAAAAATTAATTAAATGTGATACTTCTCGTCAAAAAAAAAAACTAAATGTGATACTTAATTGAGAATTGAACATTACTTTTTTTTGGTTACATAAATCAAACCTTACTTTATTTCATTGTAAGAGTTCCTCGGCCATTTTTTTTGGGTACATATATATCGAACCTTACTTTATTTCATTGTAAAAATTCCTATGTCTCTTTCTGGATGTCAAATCTTGAACCTTATACCTCTCAGCTGAAGAGTAATCTCTCGATCAAGTAGCTTAGCAGGATACAGGTTGTAAAAATCAATTACTACATCGGAAAGATAAATACTTCCACTAGAATTTGAACTCTAAATTTCTTCTATCTAATCCATGTCTCATAATTCTTAGTATCACTTAAGTTATTCTACAAGGACAAAAAAATCAATTCCTCTGTCTATACTAAATCTTCCTTGATAATTAATTATTCCTTAATAATTGATTTTGGAGCGAATACTTTAGTGCATGTAAATGGAACGTGCAATATTTAATTTATAGACATGCTTGTTACGTGTTATATAAAATATTTAAATCAAATATATGAACTGTTTTCAGATAATGAAGTTGATTTATTATATTCAACCGTATTCTATACTTATAATAAATCTTTTACATATATCATTAAATGTCGACTATTTTATAACGTACACTGTTACAACTGTCAGTTTTTTTTTTTAATAAATAGATCAAATGCATCTATGAATCTTTTAAATTTTCTATTTGTATCATATAGGTACTTTAATATTTTTTTGTAACACATATGTTATTTAAATTTTAAAACTGTAACTCATATGTCCTTTCAAATTATACTCATCACATATACCAAAAAAAAATTATACTCATCATCTGAATTTAAGTGATAAATAATATTTAAGTAATGAGGCTCAATTGTTGAGGAACTTGACAGTGACGAGAGATATTTAAATGATGTTAGGTTTCAAAATTTAGATGATGAGTATAACTTGAGAGAACTTATGTGTTACAGTTTTAAAACTTAAGAGACTCGTGTATTACAAAAAAATTTAAAGGACTTATGTAATACAAATGAAAAACTTAAAGGACCCGTAGATGCATTTGTCTGATAAATATTTAGTTGTTCTACTCTGCAAGAACTCTAAATCAACGGTTAGATGCATAATTTCAATTTTTTTTTGTCTTAGATGAAGTGGTAATCTACTGAAATTAACTCACATACAACTGTAAAATTCTAGATTCAAACTCATATCACAATGTTCGGTCTAATAATTTTGACATTTGTCAGTTGAGCTAATACTCTTATACCGCATAAAATCTATTTGTAATAGCGTCAAGACTGAAAATGTCAAAACAACATGAATAAATTTATCAATCAAGTGATAATTTTTTTTGTCTTTCTTATTTTATTTTAATTTATTTTATTGAAGCGGGTTAGAAAAAGAATCTCCAATTGTGACATCAAAATAAATATATGGAAATTGTGGTGTGCTTCTCCAATTCATTAAAAACAAGTATACACACCTGAAATTACACAAAACACAAAGGACTGTAATGGTAATAAATTTTTTTTCATTTGAAACAACCTGGGGCAAAGATGTAAAAGCATTATTAAATTATTACATAAAATTTTGGTTTTTTAGCAAAGTCGTTGGATCCATTAAGGAGGGAAATAACATGTCACAAGAACAGTTTCTCTAAACTTTGAGATTTGTTGTCACTGAAAAATCTCATCTTTGATAAACTTAAACAAATTCATGGCTTCATTGAAACTTCCTGAGGTTGTTCCTTCTCCTACCCAAGACTCTCAACGTCTTAGAAATGCTTTTCAAGGTCTCTCTCTCTCTCTTGTATAAATGCTGAAGAAAGTTGAAAAAAAAAAAATTTTTGAGGTGATTTCTGAATTTGGGTAGCGAGAATTATGTTAAAAAACTGAACTTTTATATGTTTTTTAATAATGGGTTTTTCACAAACATTACATTGTAATATGCATGTTTCATGTTTGTAAAATTGTAATCAAATGAAGCACAACACTTCTCGGATTAGGCATGTTCTGGTGTCGCGGGTGTATAGTGACACTTCTAAAGTTCTAATTACATTGAATTATATCATTTTTTTTCAAATTTTTATCTGTGTCGACGTGTCCATCGTCCTTATCCTTTCTGTGTTCGTGCTTCATTTCAAACACTTTAATTTCAAACAAAGATTTGTTCTTTATATGAATTTGTAGGAATTGTTTTTAGACAACATTGAAGGTATTGTTATTATTTTGGTTAATTCATAGTATCATTTTTGTATGAGTAATTGTTAGCATTCATTATATTGTTGTGTTAATGATGATGATTATTGGAAAATATGGATGTAGGATTTGGAACAAATGAAAAGGAACTAATCTTGGTATTAGGACATAGAAATGCTCAACAAAGGAAGGAAATCAAAGAAACTTATCAGAAACTTTACAATGAATCACTCATTGATAGTCTTCAATCTGAACTTTCTGGTGATTTTAGAGTATGTCATGTTTGTTTCCATTGACTTATTTTTCTCCTATTTAGTTTATTTTGATTTATGAGAAAAAACAAAAAAAAAAAATTCCAATTTGGTGGTATATTACATATATTAACCAAAAAAATGTCACTTTCAGTGATAGCTTGTGCTAATTTGACATTCTAGTTTTTCTTTTGATACAAAATTGGTCAATCATTTTACAAAAAAATGATAGAAAATCTCGATTTATCCAAGACGGTTTTGATTGCATTTTTACCGTGTAAATTTCTTTTTAACATTAATCTTTTTCTTTTTTCTTTTCAATTATCTCCTCATATAGGGTAGCTTAAGGTATTATGCTGTTAGTTCATTTGATTATCAGGGCCTTGGTTAAATTACTGTAATTTCATTTTCAACCCTTATTTATCTGCTATGATAAATCACAAAAATAAGAAAAATATAACCCTCAATATTAGAAATGGAATTCACTATGGTAGGATTGTAGTTGACGGCTTGACGCCTTCACGCAGTCAGAGACATTAATATTTGTTTATAATTTAAACTGTCCGATATCTTGATCGAGCAGATACCAATGACCGACTGCATGAATGCAGGGAAGTTTTGACTGTAGAAGAACATGATCCTCGATTCTACAGCTATACTATCAAAATAATGCTGTTTGTCCTAACAATTGTATAATCTTTTGCTGCATGATTTTCTTATTTAATCCACAGAATAGTTCATTATTGCATTGTTGAGTTTTGATATGATTTTCAAAGCATGCCATTGTTTTTATGTAATACTGTGACTCAAACTAGTGATATGTAACAGAATGCAATAGTTCTCTGGACTTATGATCCACCAGAAAGGGACGCAAAATATGCAAGGGATGCATTGCAGGCTAGGAGAAAGGGGATCAAACAACTGCAGATTCTGGTTGAAATAGCATGTGCTTCGACTCCGAATCATTTGATTCATGTGAGACAAGCTTACTGCTCTCTTTATGATTGCTCACTCGAGGAGGATATTATAGCCTCAGTTTCTCAGCCTCTCACAAAAGTAAGTTCACGAAGTTTCTTAGAAAGCTCGCTTTAAGTTTGTCTAGTTAGGTTCAAGTCAGTGTTGGTGGATTGAGGCTATAGCGTAGTGGAATTTGAACAAGTCGCTATTTTTCTGCGATAGCAGCACTATAGCACTATTGCATAGCACTAAATGTTGTTAGATAGCGGCACTATAGCAGCATTGCATAGTAGAATTTGAACAAACCGCTATTATTTGTGATCCGCAATTGACAATGACAACACTGGTTTGATTGTGTACATCAAGCTTGAAGTAGCTATTTAACTGGTAAATGTGCCTAAAAGGCTCCAAAGTTCATAGCAGTGTCGATTTTATTTTTTTTAAGCAAAAAGAGGGGGTGCAGCTAAGGTGTTGCACTTGCAGCCACCAAAAGTATATTGTATTAACCAAGAGAAAGAGAGATACAAAAAAGACGGGGGGCCAAACCAAAACCCTCTTAAAAGGAAATAAACCTATATACATGTGAAATTCCGCATAGTAACACAGTAAAACAAGATAATGATAAATGCATTACAGAATAGCTTGGTCAATTTATTATTAAAAGCATAAAAATGTAATTTTCGCTACAAATCCATGATCTTGCAGATTTTAGTGAGCCTAGTAAGCTCCTACAGACATAATAAAGTGACGGTAAATTTGGACGTTGCGAAATCTGAGGCAGAAAAACTACATGAAGCCATCAACAACAAGCAATTAGATGATGATCACATTGTTTGGATACTTAGCACAAGAAATGTTTTTCAGCTCCGTGAAACTTTTGCATCCTACAAGCAACTCTATGGCAATACATTTGAAGAGGTTTTGATTAAATCTTAAATTTCTTATTAAAGATTCTAATTGTAATGTCAACTAGTTATTTAAATCATGTCAGATGTTCAATTCAAAAAAGTTATAAAAAAAAAGAACTTAAAAGAAAATCCTCAATTACTGATATGTAGGTGTGTATGATTCCTTTTTATAGACTATGAACTTCGGTAATTTTCTTCACAGGACATAAAAAACTGCGGTAAAGGTGATTTGGCGTCTCTCTTAAATGTGGTAGTATGGTGCATAGACTGCCCTGAGAAACATTTTGCAAAGGTACTTATTAATTCTCTGCTACTCAAGATAGGTTTATAAGTTAATACATTATACATCATTACGTAGAAAGTTTAAAATGATAATGTGTTTTCTCCCTTTCTAAGCTTTCAATACATTATCATTCTAAGTTGTCGATTAATTAGAATACACCAATAAATTTTCTAGATATATCTGCAATTTGCTTTTCTGAATGATACATTATACATGATATAGATTATTGTCGATTCCATACATTATACTCGAATTCGGCAAATGATTGCAATCTCATTTCTGTTCACTTCTGTCAATCAACAGGTTATAAGGGATTCTATTGTTGGGTTCGGAACTGATGAAGATTCCCTCAACAGAGCTATCGTGACTCGAGCTGAAATCGACCTGTTGAAAGTCAGATTTGAATATACTAACATGTATAAATCAAGTCTTGACGATGATGTCATTGGAGATACCTCAGGAGATTACATGGAATTTTTGCTGACATTGCTAGGCAAAGGACCAAAAGGAGAATAATACATCACAACAAGAAACAACCTCTCATGCTGTTATGAGGTTCCTTATGTTCTTCATTTGATGGTTTAAATTTGTTCAGTACATGCTATCACTATATTTCAAAAGAATCAGAATTGCAAGTTTAAAACCATATATGTGTTGTGTGTGTTTGTGTGTGCTATTCTGAATTGACTTTGTGTATATTAAATTATTAATAAATTGTGCCTTGACGTCTTCTGTGAAAACTAAAAGAACTTGGTGTATAAATAATAAGGTATTTGATTGTGTAACATATATAGCAGTTATTAGATCGCATCTTGGCTAAAACATCCGCACAAGCATTTCATTCATGAAGAATGTGATGAAGAGATATGATCCGGTCTTTCTGTATGAATTCTCTGATATTCTCTACCTCATAGGTGTTATGATGAAATTGAGAAGTTCCCCATGTGACTAACTGAACCATATGTAAGGAATATGAAAAAGCGCGACTTTCCAAAACCTCGTTTACCAACATAAATTGATTCCAACTAAAGTTGCTTAAATTTCCGCATGAAGAATATTAGACAACCAACGTTGCCATAGAAATTGAAATGTACCATGCAAATTATGCACCAATCCACCAAAATCTGCCTTCCCTATATTAGTCAGAGTACTACTGTCGTCCATATTCAAGACCATGACATCCCGATCCCCTTTTCTTCCCCCCCACCTCACGAATTAAACGATTTGGGTGGGGAGGCGAAGTTTCCAAAGTTCTGAAGAACAGTCTGAAATTGAGCAAAATTTGTTCATATCATCTGGTACCTTTCGAGAAAGGTTCCTTCAAAGATAAACTTGTTAAGAAAGATTCAAATATTCTACATAATCAATTGAGATAAAGTTCCTTTTTAGTCAATAATACTACAATGATCGATATTTGAAGAATTATCCGAGCCAACATTGCAACACTGGCAGAATATCACAAAATCCTCAACCAGTCCAAATACCAACAACTCGAGGACATAGCATGAGAAAATGAATAATGTTTTCTTCTTCATTGCAGAACGAGCAAGTTAACGTTACTTGAACTCCTCAATGACACAATATAATTAATCATCGTTAGTGATTAATTTGCAAGGGTTGTTAGTTTCTACAATTTTGAATTGTCTGAGTTAATCATGTCCCTAATCTTTCCATGCATAATATAGCGCGGTCTCGAATTATAGCTCGTTGTTTTTCAAACTATTTTGATTATACATTTAAATTCCACAAAAAATAAACAATTTAATGTTTCATCGCTTTCTAGTCTCTAACTAATTCCATCAACATACTTGTTTGTATTCACTATCAATTACTACATCTTAATGACTCACATACATCAAATCAACTTTGTGTGACCACTACTATATGGTACTGTAATGTTAGTAGTTGACTATTTTGATAGCAAAAGCCGTTTACTAGTCTTAACTCATTTCTAACAAATACTACTAATAAATAAAAACTAACACTTATATACCTAAATTTCCAACTAATTAATTAGTTTTATCACTGAAGTAGTTTGATCTACAAGGTGTTGTAGTTGTAGTAGGATCCATGCCATGTGTTTAGCTTTCTTCCAGCCTGGATTTCTCATTGTACCACATGCATGCTTCTCTTTTTCTCTTGCTGAATCTGTTCAACTTTAGTGTATACCTACTTACTTCTATAGTTTTGTGGCCAAAAGATGCCTTCACTGTGTTGTTCACTTGTTTGATAACAAAACAATGGCCTTTCTTATATAGGTGAATTGAATGGATAATAAATAATAGGAGAAAAAATAATATATATCAATTAACTGGCCATTATCTTGATATATGACATGAAAGTTATTCTTGTAAGTTGTAAGTATTAATAAATTTATTTTATACCAACAGTGTAGTGTGTATCAATGTATACTTTAGACTCTAATAATAATTGTAAAGGTTTTGTCACCACAATAACTTCAATTTTTTTTATTTATTTGATTATTTTTTGGAAAATATTTTTTTTTAATGGCAAATATAATTATATAAATAAAAGACAGAAAAAGGACAAGTGTCTTATAGTAAGTATGAGAAATACTAACAAATAACACCGGTCACTTAAAGATAGATAAAACTGCAAAACACCTTCACCATGTTGAACCATGAGAGAGTCCTACTAAATTGAATCAATATATTGGACTAAGAGCAAACAAGGTTAACACCGAATTTTTAAGACATATATGTTATGTAACACCGAGACGCATGAGACTATATTTGAACTTATCTCTTCATGTGTGAGACTCTCCGCATCTACAATCTAACACCGAGAAATTCTCCCGCTCCCATCAAGTCTAATTGGGGCTTTGATATCACTGTTGGACTACAAAGGAAGTCTCAATTGTTGGTTGGATCGGCATATTAAGTTAAGATTAACCATGTCAAATTTTCTCTCAAAATCTTAATACATTAAATTTATATGAATTATTTTACTTGATGATCAACATCAACCTCAACCTAAAATATATCTAAAGATAATATTATAAGATAAGAATTCTCTACGGTCAAAAGAATCTTCCACTCAAACAGCGATCCACTTTATAACTTACTAGATTTATTTCTCTTGTTTTGCTTTGTCTTAAAAATAGAGTAAAAAAAAAAACATTCGACTGCTAGGAATTTGCAACCTTTATATGTATGTCAGTGTGTGGGGTGTGTCATGTGTGTGTCTTTGAGTATGTACTTTGGCTTAGGTAACATCAGTGGTAGTACTTGTTCTGCATGTGTGCATTTCATTGTCGGGATAACATATATATTTACTCTACTTGTGGTTAGAAATTAATTGTATCCTACGACACAATTTTATTTCGGTACTACCTAGATAATAATCGTATATCAATCACACGTAAATCACACGATATTTATACCGACATTTGGAATAACTTGAAAGTTTTGAAGGAATGATATGATACAACCTTGGATCTAAAATGTCGATTATTTACACGTTGGTTTAATGATAATTGGTGTTGGATTTATTTACAAAAATTGGTTCGCTTCAAGTCATATTAGTCGTTTGAATTATACCAAAAAAAAATATTAGTCATTTGAATTAGTCGATCCAGTGGTTCAGATATTGATGGTGAAAACAAAAAATGTGATATCACATAGAATACTGTCAATCAATAAGAATCATGTATTTCGTCATATTATACTAGCTTCACTCACTTTTTCAATATAATACAGAAGTGTTAATCATTCTTATTGATTGTCAATATAAAATTAGATTATATTTGGGTTAACTATGTTTTTTGTGTCTATAAAATTACGAGCTTTCAAGTTTAGTTCCTCAAAAAAAATTATTCACTCTTTAATCCCTATTTACATTTTTTTTGGTACAAATCCCTATTTACATTTTATAGAAACTATTTTGAGAGACTAAAATATCAATTTTTGTAAATAGTCTTCAAAATAAGAAATATTTAAAAACTTCAATATTATAGAATTCTTTATTTATTTTTCCTCTCTTTTCAACTGTTCGGTTTTTTTTTCTTCTATTTCTGTTACCATTGATGAAATACAATTTTATAAAATAAGTCATAATTATTTATCTCTTATGTAAAACTTATTTTTTTCTACAGTAAAAATTAACTACTTTTAAAATTATGTTATTTGTTAAACCAGATTAATTGATCTAGTGAACTAAATATTGGTGGTGAAAAAAATAAAAATAAATGAAGTGACTTAGGAGTCAGAGGAAGCATTATCCTACCATACAAAAGGAAAGAAACACCTAACATTGGAGGCACAATTAATAGAATGGTAATGGTTACAACCTCTCAGCCACCAAAACGGTGCTAAACATCATTAACCTCCCAACCATACCAAAAAATGTAGGAATAGATTCAATCACAAAAAGTAATATATTTAATTTATATAATTCGATCTCTTATTGTACTATTAATCTCATGCTAGCTACTAGTATAAATAAACCAAGTTTGTGACACTTGTAACTCAAGCTAAGTCTTCATACAATTCCCATATTTCAACTTTTACTTCTAAATCACTCTTTCTTTTCTGATTTTCTCAATCATGAGAAAGGCTTCAACTATGCAAAGGCCAATTTTGGCCATGTTGCTTCTTGTCACATTCTTTTATGCTACTTCTGTTGTAGCAAGAAATGATCCTTCAGGTTTGTGTGAACAATACTAATTTTGATATTGACACATACATGATACATGTACGAAAAATATACATTTTTTTTGACAAAATATACATGTGTACACAATATTTGGGTTATTTTTTGTTTACTCTTAGTGTCATACTTTATATTTCACTTTATTTGGTAAAAAGGTATAGAGAGAAATTTATGGTTTTAAAAAATTGACTTGAAAATGTTATTGTTCTTGAAAATTGTTGTCACTTGGTAGTAGTGTGTTTAAGTGGTCTATTCTTATATTGCCTAAAAAATAAAGTGGTCTTTATTTAAACTTTAATTTTTTGCATGTGTTATGATGATATTGATAATAAAGTAAAGTCTAATTTAATTTTAATAGGAGTGGCATGTTTAACTTAAAGTGAAAGCATATATAATTTTTGTATTGGAAGAATTTATTTTTATGCTTTGAAGGTATTATATTTTTAATGTAATTCTATTTTCTTTAAACCCAATAATTTTATGTCAAATCAATATACTAACTATTAAAAGATATAGTATATGTTTGAAAGCAACATAAGTTCACTAAAATTATGGTGACATCACAATTTTATTGAACTCTAAAACATAATTATTTTAAGGATTATGATATAGATTATTGTGATTCGGACAAACTTAAACATTTCAAAACTGGTTCAATTTCTAAATGAAACAATTTTTTGTCATATTTTACTTATCTGATAGCCGAACTCAGGACTACTATATAGAACCCTCCACAACCATAAATCAGAATGTTAATATAAAAAAAACAAAAAAAAAACTGATAATTTTACATTTTCTTTTGTAGGGAATGAAGTGAACACAGAAGGGAAGCTTGTAAATGAAGAGGTGACAAAGCCAAGCCTAGAAGGACACAATGAAGATGAAAAATTCAAAGCATTTTTTCACCTAAAACACAAACTCAAAGGATATTTTCACTCAAAACCAATATATAAACCAATTCCATTTTATAAACCTATTCACAAACACATTCCAATTTATTACAAGCCTATACCAAAATACATTCCAACCTATAAGCCTATCCACAAACCAATCCCATCTGTTGAGCAAGAGTCATTTTTTAAGCATAAGCATTATTTCTTCAAAAAGCCAATTCCCATTGTTAAACCTATTTATGTTCCAATTTACAAGCCCATTCCAAAAGTTATCCCAATTGTTAAGCCTATTCCAAAGGTGATTCCAATTTACAAGCCTATTCCAAAAGTGATTCCAATTTACAAGCCTATTCCAAAAGTGATTCCATAATTTATTGGAGAGGAAAAATAAACTTATATATACCTAGTGTTCCATAAAATCATCATGCTTTAATTATATATATGTTGTGTTTCATATAAATAGCTATACCTAGCTATAGCTTAACACAATTAATTGTGTTTGCATAATTTGTCTTGCTTATCTTGTGTAATTTATTTATTTTTCATTTGAGCAAACCTATCTTGTGTATTAGTTAATGTTTTAACCTTAATAAAGTTTCAGTTTGCCAATTGCCATTGATATATTCTCTTTTATATTTACTAGTATTATATATTATTATTATTATTATTATTATTATTTAAACTAATATTTGTAGATAGATAAATGTGATAAAATCAAAGTGACCATCGTTGACTAACTTGGTCGCTTGGTTTATTGGATAATTTTTTTTATCGAAGTTGATATGTCAATTTGAATAAACCATCTATTTACGATGAAAGAAAACAAAAAAAGTACTTATAAAGAAGATAAGTTTATCTCTTTACAAAAATATGAACTGATTGTAATACTATCATTCTCTCGTTTACTTTTACACTTTGTTACTTTATGTAAAATAATCATATTGATCAATCAACTTAGCTAAGCTAGAAGAAGAAAATATTTTTTGGTACAAAAAGAAGGAAATATTTACTTTCGAGTAAACCACCAAAAATCGATTCTTAATTTTGTATATAAGACACTCTAAATAAGTTTTTAATTTTGTGAATATTTCAAAAACACCTCTCTAAATTTGTCAAATTTAATTCATATTACTATATTGATAATAAATGAACAAACTTATGAAAAAAATTAAAAATTTGACGGTGTAAAATAATTTGAGTTTAATTATGATGTAATGACACTGTAAAACGGTTTTACATGTGCATCTAATCAAATTACCACTTTTATAAATTTGTTCGTAAAATATCTCTATAGATGCTTACATGACTTGATTTAATATTATTTTTTAGTCAAGATCGAGATATTCACCGCCGAACACAGTGACTAATCTCTTGTTAAATTGTAGCATCTCAAAGGATGAGATTGCTGAGATGATGTGATTTGATTGGATGCACGTATTAACATTACTGCATCTGTAAATTCTTTTCATAAATTTATAATTTAATCTGTCAAAACAATGAAAGAAAGTTCAACCGTCACTTTCACAACTTTGACTTATAATGCATGGCTCTTCGATCGGTTAAAGTTGCAGTCATCGGCGCCGGAGTTTCCGGCCTCATCGCCGCCAAGGAGCTTCAACAAGAAGGCCACACCGTCGTCGTTTTCGAGAAAAACAACCGCGTCGGAGGAACCTGGATATACAACCCCAAAACAGACTCCGACACTCTTAGCATAGACCCGACCCGAGAAACCGTCCACAGCAGTTTGTACCTTTCGCTACGCACAAATCTTCCAAGGCACGTCATGGGATTCTTAGACTACCCATTATCGAAGCGAGAATCGGGTGACCCGAGAACGTTTCCGGGTCATGAAGAAGTGCTTCGTTTTTTAGAGGATTTCGCGGGTGAGTTTGGGATTCACGGGTTGACCCGGTTTGAAACGGAGGTGGTGAAAGTGGAGAGGAAAGGGAAAAACAACGAGTGGGTGGTTGAGTCGAGGAAGATGACTCGGGGAAGTGAGTCAAGTGACTCAGTGAGTTGTGAAGTGTTTGATGCGGTTGTTGTTTGTTCTGGTCATTTTGTTGAACCGAAACTTTGTGTGATTCCTGGAATTGAAAATTTTGGTGGGTTTCGAATGCATTCTCATAATTACAGAGTGCCTCATTCTTTCAAAGATCAGGTACATCAAATTTTCATACTTTGATAAATTGTTTTATCTAATCTAACAAAATGAAATTATTAAGATGAAATGTTTCAGTTACATTGATGTAAGTAGTTGAAAATATTTAGTTTTGGATTTTGATTTTGATTTTGGCTTTTAAGTCATAATTCATAAAGCATTGGACTGTTCATAGAAGTGGAAATTTGTTACTCACTTTTTTTGGTTTATAACCCTCTGGTTTCTAAGGGAAGGAGCCCGTAGTCCAGAGTTCTTCCGCAAGATAAGTAAAGTCCGGCAAAGAATTGTTCCACCTAGGTTCTCCCGAAAATTCATCCTTTGTGAAGTTCATTAACCACTTGACTCAATGTCTTGGTTACTTCGTTTGTCACTTTAGTCCCTGACAACATATCAGGGTTTTTAAGTTAGTGAAAAACAATGACACGTAGTTTAAATTCAATTGGAGTTGTTTAAAATTTGCCGGTAAACTTGAAAGTTTCTACCTTTAGTCTTTACATAAGTTTTCAATTTTCTAATGTAACAAACAACAACAATCATGGATGCAATTGCAACGTCAGGATCAAGTGATACATTGGGTGATTATGATACAATTGCACATATATAAAACCTGTCATAAGTTATTATACAATATAATTTTATAAATATTTCAAACGATTACTTAATGTGCTTGTAGTTCTAACATATAGCACTGAGAATGTAGTAGTGATAAATTCTCTTGAGGGAGATCTTTACCACCCTTTGCAGTCCTACCCGGCTCAAGGGATTAGTCTCCGCAGTTGCACGCAAAGGATATCCAGTTCAAATCACAAAAATATAGCACATATACATTATGAAAAAAGAAATTTTGATTAAACAAGAAGACATCATATATAGTAGCCATTCTTAGCCTGTATACAAGTATTGTTAGAAAAGTAGCATAACTCTTAAAAGCCTCTTAAATAACCATCATATATAGTACCATTGGCAGAGACTTAAAGAACTGAAGCCTCCAGTCCAATTTGGTGAGTGCAACTCATGACAGGATCTTTGACAGGGGCAAGAACAAACTCCTGCCGGCAACAACGGTTTCGTGGTTGAGGAACAGTTATGTCCTCAAAACGCCACCAAAACCACTTAGCATATAGATGAAGCATTAGAACAAATACAACAACCATGAATATGAATATTATAGCTAGTTAGCTACAACCATGACTTTTCCTGTTATTTCAATTCTATCAGAATCACCCATTGTGTCACTTGATCCTGATGTTGCAGTTGCATACATATTCCATGATTGTTACTGTTAATTACTACTTGTGAAAATTTTTGTTAAGGTGGAAACTTCCAGGTTTAGGTACAAGCTTAATAACCCTCAAGTGAAATTAAACTTACATATATTACTTTAGATTTTATCAATTTGGTTCCTGAGAACATCAGTTGTCTATTTGTTCTTCTCAATGGTACACTTCATCTTTTGCACTGACTTAATGTCTTAGGTTGACGTAATGGACTAAAGTGAATAACGGAGGAAAGAGTTGAGGGTTTAGTTGTGTTTTTGTTTGTGTCAGGGACCAATCTTACAACGAGTTACACTTCCAGGGACTAAAATGGTGGTTTTCCCTAGAGCTATTTAATTCATTATTAAGCAAAAAACTTGTTTAATGCCTAATTGTTTTATGAACAATTAATTGATAATTTCTACTTAACAGGTGGTGATTTTAATTGGGCTAGGACCTAGTTCGATTGACATCTCAAGAGATATTGCAGGAGTTGCAAAGGAAGTTCATGTTGCAACTAGACTGAATCCAGCTTTGAAGAAGGGTATGAAGTTGGAAAATGTTCGCAATATATGTTACCATACTTTGGTATGTAGCTTCTTTTTTAAACAAAATGGATGTAGCTTCTCAGTATCTTTCTTAATTAGATTTGATCATTTGAACATTACATTAACATTAACATCTTATATAACTGCCGACTCATTCCATTTCTGCTCATCACACTAGCTTAATTAATACTTTTTGGTCGTATTTGCTTATTTCACATAGACTAAGAAAAGATTATAAATTAAAGAAATATAATAATAATTTTACTAAACTAATCTTATGAATTCTGTTTATTTAACCAACTTAGAAGTGATGTATATTGCTTTGTTAACAATATAGTACTGTTCATAATTCTCATTCTGTTCAATTTTTTAGATTAAATGTGTACATGAAGATGGTTTGGTTGAATTTGAAGATGGATTCTCTATTTATGCTGATGCCATAATTCACTGTACAGGGTACTAAGAATTTCTGACATTTTGTCGCCTTCAACATATTTTACTTTCATCTGCTAAATTTTTGATATTATATCTATGCAGTTAATGATTTTGATGCACATAAACAAATAATTTGACAGGTACAAATACCACATTCCTTTCCTAGAAACCAATGGAATAGTAACCATTGAAGATAATCGCGTTGGGCCACTATACAAACACGTTTTTCCTCCTTCACTCGCTCCATGGCTCTCTTTCGTTGGTTTAACATTTAGAGTTAATGCTTAATACAATTTTTCTAATGTTAAAGTTATTTTAAATTTATATAGTTTGTTGAAATAATTAGAGTTAATTAGTATAAGCTATCGTGGCCAGGAAACTATTTTCCATGTAATTGAGTTGCAAGCCAAGTGGGTTGCGAGGGTTTTATCCGGTAAGGTTCTTTTACCTACGGAAGAAGAGATGATGGAATCAGTTAAAGAACTTTATCGATTCATGGAGGAAAATGCATTGCCTAAGCATTACACTCATTCAATTCATCCATTTCAGGTGTGTACACTAGTTTTTCTCCTCACTTTATATTTCATTTGATACTGTAACTGTTAATTTATAAAATTACTCTGTCAGGCCGACTACAAACGTTGGTTAGCGGAACAGATCGGTCTGCCTCCGTTGGAAGATTGGAGAGACGATATGTTGAAGGAATGTTTTAAGAGTTTCTTCGAAATGAACGAAATGTATAGAGATGAATGGGATGATAAGTATTGGGATGCCATCATTCAGAGTGGTCAAGCTTCCTAAAATGCAATAATTTCTTTGAAAATTGTAAACTTATTTCATTTCAATGAGAATAGAATGTTCAATAAAAGTTGAAATAAAATGAAATGTATTGTTAAACCCAAAATATCTATTAGGAGTATGTAATTAGTGTGACAATGACCGTTATGTTTAAGAATAATTTATATTATATAAAGAGAATAATATTTGCGTAAAAAAGAAGATAATAGTAAAATGTGTATGACACAAAGTATAATATTATTAAAAATGATATAAGATTAAAGGATTACATGGTCCAATGAATGACTTATATTCATTAAAAAATTGTTCTTTACCCCATGTTGCTACGACACCCCCCCCCCCCCCCCAAAAAAAAACACAAAATTACCTTCATATTTTCTGAACATATTTTTCGCTCGCTAGAGTTCAAAAATATTATTTGAACTGGATTTTTATAACAGAACAAGAATCTTTGCGTATTTTGCTACTTTTGAAACCTAAACAAACACAAAACCCTTATTTTTGAAAATCTCTCATAATCCCTCAAGCCACCCTTATTCCAACATCAAATAGAGTTTATTTTTTAATCACAATCAAAGGTACTGTAATTTTGGGACGAAGTGGGAGTATTGCAACTTTAAGAAAAATTATGCTTTTTGGCTTATATGTATTTGTATTTGAAACTTGGTTTGTGGTTTAAATATTTAAAACTTGGTTTATGATATTTGGATTTGTGAATTTGATTTTTGGTTTACGCATTTATAATATTTTTAAGGTGAAAAAATATACTTGATCATGAAAAAAAAATGAAAAGACACGAGAAATGTTTGTTTGGTTATGATAAGTCCCATTTATGAAAATATAATTCAAACAAATTTGCGAGTTTACATGGTTCAGATTATATTTTTTCGAACTTGCATATACTTATTTGTTTCGGATTATATTTTTCAAACTAATCCTATATTTATTATTTCTGATTATATTATACGAGTTTACTTCGGATAATATTCTTCAAACTCTTAGAATTTGTTAAAATTTAATGTAATTTTGTATAGTTCAGAAAATATTATACGAACACAAGCGAACGGAAAATATTATACGAACAATTTTGAAACATTACTTTTTATAAAGGTAACACCTTGTCTATACCCCTTCATGATTTGATGGTATTTACCCTTAAGTAACTCAATAATATTTTAACCAATATAAATTTTATATGATAAATTGTTTGATTGAAAATTTATATCATATAGATTATTTGTGTAAAATTTCAAACAAATTTAAAATAATTTGATATGTTATTGAGACAAATCAAAATTAACGGTTTGTAACCGTTAATCTTTATTGATACACCCTCAAAGAAATAAACACCTTGAATGGGTAGGTTAGAAAAACAATTTTTAATACAAGGGCAATTTTGGTATTTTGGGCAACATCTATTCATCTATATTTTGTCAAAAAAAGAAACACCCTATACATACATACATATATATATATATATATATATATATATATATATATATATATATATATATATGAAAAAAATGAATTCACGTAACCAGACTTGCAGTTGCGGGAAACTGCTCTCTTTGTAAGAGACAACATAAACATGTTGAAGGGAAGATTTGAAACTTTG
The DNA here is from genome assembly GCA_951804385.1 of Trifolium dubium. Lineage (NCBI taxonomy): Eukaryota > Viridiplantae > Streptophyta > Magnoliopsida > Fabales > Fabaceae > Trifolium > Trifolium dubium. The sequence continues at coordinate 9,269,855 of OX638063.1, read as the reverse complement.
AAATCTGCAACATTGCTTGCTTATCTTTGATCTTGATTTACACTCAAAAATAAAAACTTTATGTGAAGTATGAAAGAAAAATGCTAACATTTTTTGAATATGAAAGTTCATTATTTATTTTTTCTTGCAGTGATGAAGTGCCATACAGGAAGCTTGGATCAAACATGTTCGACAAGAAGTTTTGTTCTCCAAGGCAATCTTAGAGAGTAAAAGAGTAGAAGAGAGAAAATTAATTTCATTATAAAGTAAACACAATTTTGCTCACTAACCAAGCACGTTCTGGCTAAGTGAGGCAATGCTGCAATTTAATAGTTTGTGAGAGAAGTAATAATGCACACCTATGAAGCCCGGATACGACACTGACACGTCGACACAAATAATTTCTATAAACATTACTTTTTATAAATTCTATAAACATTATCTATAAATTCATTTAGTAAACATTACTTTCTATAAATTCTTTTTCAAACTTGTAAATTAAAGTGTGACTAATTGTGTCATGAATATTATTGCCCTGTACAATACAATGAATGTTTTTAATATAATACATGATAAAAAAATAATATTAATGGTTATAAGAATATAAATTTATATAACAATTTTTAAAGTTGAATTCATTACTATCATGTTTAATGAAAATGGTTGGTTGTTGCGAACTTACACAAACAACAACATTCAAACTCTCTTTACTTTGGTTGATTTCAGATAGTTGATTAATTTTGAGAGTCATTTTTTATCGACTTACATAAATGAGAAACACAAAAATATAGATGGATATGAAATGAAATTGTGAAGTTGTTATGGAAACATAAATTATATTTATAATGAGTTTTAGAAACATAAAAATAAACATGAATTTATGATATTTAGTTTAATATAAGACGTTTTATTTAAGTAATTATGATTTCCATGTAACAAACAAATATGTTTATTAGAAATAAAATTGATATCGTAATGTTTACTTGATTTAAAATAATTTGTTTGTAACTGATAAAATTTATAATATTTAATTAATATAAGTCATTTTATTTAAATAATTATGATTTTCATGTAACTGATAAATATATAAAATTAATATTGTAACATTTATATGATTTAAAATAATTTGTTTGTAACTGAGGTAAGAGTGGTTGATGCGGTAGGAGTGGTAAGGGAGGAAGGGGTGGTAAAGGTAATGGAGGAAAGGGAGGCAATAATGCTAAGCTAAAGAGGTATGTATCTAACAAACATGATATTCTAATTATGACATTTCATTTAGAATTAACTTTCAATTTCTGACATTTATGGTATTTCAATAAGAAATAATCAAAGCCATTTATGAGGAAGAATATCATTTATGGCATTTCATTTAGAATTAACTAATTGCTCCTCAAGCAATCTACAATATATATATTTGCCACCCTTTTCATAGAAAAATAGTACACGTGTACTATTCTAATTTATGGTGATGACGTTACATTTTTTAAATTAATATTTTTAATGTTTTGATTTCTACAGGCGACGTTTCGATTTTATATTAATGTTTTATAATTAGTTTGTCAGTTACAGAAGAAATAAATTAAATCAAATGAAGGTTACGATATCAATTTTATGACTCATAAACATATTTGTCAGTTATGTAAAAATCATAATTATTTAAATAAAACGGTCAATATTAAATTAAATATAATAAATTTAATTTAATTTTGTGTTTTTAAAACTCACTATAAATATATTATTTATTTTCACAACAACTTCACAATTTCATTTCATATCAAACTATATATTTTTGTGTTTCTCTTTGCTTAAGTCAATACAACATGACTTCTAAAATTAATCAACTATCTGAAATCAACGTAAGTAGTGTAAGTTTGAATGTTGTTGATCGTGTAATTCGGTTGTGGTTTGTTCGAGATTTGTCTTGCAACAACCCAACGTTTTCATTAGACACAATACTAATAGATTCAAACTTAACAAGGGTTATATAAATTAACATTCGTGATATTTGATCAAGTTGCAACCACTTTGTTCAATAATCCGTTTCCGAAATTATTTAATCTATTAGGGTATTGTGTTTAATTTACTCAAAAATATTAATATTTGTATATACTTTAATTTATCTTTATATATCTAAAGGAATAAATTGTATTTGTATATGATATATCATCTGAAATTATTTCAAACAAGATTTATGTCTTGATTGGTTATACATTCTTATTTAAGTTTGTGTAAAAAATCAATAGTGGCTCTAAGTTAGAATTATCTTATAAAGTGAAGAAAATCTGCAATACAAATGAATTAATTATGAAGTTTAAAGAAACAAAATTTGACAATAGTGTGATTATACTTTTCATATATTGTTTTAATGTTATTATATACATCTTTAAATATAATCACTGAATAATATTAATAATCTATTATGACTAATTATTTTTGATAATTTGTTAAAATAGAATATCGGTGTTGTTGAAGCACCAACTGCGAGTTTCATTATCACTAACAATGACAAGAATGAAAATGTTTAAATTGCACATGTATCTACAGTATATATATTTGCCACCCTTTTCATAGAAAAATAGTACACATGTACTATTCTAATTTATGGTAATGACGTTACATTTTTTAAATTAATATTTTTAACGGTTTGATTTTTACAGATGACGTTTGAATTTTATATTAATGTTTTATAATCAATTTGTCAGTTTCAGAAGAAATAAATTAAATCAGATGAACGTTACGATATCAATTTTATGCCTCATAACATATTTGTCAGTTATGTACAAATCATAATTATTTAAATAAAACGGTCAATATTAAATTAAATATAATAAATTTAATTTTGTGATTTTAAAACTCACTATAAATATATTTTATATTTTCACAACAACTTCACAATTTCATTTCATATCCAACTATTTACTTTTGTGTTTCTCTTTGCTTAAGTCAATACAAAATGACTTCCAAAATTAATCAACTATCTGAAATCAAGGTAAGTAGTGTGAGTTTGAATGTTGTCGTTCGTGTTATTCGGTTGTGGTTTGTTCGACATTTGTCTTGCAACAACCCAACGTTTTCATTAGACACAATACTAATAGATTCAAAGTTACCAAGGGTCATATAAATTAACATTCGTGATATTTGATCAAGTCGCAACCAATTTGTTTAAGAAATCTGTGTCCGAAATTATTGAATCTATTGGGGTATTGTGTTTAATTTACTCAAAAATTTTAAAATTTGTATATACTTTAAATTATCTTTATATATTTAAAGGAATAAATTGTATTTGTATATGATATATCATCTGAAACTATTTCAAACAAGATTTCCGCCTTGGTTGGTTATACATTCTTATTTAAGTTTGAGTAAAAAATCAATAGTAATTCTAAGTTAGAATCATCTTATAAAATGAAGAAGATCTGCAATACAAATGAATTGATTATGAAATTTAAAGAAACAAAATTTGATAATAGTGTTATTATACTTTTCATATATATTTTTAATTTTTATTATATACATCCTTAAATATAATCACTTAATAATATTAATAATCTATTATGACTGATTATTTTTGATAATTTATCAAAATAGAATATCGGTGATAATTTATTTCAAATGAATTGATTAAGATGTTTAAAGAAACTAAATTTAACAATAGTGTGATTATATTAATTCTTATGATGATTAAATTGTTACAGAACCTTTTGAATATGTTTGATGATACTGTAAAGTCTTTTACAAATTCAAAAGATTCTATTGTAGACATTGATTTAACATCTGATTCAAGCCACAACAACTCATTGAAAATATCTTATCATTTTTACAATAGAAGTTCAATCAATTCAAAATTGAAGATCAATTTAAAAAACGTAAGTCAATAATTTCATATTTTCATTTCATATTCATTCACATTTTTATGTTTCTCATTTATGTAAGTCAATAAATAAATAGTTCTCAAAATTATTCAACTATTTGAAATGAACTAAAGTAATGAGAGTTTGTATGTCGCTGTTTGTGTAATTCGGTTTTAGTGTGTTCAAGATGTGTCTTGCAACAACCAATCATTTTCATTGGAGATGACACTTATGAATTCAACTGTAACTTTTTTTATATATAAATTTACATTATTATAATCCTTAATGTTATTGTTTTTATCATGTACTACCTCCGTTCTTATTTATGAGAGATAAAATGGAATTTTATTTTGGTACTTTTTATAAGAAACATTCTATAAAATTAAAGTTTATTATATATATGTAATTTCATTTGTATCCTTCTCGAAAATAACACAATCCTCTTCCAATGCATGTTTATTAGTTCCAATGTGCATTTATTGGTGGCTATATCAATTTCAATGAGAGATAATTTTGAAATTCAAAGTATATTTTTAGAATAATAAATTGGAAAAACCACCCTCCTTGGTTTGCGTAATTTAGAGTTTGTCTCTTACAAATAGGAACAGAAGTAGTATTATATTAAATAAATTCATTGTATTGTACAGGGCAACAAGATTCATAGCAAAATGCGTCAAAATTAATTTTTAAGTTTGAAAAAGAACTTATAGAAGATAATGTCTACTCAATAAATAATTTTGAAGTTGCTTGAAATTAAGGGTTCATACGTGACTACTATGTATGAATATAAACTTAATGTTCACTATTATCATCTATTATCTTATAATATAAAACAAAATAAATATATAAATTAATGTGACACTTACCACGCATGGCGTGGAATCCATACTAGTTTTACTTAATTTCATTGACTGTGCTTTTGTGCTTTCAAAGTGTAAAGTGTATTAGAAATATGGTATTTAACTATATTATTTTACATTACATCCACAGCTACGACAAAGTATTACAAGCCTCAAGCAGATGCATTGACTCTTAGCTGCGATGGATCATACAAACCAGCCATTGATAAGGGTGCTTGCGCTTCAGTCTTACGTGATTCCACTAGAACAGTGAAACTCTGTCATTTTACTTATATGTCGCAGCTAGAGAACCAAAGTTTCGAGGCAGAATTCAGGGGTCCTCTTGATATGCTGAAGAAAATTAGTACAAGGAAAGCAATAGGACTGAAAAGACGAAAAAATATCTAAAAGAATTAGAAGAGTATAAAAAAGAAATAAAAAAAATTGACCTCTATTTCTGTTTTGAGGAGCGCAAATGCAGCTACACACAACCTGATTGAGGAGGCGTATATCAAAAGGAATAGGGTTCCTATCTTCATGGACACTTGGCCGGATAGTATGAAGTCTATCAAGTCTATTACAGTGGTATATCCAAGTAACTGCTTAGCTGTCATCTAGGGATATTCTATTTTCTTGTTTTTATCTGTTATGCTAAGTCACTGCTGATCAAGATAACTGCTTATGCTATCATCTAAGGATATTCTATTTTCTAGTCATTAACTACATTTCTCCTGGTTTGGTGAGTGACTTAAATATGTTTAAGTGTAATGTTTTATTTTCTAAAAAATGAACGTGTAAAGTCCGGAAGTTTCATGTAGTGGGAAAATAATTGCCTTTCTAAAAGATTAACATGTAAAATCTTTAAATCTAAACTAGTAAGATATCCCTACACTGCGGGTCGCATGTTCTACGGGATTCGTCTTGTTGGGTGTTTTTAATTGTGATGGTTACAGTTAAATTTTTTTTTTTACAAATAACTAAAAATAGTTAAAATATTTTAATCAGTATAATAATATTTTAATCAATATTTTAATGAATATTTTTTAAAAATTGCAGCGATAAAATGATATTCTCTCCATGAATATACAAAAAAAAATTAACAATGATAAAATTAACAATATCTCCATGAATCTACTATAAAATTGGCAATATTTAACAATATTTTAGTCAACTTTTTTAATAATAATAATATTTACTACTATAAAAAATTATTTCCCGTATTCCTAAACAATAGATATTAAACAAATAAATTTAATTAAGAATAGCATTTGTTTATAAATTAAAAATTGATATAATAATCGTTTAAATTTTTCATAAACAATTACTTGTTAAAAAAATTATAAGTTTGTCCTGTGTATTTTTTTCCGGCCACACAAACATATATAGGAGAAAGAATATCATTTTGTGTACTTTTTTTTTTTCTGCCACATTGATATTTTAGGTCTGGATCAATTCATGCCAGTGCCGGTTCTGGGCATAGGCCTGGAGTGCGACGGCATAAGGCCCATGTCGATAAGGGGCCCAAATATTTTTATATAGGGGTATATAATAATACTTATATTTTTATAGACATTATACATAGCAAAAAATACAAAAAATACTCAAATATTTATCAGATTTGAACCCAATAGTTTTTTATATATTTTTTTACAAACTCAACATAATTTATTTTTTACACCCCAAGCTTAGTATTTTCATTTTCACACTTAAATTTCATTAGGCAAAACATAAAATTGAGAAGTAAAACCTAAAACGCATAACCAAAACGAATCTCTTTTTATCTTGTATTAAAATTTAATTTGGTTTTGATAACGTTTTTAATATTTTGACTTTTGAATTTGTTAAAAACTTTATTCTCTGGATTTTAATTTCTATAACATTTTCAACAACAAATATTTGATTATCTATCTCACGATATCAAACAACAACAAATTTTTAAATTTAGATAATTTTTTTATTGAATTTCAAGTATTAAGATCCCATTTTTTTAATTTAATTCTCTTATGCTAATTAAATAGATTATATTTTTCATACCAATTGCAGAAATATCGCATTACAAACAATAATCTTGAATTTCAAAACATTTGTGACTTATAGTGCTATCATAACTGAGATATTTGTTGTCATAATTGATTCATATTTCATTGATTGTTTATAAAAAAATTGTGATGTATTATAAATGGAATGTTTTTTTTTTTAAATTTGGCCTAAGGCCCTTGAAATCTCAGAAACGGGACTGGTTCATGCTTATATGTAAGAAATACAAACAAAAAACATCAATATCAAAGAGCATAGAATTTGTTATACTTTTTACACCTAATTGCCAAATATACCCTCGGTCAAATGGTTTGTTCTCACATAAAAAATTGAAAAACACACTCTCTCATTCCCAAAATAAATGTCTTACTTGCTAAAATTGTTTGTAACAAAATAAATGACATATATTATTTATAACATTTATTTTACCTCCTTAAAGCAATCATTAGGTGAGAAAAACAAATACTCAAAATATAAAAATATGAGTATTCTAATGTCTACTACTAATAAAAATATAAATAATATAAAAATATAAAACATATTTTTTTTTTAGTATTCTAATGTCTACTACTAATAAAAATATGAAGTGTTTTTGTAAAAATTATATTTTTTCTCTTTTATATATACATTTTTTCTAAAATATGTGATTTGATCAACTATAACAAATAAATTTAGACGGAGGAAGTAGTAAACAATACTCTAGGTTGCTCACATGTGTGAAGTGTGAACAAAGCAACTTTTTTTCGTGTTAAATGGATAAAAAAATGTGGAGAGTTGTTAAACATGTACAAGTAACTTAAGAAGCAAATTATTTTTATTTAAAATATTATTAAAAAAATTACTTAATTAGTTTAATAGTTATGTACGTTGAACTTGATAAAGATCATCACAGTATAATCTCTCATAAACTATGTTTGAAAAATGGTTAAAATCAATAGATATTAAAACTGACCTCGAATTAAATTAGTCGATCCAGTAAATTGGATATTAATTGTAAAAATTAAAAAATATCACTATAAAATATAAACTATACTTTTATTTCTTATAGTATCAATAATTGTAAATGTAAAATGTAACAGCATCACAATTTCTATAATTTTTTCAATACATGCGATTTTGATGGACACTGGTTTAGTGGTTAGAAATCTCAATCCTACCTTTAAAAATGACTAAATAAACGTATAATATTTTGCGTAAGTAATGTAAACTCAATTTAAATACACAAAAAAAAAAAATTAAAGATAATTTAGTTATTTTAGAGTGTAATTTAAATTAATTGGGGTGTCGAAGAAAAAATTCCAACGATGTCACATTGTCTCATCCTATGAATGGAAAGTAAAAGGACATCATTACCTTAAAACGACAGCGTTTGTTGTTTTGCCACACGGATCCACAAGAAATCTGGTTTATCTTCGTAATCTCTGTCTCTCAATTTCAAAGTTGGAAACTTTTTTCATTTTTGCTTGCTGGGTTGCTTCTAAAATCAAGGTTAGCAAACTCCTTCATCATCTTTTTTTCAATTCATATATATCATGAAATGATGCTAATTAGTTTTTTTTTCTTTCTTTTTTTCTTTTTCTGGGTGGTGATTTTTTTTCAATTTGCATAATTTTATAGATTTGAATTGTGTTAATATAACAAGCAATGGTGAAGGAAACTGCATACTATGATACATTAGGTGTTAGTGTTGATGCATCTGCTGCAGATATCAAGAAAGCTTATTATGTCAAGGTAAATCATTTATCAATCATTAACCTTCAATTTTTATGATCTGTGAAACCATAAACTCAGATTTCATAATGTGCAAATTTTGATTATATAGGCCCTGCTTAGAAATTTTCATTGTCTAGGCCCTTTAGTTATTCTTAAGCGCTTTGTTCATACGGAGCTTTATTCTGGCTTTAAATGGGGCTCCCGCAAGTGGACGGTGGGATTAGACCCTTCAGAGTTCAGACAAGTCGGTCATTGGGCTAGATACTTAGTTTTAAAAAAACGTCTTAAGCGCTTATCGTATAAGTGCTTATGTATAAGTTATTTCTGTGACAAAAGATAAAATAAAGTCAAACTGGATTTGTATTAGCTATAAACTGTTTTCTTAAGCTAGTATGAAAAGCTTATGGAAATAAGTTGAAAACAATTTATGGACATAGTGCTTATGTCAATAGGAAAGCTAAAATAAGTCAATCCAAAGAGGGGCTTTGTATTAGAACCGGATTGCCCTTTCTTTTATTTAGAAGAGTACATTTGTGTTGGTGTTTTACATTTCTCTTTTCTTCGACATGAGTCTTATTTTGTTGCTGTCTCACTTTACTGACTTGAGATAAATATCTTTGTTTTACAGGCAAGAATAGTTCACCCTGATAAAAATCCTGGGGATCCTAAGGCTGCAGAAAATTTTCAGGTATGAACTAAGAATCCAACTTTTGGCTTCATAATACTAGCCAATATTTCTGAATTTTCGTAACAAAATTATTTACATTTTTCTTATGATTTGTTGTTCAGAAACAGTATTAAATGTAGGGATATTCATACCTTTGGGGATTTTCTCTCTATTCAGTTTTATTTATGTATTTTTTCAATATACTTTTTCTAAGTTTGGTATCTATACCAGCTGCTTGGCGAGGCCTACCAGGTTTTAAGCGATCCTGAGAAGCGTGAAGCATATGACAAGAATGGAAAGGCAGGAGTGTCAGAGTAAGTTTTTAGAACCTCACATGACTGAAAAGTAATTAACTAATAATAGATTGCAAGCAATTAAGCACCATAAAATGGTGAACCTTATCTAGCTGTTTAATGTCTTTCATTGGTTTTCTCTTTTATCTTCACTATATTCAATTATTAGTCAAATTGAAGTGGAACCAAAAATATGCAATACTCACTGAATACACTCTGTATGTTGCTTTCCTGATGTTGGAAATTCCGCCTTAATTGCGGTTTTCCCCTAGCCATCTAATTGCAGTCTCCAATACCTAGAGATTTGGCTTATGTGGCTCTTATAAACTCAGAAGTTATACAAGAGAGTTCCTAACTTAGTGGTTCCCAACCTCAAAATTTTTTTTTCTTGTTCTTGCAAGTTAGAAAACAGATCTAACCAAATTGTGTGCATTTGAGCTAACTCGTCTTATGTTATAATCACGTTTTTCTGAGAATTTTTTAAAAAGAACGCAATTCACCTCAAAATCAAATATGCACTTGGAGAAAGTTGTACAACTGTTTGCTTCAAGAAAAACTTTAATTTGACCTTGCCTTGCCATGCTATCAAAATTGTAGTTGAGACCTAATACTAATTAGTACCAACTACCAAGTAATCTTACTAAATATCAATTTGTTTATATGTTGAGAGAATGAAATACCCCATTTTGTATTGCAATGGAACGGAAAATAAAATGCAAGAGGAATGGTGCAGAATTGATTTAAGAATATATTTATTTTTTGTTTATGAATTTGATCATAATTGTGTTAGTTAGTTAGCATACGGAGTATTTATCTTATTATGTTATTTATGTTGATATTTTTCTTTTTGTTTTATACCTTATTTTTTTTAACATGTATTAGAATCTACGCCCAACTCAACCCCAAAATGTAGCTCAACGGGTAGGATTTCCCAAACCCCTTATAATTAGTATTTTGGCCATATAACTAATCAATGTCAATATGGGATCACAATTAGTAGGAATGCTCACTACAGTTAGGATTGGCCTCTCTTACACACCAGTTTGATGTTAAGAATGAGTTTCTTCTCTGAGACTTGGAGTAGGAAAAATATATGGAGATTTTGTCGGGATTTGACTCCACTGAAACGAATATGGTGTCTAGATATAGAAAGAACTTATATGGCCTCAAGCAGTTTCCCTGTGCTTGGTTTGGGTGGTTGGCTTGTGCTATGGTTTCCTAATCTTGAGTCCCAGGCCCTGTTTGGTTCAACCGAGGGGGAGGGGATGGGAGGTGAGGGGAGGGATTTTTAAGGAGGTGAAGTGAGAGAAAATATAATTTATTATGTTGACAAAATTACGCACATTTTTTTATTAAAATCCTAAATTATCCTTGTTGGAATATTAAAAATTTAGATTTTTTTTTTGGTTATATATCCTTTAGATTTTTTTTGGCGTAACATATCCATTATAATTTAATCCTTATTTTGAGTTTATATGATTAAGGATAAAAAAGTAAATTAATTATTCGCTCCCCTCCCCTCCCCTCGTTAAAAAGTTGAACCAAACACAAAAATTTAAAATATTCCCTCCCCTCCCCTCCAAAAACCCCGAACCAAACAGGGCCTAAAGGTATGAATAATTGAATACCCCCAAAATTGTAGTTGATTAGATTTGCTTAAAAATTCATGGTCAAATGGCAGACTGTTGTTGGTGAATCAGGTCAAATGGCAGACTCTTCCAGATTGTGAAAATTCATGGCAATTGATGATGAAGTTGCAAACAGCCTTCCCTGGTTTTCACCTTGCGTAAAAGGAACCCGATAGTTAGTTAACTAGTTAGGAAATTGTTAGTTTGTTGGATACTATTTGCATCTTAGCACACAAGGGGTTAGAGGAATTCTTTTTTTATGATTGTTTGTAAAGGAAGTAGGAAACTCAACGAGATGTTAGCTCGGTGTTAAAAGTTTTACCTTGTAACCTTATGGGACGGTTTAAATCCCATTGAGAAGAGTTGTAAAATGATCATTATTGACACTTTAATTAATTAATAATAATTTCACCCTTCCCAAATAAAAAATAGGAGTGTCAACTGTCGAGAGTCAAATCTCTCTGGTTTTACCGATTGTATTTTCTGGTCTTTACCTACATTGGGTCTAGCCTAGAGTTCTATTTCTTGCAATAAAGAAGAACCATTTTTTACTCTCCATGATATCAGTCTAACGCCATATCAGAGAATGTCTAAGTATGTTTATTAATTCTAAAAGCCGGTAAAAACAAAAAAAATTCTGTGTTTTTCAGAGATTCCATGATGGACCCTACAACTGTATTTGGAATGCTTTTTGGAAGTGAATTTTTTGAAGAATATATTGGAAAACTTGCACTTGCTAACTTAGCATCTATAGAAGTTGAGGAAGACTCATCATCGGATGTTCAAGTTCGTCTGCAGAAAATTCAAGAAAAGATGAAAGTATTTTTTTTTCCTCTAATGCTCTAATACAGTGTTTTTGTGGTCCATTGTTCGTTCCCTATTTTTGTAGCTAAAGCTATTTCCGACTGTTTTATCTATAGGCATGGCAGAAGGAAAGAGAACAGAAGCTGATAGAAATTCTGAAAGACCGTCTGCAACCATTTGTTGATGGTCGCGAAGATGAATTTACAGCATGGGGAAATTCTGAAGCAAGCAATCTTTCAAAAGCTGGTAAATCCCTTCTGTTTATCCTGTAGTTCTAATGGTGTATTATTGAATGATAATCCTGAAGTTTGAAGTTTCAATAACTAAAAGTTTATAATTATCAAGATAATCGATTTGCTGTGTGTGCCGAATGCTTCAATATGCTATTTGAATGACATTTTGCATCCAACCGGAGGAAAATGTCCAATTTTTAAGCTTTGCAATTATCATATGATAAAGCTTTTAGTCTACTACTATAGTCCGATTATCATGCGCAACTTGCTTATCAAATGCTCAAAAGACAATGTCTGTTCACTTCTGGAATTTTGTTAACATATGACATTATTTTCAGCTTTTGGAGAGGCCATGCTACATACAATCGGTTATATCTACACAAGAAAAGCAGCAAAAGAACTAGGAAAGGATATCCGGTTCATGAACGTCCCCTTCTTGGCGGAGTGGGTACGAGACAAAGGACACCGTATAAAGTCACAAGTGACGGCAGCCTCAGGTAGTAGATACATGAGTCTATCAAGTTGAAACTTGAAATGTTTTCTCAAAGTTGGTTTTGTAGGTTCTAATTGAACTTAACTACTTCTGTAGGAGCCGTGTCCCTAATTCAAATACAAGAAGAACTCAAGAAGCTAAATCAAGGAGAAAATAAAGAAGAAAACATAATGAAAGCTCTTGAAGATAAGAAGGATGCCATGGTTAATTCTTTATGGCAGATAAATGTGATTGATATTGAATCTACTCTGTCACGTGTGTGTCAAGCAGTAAGTTGCAGTATTTTTTTCTCTATAGTTTAAAAGTTAGACTCTTGACTGATATTAAATCATATAAGGACCTGTTTGGATAAACAACTTATTTGCAGCTTATAGCACATGTCCTTATTATGATAAGCACTTGTGTATAAGCTATTTTTATAGCAAAAGGTAAAATAAAGATAATTTTTTTTATATATGCTCGAGTTGTTTTCATAAGCTATATTGGAAAACTTTTGAAAATAAGCTGAAATAAACTTATGAAAATTGCTATAAGCTGTTTTCATTAGTTCTCCCAAACAATGTCACAAAACTTATGTTGGTTGATAAACTCAAATAAACCAATCCAAACAGGCCCTAAATGACATTTGTTTATTATTCAGAAGAAAGAAAAAAATGACATTTGTTAATCTTCAGTTTTATAGTCTACTTGGAGAGATTTCATTTTTCCGACGTTTTAGTGATATTATTTCTCTAGTTTTTTAACCTTGAATTCATTGTCCACGCCATAATTCAAGTATTTATTCTAGAAACAACTTGGATCAGTGCTATTTTCTATTATCTCAGATGCTTAATGGTGAACCGAAGCGTAATATTTATATTAGAATATCAATTATTCAGTATTCACAAGTTTTAAGAAAACACTCGTTATCTTTCTCAGGTTCTTAAGGATACTAATGTGTCCAAAGATGTTCTGAAGTCTCGGGCCAAAGCATTGAAAATGTTAGGAACAATCTTTCAAGTAAGTAATAAGTGATGTTTCTGCATAAATAGCGCGTAATTGCACTGTGCATCATGAATTTTTTTTTCAACCTGTTACATTTGTTGATATGTATATATAAGAATTCTTCATTTTGCTTCTGAGGGACAGGGGGCTAAGGTTGACTTTCGGAGAGAGAACAGTCTACGTCGAGAAAGTGACAAAATAGATGCTGGTTCCTCATCATAGTGATCTTGTTCAGTTTGTTCAATAAGGTTGTTTATTGAGTTGCTATGAATATATACTTTCACTTTGATTTGTTAAATGGACACCATAGTGCAATCTGCATGTAAGTTTATAGTTTTGAGTATGTAAAGCAATTAATGACTTGTGTTATTATAACAAAAGTGTCTGTTGTAAACTCCTATTTCATTGGGGAGAGGATATGTAGATGAACATTCTTTCTGTATGGGCAAATCTTTATTTATATATTTATTGTTTTTCTTGTGTGGTAGGTTATATTTGATTAGTTAATTCAACAGGTTAAGTTGAAAATTAGATCGTCCCATAAGTGTAGCTCAGTTAAAAATTACAAGGTGCATACACATTCACAATCGAACATGACTCCATATTATCCACACATTTGCCACCAATAATCGAACATTCTCCTAAAAAGAAAGAGAATTCGACCTTATATGATTTTATGGTTCCATACGGTCAAAATTACACCTAAAAGCCCCGCTAGAAGGCCGAAAGAAAAATAATCTCAATGCTACCCTACAAAGCCTCGTAGACAAAAGTATCAACCAACTCCAATTTAGACTCTTGAATACACACAAAATTTGGACATTGACTACTAATAAAACATCTCACTTCTTTATGTTCGGAAGCACCTCCCAAATTGTACTGCGCTTTCATTAACATATATTTTGAATTTTCCATTAACGTAAAAATAAGGGTTAAATATGTTTTTCATCCTTATATTTGTGAATTACATTCATAAAGTTTTGTGATGTTGTGGTCAAGCAATTAGTCCTTGCAAGTTGACCAATTATAGCTTAAGAGAGGTGTGAGGAATCTTCTAATCAAAGATAGTGCTTGACTTAAGGGAGCTCACAAACATTCTAAAACTAAAAGAAGTAGAAAAGATAAGTGTATTTAAAATCTTGAGTGCTCATCTTTATTCTCCACAAATGTCCTTTCATTGTTAATTGGTGCATCTTATTTGTCGTTAAGGATAATTGGAAGCACTTGCAATGCATAAATATTATTTTATGCTAACCTAATATCACTTTGTGTAAAACAACCTTTAGACCTATCTCCTTTAATCCTTCCGCATGCTTTCTTACTTTCCATTATAGATCCTTTTAATTTGATGATTAGCTAATAAAACTTGGCCTAATGGATGTGATCAAATTCATAGTCATTGCCAAATGCATTATGATAAAGATTATGATTAATATCGTGTCAATCATATGCTATACTTGCAACTAATTAAAATAATCACAAATATAATTTTCTTACCCCTTTACACTTTTTCAAGTAAATAAAAATAAGTAGCATTTTAGTGAAAAAAATTAGATATATTAAAAAGTTGTAGTTTCATTTCATGCAAGTTTTTCTTAAAGCTATTTTGTCCAAAAACAGGAAAAAAAATGTTGTTACAAATAAATGTTTGGTACACTATATAAAAGATTTGATTAGTTTGTTGTAAAGCTAATTAGGGACACAATAATTTCCACTAAGGTTTGATTTCAAATATATATTATCCTAATTAATTTATTCCACTAACTTATTAGACTTTAGTGCCCCAACAAAAGCAAAGTGGTCTACATTTACCTTTTTTTCCATTTGAATAATATTAATTATTATAATTAAAAAAAATATTAAAACTGTCAACTTCAAATTTTGTTGTCAACAAAGACTTCCTCATTGGGGAATTTATTTCTTCTTGCAATATACATAGGAAACATTAGTTTTGTGAAAGTACATGTAGAAAAATACCAAACATGAATTTCATGTTTCTCAAGAAGTTCACACTCTTCTTCCTCCTCATTTCTAGCTCACTTTTAGCAACTTCTTTTGCAGGTTAATTAGTCTTCTTAATTATAATGTTTCATATATATTATATTATATTAAATATTTACTATGTTGTTGGGCTTAGTTTAACATTGGTATATGTAAATTAAATTAATTTATATTTGATTCCATAATCTTATTCTTTTGGTTCATAAGTGCTAGGCATGTGATCAACTTGGTAACTTTAATCTATGAATTTTTTTTTCATAATGTTCAATACCTCAATTATATATATACTATAAACAATATACATGAGAGAAAATTTTACCTATGTGTTCTTATTTCATATCCAGGTCGAGCATCAAATTTCATCAAAATCTCGGATGAAGATGTGAATGCAGTCCAAGAGGTATGCATGACATGCAATATTGATTTCGATAGCATATATTAATTATTTATTTAATTATAAGCACAAAATTAAAATTTTCTTTAACTATTTACTAATAGAAATCTTAAACACTTTGGTTACTAAGAACACTAATCAAAATTCAAAAGTTAGCTCTCTCTTTATGTATCTATAGCTAGATACATCTCTCTCTCTCTCTCTCTCTCTCTCTCTCATGTTTAAATCCTTGTTGACCTAACTATCAAATGGTGCAAAACTCATGAACTATCCCCATTTAAGTAATATGTTTAATTATATTTGAAAGTACTAATGGAATAGAAGGCCATCTTTTAATTCATTTTCTCTTCTATTTCTTGTTTAATTTGAGGCTTGTTCATGTACACAAAGAAATGGTAGAGTTTGGTGTAACTGGATTGAAACATCCTTTTTTTTTTTTGAATAGCAAGTACAAGTAAAATTTTGGCCTAATTGGATATTTTGTCCCTTAACTAACTTATTGATTTCATTTTTGTCGTCTCTTGACTAATTGTTGTTACAAATTGATCACTTAATTAACTAATTTATTGATATCGATCATTTTGGTCTATAAACTAATTGTTGTTACAAATTAGTTCCTTAACTAATTTATTAATTTCATTTTGATCCTTTAACTAATTGTCGTCATAAATTTTTATTTGTAACTACTAAAAAAGTTAAAATAATTAACAACGGAGATTTAAAATGTAATAATTAAAACTGATCATCAAATTTTACGTCTCTTATATTTAGCAGAAATTGTTTTTATTTTTTTGTGTCTCTAAATTTTCTTGTTATTTCAATTTTTTAGGTTCTTTATTTTGTAGAATATATATTTGAATTTTTGGTCACTATATTAACTTATTAATTTGCTAACTACTTAATTACTTATATATTCATGCTTAATTTCTTTATTTTGATTGATAGGTAACAACGAGGAGGGAAATGAATGAGGAAGAAGTGAACAGCATCCATGAGAGGCTTCTTAGGGCTAATACAAAAGATTATGGACGATATGATCCATCTCCAACTTTTTCTAAGCCTCCTTTCAAACTCATACCAAATTGAATTAACGTTCAAAAAATGAATCTTTGGAAGTTGGTACCACGATTATAAGTACTATATATATAATATAAATAATCCACTGTTTAATTATCTTAGTGTAATATATACATTATTATATAGACATGCATGTATAAATATATAAATGTGTAGTCATGTTTTGAATTCTATAATAATTTATAGAGTTATTATAGAAGAAAATGTACTTGTACGCATGTTATAAGTTTTAATATCACTATATATAGATCAAGTTTTGATATGTGCATGTTAGTATACATATAGAGATATATTGTCTTACATATATATTCAACAAAGTCGTGTTTGGTGCTTTAGTGAAATTGAAACAGGAAGTAGTCACTTTGTTTGCAACCTCTAGCAAGGTTTTGAAGTTGTGGCAGCATGATTTTAGACTATAGAAAACAAATTAAATTTAGATAGAGTTTAATGGTTCCTATATTGAGAATATGATATAGATGAATAATTGAAAATAGATTAGAATGCAATTAGTGTTGTTGTTCCTGGTACATATAAAACAAAAAGGGAAAGATAAAAGAAGATTAAGATCTAGAACTTGCATCATTATTCTACTATAGAGTATTAAATTAAGGGAGAGAGGAGAGACTTTATCAATTTGGATTCGTAAAACAGTAAGTTTTGGACAGAACAGTAAATGATAGAATAAGATAGGACAATATTTTTATATTTGAAGAAAAAAGATATTTTTGTATTTTTTATAATTGTACTATGGACAAAAGGTTGTTATGTGGTTTGATGAGGATAAAAATTCTTGTTTTTGTTCGGTCTCTTACTACCTATTTTGTCCAGTCTCATAAAATCAAACAATGTACAACAAAAATTATCATATCCAATTCTCTATATTTTAATAGATCATCAAACACACTCATTTCTTTATTTATGCACAATCCAAACTTTCTTGAGTTAAAAATCACTAGCCACAAATTCATTTGTTTTGATCGATTATAATATGCCAAATGTATTTCCTCACATACTATTTTTCAGATCATAACTTAAATATGAAAAGGGTCTTAAAACTTGTATAGCCTACATTTTAAATATATAAGTTTTTTTTTTGTTGAGGTCTTAAAATTTGGCTAGCTATTTGTGCAAAAATATGATTACAATCAAGGTCGGCCCAACACTATATGAGGGCTAAGCGAATTTTGAAAAGAGACCTTTATATTTTATGCTGAAGTCTTTTTTCTCCTATAAACTAATGAACTTACAACTTATGAGACAAAAATTTTCCTTAGTAAATTTTTGTCATTTTCAGTGGCTTAAAACCTTTGTTTGGATTCCCTTACCCTTAGACCGGCCCTGATCACACTACATTAATGTGTTTTCTTGATTTTTTTGGTGTGGGGGTACAGCAGCAATTTGGCTAATGCAGGTGCTTTCTTGTTGAGACTACACTTCTCTCCTTTATGGGCTTGGGCTTCTATAAAATAATCCGTAGAAAAATTCTCTTTCGACCCGTTCTCTCACTCCCAACACTCTTTTTTTTTCTTTCTTTCCAACACTCTATTATTATTTGAATTGACATTTTTGCCCATACTAATAAAATTTAGTATATATTGTCCAATTTATTTTTGCCTTTAAAAATAATATTTAAATTAAGAAAATTTCGAAAAATATATATCAAACTTTATTAAATATGGAAAAAAAATGTAAATTCAGGAGAGTAATAGAATGTCAGAAATTTTCTAATTTGTGACTTTTGACAAAGCATTTTTAAGATGAAGATGCCAGAAAAAAAAAAGTACTACTATATATATAGTCCACAAAAGAGCATCATAGTTTTAAGAGTATTTGATTTTTTTGCTTCTAAAACCGCATTATTCCTAATTTTTATATCATCTTCTATCACAATTGTTCACTATTTGTTACTACTTGAGTCTTTCATTTCCTTGTTAATAACTTAAGATGAACAAATATTTAAGAAAGAAAAAAAAACTGAAAAATATTTTTCGTTAAATAACTGGAGCCTTAACAAATTTATATTCAGTACAATCTATTTGCATGCTGTTAACACATCAAATCTCAAAATTAAGATCGAACGATACAAATTTTAAATATAAAATTTAAACTATTTAATTTTAATCGAACAATCTATAAATATGATCGATTACAGTGCAGTCCCAAAGGTCGGTCTCCGGTCACCCCACACCTTGGTGTGAACCTTAACATACCCCCATTAAGCATAAAAGAGTCTCTTATATATATGTCGGTATGGTATGTAAAGTTGACATAGATACAATAGATATGTGGAGAAATTGAAGCACTATATATAAAACAACATCATCAACCCACTGATTTATTTATGTATACGTAGTTACAATTAAAACGTCTCACTTGTTAGTGTTGTGTTGTCTAATTCCTACCAATCATACCTTAACTGCTGTATGTATCTCTATTTCTTATCTATAATATCACACGCACAAAACTTCATCAAAAGAAAACGATTGATTATGATTAAAAAATATCTCTTTCATGTGTCGGCTTCACAATATTCACATATCTTTTATAATTTCTTTTTTTGGTTCACTACTACCATATTGCTTTATTTAATATCATAAAAAATTCCTTTATTTCATAGTAGGTGAGAGTTCTTTTTTACTAAGAATTTTTTATATATATAAATAATTACATATATAATTAGATTCATATATAAATTCTGTGAAAAAATAAGAGTTCGATTCATATATAAATTATTATTATAAATTCATATGGTATAATATTAAATTTTACGATATATAGAAGTATTAATTTTCAACAATATAACCAAAAATCTAATTAATTAGATGTGACTGTTTTTTATCCGTGCAAGAAAAAAAAAACTATGTCTAGGTCTCAAGAGAGAAAACAAGTAGAGACTACTTACAAATCCATTTCTTAGATTTTAGTGGTCCAAATTTATAATTTAAACTCTAATTACATAGTATAAATAATTTAACTTTTCAAAGTGCGAACATAATTTACTCGAAGATAACACTTTTTTTTTGTCAAGTAGTTTAATGGATAGAAAATCTACTTTGAAAATGGAGAAGTAGGATGACCGAGATTCAAATCCTTGGCTCCTAGACATATAATGTGATGTCCAATCAATTGAGCTAAACGCATAGGACAAGATAATACTATTTATTATGTCAACAAATTATCGAATGAGAATATCATGAAAAAAAGTCAATAATTTCATTGTTGTAATATTATCGATATTTTTTGCTAAAATATTTAGTGTGCATGGTAATCCAAAAAAACAAGAATATCAAAAAACATGATTCCAATCTCATACGAAACTATTTTGAAATTAGTAATTAATTTAATTGTTACAATAATATAATTTCTCTTTTTCTATAACCTAAAAAAATTCTCTTTTCCTAATTTAAAATAAAATAAAATAAATAATTTATACCTTTTTGCCTAAAAGTATTTATAGACTTATAGTATTGTGATACTTTTTTTTTTAAGAAGCTAAAATGACACTGGAGAGAATCGAACCTGAAACATCGAGGAGGAATACACTCTCATGTCCCAAGTCAATACCATCAAACCAACCCAAGTGTGTTGTATTGCGATAGTTAATGATAACATTTATGATAATTTTAAGTTTGTAATTTAAAAAATTATTAATTAATATTTTTTATTATTAAATTAATTTTTATTTGCTATACATTAATTTTCATTTCGCTTCAAAAAAAATAATTAATTTTCATTTAACATTTATGATTTAAATTTATCTTATCATATAATTAATTCAAAATATTAACTAGCTAACATATATTCAATGAACCTAAAAAGTTTTGAATTTATTATAACTTTTTCATAATGTAAAATGTTTTAATTTGTCTTTTATAAAGCCTTTATAATATGCACTTATTATCTAAAGACTCATACACACAATTGTGAGGTAACATGTTCAAACTCATGTGATGTTTTTTCTTTGACAAAAAACTCATGTGATGTTGTTCACTTAAAATATTGCAATTATCATGACAATTTAACAATTCATTGTAACTAAATATTCATTAAAGCTAAAATAATAAATTGTTTCTTACAAAAAAGAAAAAAAAAGTGAAGTATTAAGAGTTTTATTGATACATATTATCAGTGTAAATTAATATTACGTTTTTTTGTTAGAAGTAATTTAGTGGCTAAAAATTTATCTCTAAAAATAAATAAATAGATATATCAGGATTTGAACTCCGGTCGCTGCACATTATATATAAATGTCCTACCATTTGAGCTTTTAATTTTGGTTGTGGCCGAAGATGAAAAGAAAAAAAAAATAGTTAAGTATAGCTTCTGATATTCTAATCTATGGGTTTAATTAGGGCGAAGGAGTGACTAATTGGTTGTTTTATGTTCTTCAATATTGTTGTGTTTTCACATTGAGTATGCTTTGTGCTATTTTTTTTTTGTCGAGACCAGGGTGTCTACCGTTGAATGCAGTGACTATTTTCCTCGCTAGATTAGAAGTACCTCAAAGAGTGGGATAACTGATCAAAATATTTAAAATTGTTCCATATCCAAGACAAAGATTAGGTCCTCGATCTTTAATTAAGGGAGATGAACCTCAATCGTTCAACCACACACTTTGAATTACCTTGTGCTATCTAAATTGTTAATATTTTTATTTTTTTGGCTGTTTAAAAAAAATTCATGGGACAAATTAATTTTACATTAAATTTCTAATAAAAATAGTCTAAATCTTTATGTAAAATAAAATGAAGTGAGGGCCATACCAAAACAATGAAGTGAGGTGACTATGTTCACCTAAATTAAAATTAAAATAACTTTACAATTTTGGTCTTTTTATTTCTTCATTAATTAAAAAATTGACCAAAAAGTGAAAAATGACGTGGCATTCTGATTTGTGAGAAATGAAAATTCCAAAAAAGCCACTAATCGAGTAAACGCCGTGACATGCAACAGCCAGCAACCGTGACTCTAACATCGTCAATATAGACGGCGCCGCTCCATTTTTTTTTTCTTCTTCCCTTTTTATCTTTCCCTCCTCTCACTCTCTCTCTCTCTCTCTCTGAAACTCTCTCTCTCTACTTTCTCTCTCTACAAATTCCTTAACAACAACTCAAGCAAAGAAGCTCTCTCTCTCTCTCTCTCTCTCTCTCTCTCTCTCTCTCTCTCTGTTTTCGTCAAAGGTACGCTACGCTTCCATCACGTAACTCTCTCTCTCTATTCAGAAGAAGAAGATTCGAGTTCTTATTCATAACTATATTTATTCATTTTCATTTTTTTAATTTTCATTTTGAATGATGCGTTACTAGTTAGTGTTATACAAACTCGATGCTTTTGTTTTGACTCAAATTTTCCGGTTTTTCCGCATTCATTTCGGATCCTTTTTTACTGTGGAAGTGTTAGTATTCAACATGTTTGATTTTTTCAATTGGAATTGGATCAAATTCAAAACTAGTCATTTTTAGGTATTTTATTTGGAGCCAATTTTATTCGATATTTTGTTTCATGCTGATTTGAGGTTTTGGTAATAATAATAATAATAATAATAATATAATAATAATAATAATAATAATAATAATAATAATAATAGCTAAATGAAAGTATATGTTTTAATTTGATTATGTGTATTGTTGTGATTGTGAGAACACTGTGCTGAACTCAACTCAACTGTTTTATTTTTTTGTATGTTTGTTTACCCTCTCCTTTGTGGCGAAGGGACCTGGTAATTTAGAGTTCGGCCGGGGATTAAGTGAAGTCTGACAAAAAATTGTTCCTCCTAGTTCTAAGAATTGAACTCGGGTTCTCCTGAACGATTCGTCCAAGGAGGAACTCATTAACCACTTGAGAGTTGAGTCCAATCACTTGGTTATTGACTCAAGTAATCAACTGGTTTGATTAAGTGGTTTTTGTGTGTGCTTAATTTCCGAGTGTCATGGTGTAATTTTTTTATTATCTTGCTCTTGGTTGTTACATTATAGATTGTTGTGATTGATGTTATGACTTTCTCATCTGTTTCAGGGAGAGAGCGGTGTTCACCGGTGAATGGGAGCTTCTAGTGGTTGTGTTAATATAAGTATCTAAATACTGTTGCCTACTTCAGAATGGGTGCTGCTTGTTGTGTTGCATCCAGAGATAAAAATATTCAAAGTGGACCAATCAGTGAAACTGGGCATAGGAATGTTCGGTGTTCTCCGACATGGAGCTTGCGGTGGGATCATCGAGGCCGTGTAGCTGGAGAAGATACTAGTATAAATTGGTTTTCTGATGGTGTTAGCAGCAACGACAGACTGGAGAATAAAAATGAATCGCATGTATCTGAGGATGGAAGCCCGTTGCAGAGTTATCAAAGGAATAGATGGCAAAAGTCCCCAATTTCTGAAGGAACTGCTGGACACACAAAATCATTTTCTGGTAAGTTTCATTGAATCACCTCTCTGATTTTAACTATTCATGATATACCTACTTTGGTTGCACTTTCGGAAGTGGGGTTTTTTGTAAGTAATTATGCTTCTTTCTGAAAAATGACCAGACATCAAGAAAATTTGAAAAATTAGTATTGAATATGTTTAGCGTTATGATAATTCCCTAAAAGGAACAAGTTGAGCTCTTATATAACATTATTGTACTAGTAAATATAGAGGGAATTAGACAGCCACAATTTATAATTTCACCATCAGTTTAACAGTACCCTTTATTAGTCAGCCCTTGTAGTATACAAAACAATGAGCGGCCCTTGTCTTATCCCATTGGTGTTGTTACCCTGTTTATATAATTCAAAATACAGAGTGTTGGTGAAAGATTGGTCATTAAAAGGCTTAGTTCCAATTGAATAGATTATTTGATAATCCATTTGAATCTTTTTATTTTGAACCACCCATTTGAATCCTTTTTGATTGACTAGTTGATAATTGATAACCCCTGCACCGGTCCAGCACAGCAATGCTGCTATTAGGAGGAAAAAAAATGTAGGCCGGCCTTGTTTTAAATTAATTGATCCATTAGTAAATTATCATTCACTCAATTGGTTGCTTTATAGATCTGACATTGTTGTTCATGTTTATGTCAGATCAATCTATTTCAAGGAATGTTTCCATGGTTGAGAGAATGGAACAGGTAAGATTTTAACTAGGAATGAATTCAGTGTTATTTTAAGTTTTTGTCAAAAGTTTATCATATCTGATTTCTTGGGCACGTTTCTTGCTTATGAATCTCTCTATAGGTGTTAGAAGAATCATCTACAGTATCGTGTCCATTTCCTACAAAAACTTCACCCACATTGTCTTCTACTTCGTTGTCAATATCTCCTCTGCCATCCCAAAGCCGCCTACCTCCATCCAGCTCAACACCATTAAGGTGGCCCTCCCATTCCACAGGGCACCAGTTATCACGACAAGTTTCCGATAGCCGGATCATGGGATTTAAGTCACCTAGCTTTTATGTATCTGAAGAAAGGCCGGTGTGTCCATCATGGAGCAATGAATATGGTATGCACTCTGGTGGTGAATCTTCAGATTATTGCTCTAGGCCTGGCTTTACTGAGCTGATGGGCAATTCTCATATGGAAAGATGGTCATTTGATAGCGAGTCCTTTGGTTTCAATTGTGAAAGGTTGGCTAGGTTCAGTACTCGGTTTTCAACTTCTCCGGTTGATTCACAAGCATGTGCTGTTTGCTCAAAGCTTTTAACTGAAAAATCTTTTTTGAGCACTCAAAAGATTATTGCAAATAATGACCTTTCTGTAGTTTCTGTTCTTATTTGTGAACATGTCTATCATGCTGAATGTTTAGAGAGTATGACACCTGAAATCAACAAGTATGATCCAGCTTGCCCTGTTTGCACTTTTGGCGAAAAACAAACTCGTAAATTGTTTGAAAAAGCTTTGAAAGCTGAAATGGATTCAAAAGCTAGAAATAAGAAATCAAGGAATCAAATTGTGGATAATGATATGGATGATGACGATGATTTTGTTGTATTTGATCAATTTAAAGATAAAAGGCGTCACAATAAAGGTCTTAGAATGGACTCTAATTCTAGCAAGAGAAGCTCTTCTGGGAAACCTTTTCTGAGTAGACACTTCTCATTCGGTTCAAAGGGTTCCAAATGCATGTTAGAGAATCACCCAACCCGAAAGAAGGGCTTTTTTTGGGCAAAGTCTAGCAAGGAATAAGCCGCTTTTTGGTTGTTGAGAGGTAAGTTGCATCATTCACCTTAAAGTTGTCATAGTATTCCATACATTGTGATTAGATAAAAATATAAATTTTCTACTTTTTCTCTGTTTCTAATTAGTGGTTCATGTTAATGCTAACTCATATCTGACCGCTAGGAAAACTATGAGCTATAGTACTTTGGTTGAGTCTTCCAAAACACCACGTGATAAAACTAGTGAAACAACTAGGAAATAATTGGCGAATCTTTTGACCTTTCTGAACTGGGTTCATGGTTGAACCTATTCACTTTTGTTTTGCTAACGAGTACCCTAACGGCATTGGTATAGAATACATAAAAGGAAATTTTGTCTTGAAAATACAAATTGTTAATTTTGTCAATGTACTAATAATTAAACTACTTTTTAGTATAAACTTCTTTTGATTCCTTAACCAATGCACTTAGGGCACTCATTACCATTCTTGACCAATGCCCTTAGTTAAAATCTTTCACTGAACTATTTGTATCCTAATTTGTCCAATGTGGTGTATTGGATCCGATGGCTTAATGGTGCAGCCACTGCAGAGAATTTGATCAAATGACTGATTTAGTTTCAAAATCATTGGTTGTAATTCTTATTAAAAAAAAAAGAACATGGGTTGTTTCACGTCCAGCTTTCTATGGCTTTTGTTATTGGTTCAAATGTTTGATCTAATTTAGCTGAAAAATTCAAATGTTTGATTTAATTTAGCTTATACCCTGCAAGAAATCCTCATATGTTATTTTGGATTTAATCCATGTTTATTTTCTCTTCTCTAAAACAGATTCCATTGTCGATCTTCTCTACAACCTCATAAACTGACTGATGAAAGGGCAAGATGTTATTCATCAAGCTTATACACCAATATGCGGTGAGTTCAAAAGGATTAGAGACTGAAATTACTCTGTAAAGAAGAAAAGTGTAAAACATACAGAAGGATAAGATAAATATATGAAGACAGACAAAGATAGTGTTTAGAAACCAAAGTTCTTTATATATTTTTGTACAGATTGATTTGTTTATTGCATGGATATATAATTCATGTATCCAAATGATGTTGTTCTGTTATCCATTGTTATACTGATGTAATTCAGCATACAAACATGTCATTAGGGTGTATTTGGTGTTGGGCAACACCAATTAGTTTGGTTAAGTTAGTTGAATTCAGTGAAATACTAGTTACATTTTCAAAAGGAGTTTGTATCTAATCAATGCTTTATTGGTTAGAATATTTGTGATTTTGGTAGCAGATTGCATTATCTGCTTTATTTAATGCATTTGTTACTTGCTGACTGTTTGTTGAATCACTAAGTTTTCAAAGTATAAACTTTTACTACATTGATGTTGCTTGTGACTTTAGAGGGTTCCGTGCACGTTTAGAATATTGTTTCTAGTTTCTAATATTCTTCTTAACTTATACTATACGCTCCTATAAATCATGATATGACATTAGAAGATAAAACAAATAAAAAGCACTTATAAAGTGTCTTTTTACTTGTTATTGGGCGACAACAAATAGCATAAAAGGTGATATTGTAAAAAAGAATCTTAATTCTTTTTATTCAAACACTTTTGACTATTTTAGGCCGGCCAATGCTTACATGCACAAGTGTATCATATTCCGCATGATGTACAAGTTGTTAGATTTCATTATAACGAATACGAATTTTGTAAAATTTACAGTTAGATTGAAAGTTTATATTATATAGATTATCCATGCAAAAAATTTTAAAATTGAAAATCATCTTATATATTATTGAGATCCATTAAGGCTAACGATATTTTATAAAAATCCATAAAATTGTTAATCTTGATGAATCTCAATAACATATCAAATGATTTTCAAATTTTTTAAAATTTTGTATGAATGATCTATATGATATAAATTTTCAATCCAACAGTGAATTTTACAAAATTCGTATTTGTTAGAATGAAATCAACAACATGTGAATGCATAATATGATTGACTTGTGCATATTAGCCGAATCCATTTTAGGCATGTTTCTTTTATGAAAATGTTTTTATGTTTTCTATTTGAGTGCAGTGTGTTTTATAAAATGTGGATAGAGATTTTGAAGTGGTTAGGAGTCTTAACCATTCTTTTTTATTATGCTCATTCTCATCCTCTTCAATTTCTGGGCTTTAGAAGTGTTTTTTGAAATCAAAGGGTTGTTGTAATATTATTTTGTTAGTTTTTACTTAGATGATTTGGAAAGTTAGGAACAATTTTAGTCCTTGTTGAAACCTCGGTCTCTGCATATTATATATGATGTTCCTAATAGTTGAGTTAAGTATTAAACAATGATATGTATTATAAAAGTGTTTGTGTTTCCAAATATTCTAAATTGTCTACTTTTATTTATATTTAGAGTGAAAATTCATTTTGGTCTTCTACAATTCTCTTATAGTCTAATTTAATTCTCGACAAAAATAAAATTTAAATTATTCTATGACATTTTTATATTATGGACAACTTATTTCCTGGTTTGTTATAATTTAAGAAATATTCTCAATAGTCTGTTTTCAAATACAATAAAGGGACAGTTAGTCATTGATTTTCTAGAATCATTTTGTGGGTTCATTTGGTTACATGCTTAACATGTTCTCTATACGTGCACACACATAAGTAAGGGTCCTAAATGAAAAAATCAAGTCAACTTACTCCTTCTTCACCTATGTGAGATTTAGATTTTCCACTTTTATCCTAAATGTAAATCCACTGTTATACTAAGATATTGTAACGAATAAAAATCGTCTGATTTTAAATTAACGATTGAGATTACTTTTATTTAAATCAATCCTTGTTGAAATCAACGATTGATGTGTAAACTAAATTATTTGATTTTAAATCAACCGCTGATATGTTCACCACATCAAATGGTGTGAACTTGTTCATAGAGAAAATTTAGATCCACCTATATGCTTGCATCCTTGTAAGTTGTAAGCATCCTTCAATAATGTATCTGTTAATTATCAATTGAGTTATATTTACGGGATAATTATACAACAAAATTTAAGTTGTATTTTAAAATATATTTAGTAAAGTCAGAATAAAATTGCTTCATCTTAATCCAATGGTTAAGATCTCTTAAGCTGACATGTAACCAAATTGTTAAAATAAAATATGAATGTGTATGGAATGATATGACATTGTTGCAATGTATATAACTAAACAGTTTCTTGTTAATGTTGTTTTATGGTAGAGAAAGCTAGAGTCACAATTGTTAGAACTAACTTAACGGGTTCGATCGATAACAGTTTGATTAAGATCAGATAGTTAAAATTTAAACTGAATGTTTGAAACTATATAATAAAAACTAAAATAATATTAATTGAACGGTCAGTCACCAATATTCCAAATACGTAAATGTGTGATATTTACCATAACGAATCCAAATTTAAATTTTACGATGGTTAGATAAAAGGGAAAATAAATGAGTTTGACTTGTTCAAAGAAACCATATATTTTTGTTCTATTATTAACTCTATGGTAAATACTAAATACTAAATAAAGACATATCAAAAAAAGAGTTAACAAACATGTTAATGTACGAGAATTAACAAACCACAGTTCCACAATATTTGGTTATTCAAACATTCTGTCATAGTTGTCATCCCTTCCTATTTTCCTCCAAACAATGATCAAAAAGTTGTTATTATAGAAATCTAATAACAAACACTTTTTTCATGCTTTCTTGCATCACATAATATATTTCTAAATTTCATAACCTCTCACCCTCAATTCCCCCCCAGGAGGTATGGGGAAGATAGAAAAAAACACATCAAAAATAAGATTTTCATTGACAAAACATCATAATTATTTTCTATCATCCTTGTCATCTTTGATGGCTATCCTCCTGGTACTTCTTTTCGCCTTTTCGACGCCTTCATTAGCTCTTGCTTCTTCTGCAAGTTTCATTCCAAAAGACAATTTTCTTATTGATTGTGGTTCTGAAAATGGACCTATGTTACCTGATGGTAGACAATTCAAATCAGATCAACAAGCAAGTTCATTCTTACAAGCTAATGATGATTTTAAAGTCTCAGCTAATGATGCTAATGTTCCTTCACCTATATATTCAAATGCTAGAATCTTCATTCAAGAAGCTAAGTATTCATTTCATTTAGTTGAACCTGGTTTTCATTGGATTCGCCTTCATTTCTATCCGATTAAAAACAATGTTTTCGATTTACAAAAGGCGACGTTTTCTGTCAACACAGATACTTTTGTTCTTCTTCATAGTTTCAATGTTAATAACACTGATAAAGCAATTCTCAAAGAGTATCTTATTAATGTAACAGAACCACAGTTTACATTATTTTTCATTCCTTTGAAGAATTCAGCCGCATTTATCAATGCGATCGAGGTTGTTTCGGCTCCTCAGAACCTAATGTTTGATACCGGATCAGGACTTTTTCCGGTTGCTGAGGTTACCGGATTAACAGCCTATGCTTTCCAGCCTGTTTATAGATTGAACAATGGTGGCCCTCTTATCACATCATCAAATGATACACTTGGAAGAACATGGGAATCTGATGAAGCTTATCTTACAAATAAGAATCTTGCAAAAGGTGTTTCTGTTCCTACTAATGTTATTAAGTTCCCTCAAGACAAGCCGACGATTTCGCCTTTGATTGCACCACAATCTGTTTATGCTTCTGCCACTGAAATGGGTGATGCTGGTGTTAATCTACCAAATTTCAATGTTTCATGGAAATTTGATGTTGACACTTCTTTTAGTTACCTTGTTAGGTTGCATTTTTGTGACATTGTTAGTAAAGGACTTAATCAACTTTACTTCAATGTTTATGTTAATAGCAAAATTGCAATTCCTAATATGGATTTATCAGCAATAACTGGTGCATTGTCAACACCTTATTACAAAGATTTTGTTGTCAATGCAACATTGATGACTCAAGGATTAACTATTCAAGTTGGTCCTGCAAATGCTGAAGGTGGAGATGTTAATGCTATTTTGAATGGTATTGAAGTTTTGAAGATGAGCAACACAGTGAATAGTTTAGATGGTGAGTTTGGTGTTGATGGAAGGAGAGTCGGAGGTTCAAACCGAGGAACGGTTGCAGCGGTGGGTTTCGCTATGATGTTTGGAGCATTTGTTGGTCTTGGTGCTATGGTGATCAAGTGGCATAAGAGGCCTCAAGATTGGCAAAAGAGGAATAGTTTCTCTTCATGGTTGCTTCCATTACACGCCGGTGACACAAGTTTCATGAGTAGCAAGACTTCAATGGGGAAAAGCAACATTTTCTCATCATCAATGGGATTAGGAAGAATTTTCTCCTTTTCTGAAATACAAGAAGCAACAAAGAATTTTGACTCCAAAAACATCATTGGTGTTGGTGGATTTGGTAATGTTTATTTAGGTGTGATTGATGAAGGGACTCAAGTTGCTATCAAGAGAGGAAATCCACAATCAGAACAAGGTATCAATGAATTCCAAACTGAAATCCAAATGTTGTCTAAGCTTAGACATAGGCATTTGGTTTCAATGATTGGATATTGTGATGAAAATGATGAAATGATTCTTGTTTATGAGTACATGCCTAATGGACATCTTAGGGATCATCTTTATGGAAAGAACATGCCGGCACTTTCTTGGAAACAAAGGTTAGAGATCTGCATTGGTTCTGCGAGAGGTCTTCATTACCTTCACACTGGCACGGCACAAGGTATCATTCATCGCGATGTTAAGACAACAAACATTTTGCTTGATGAGAATTTCACAGCTAAGGTATCCGATTTTGGACTTTCGAAAGATGCGCCTATGGGACAAGGTCATGTTAGTACCGCGGTTAAGGGTAGTTTCGGTTATCTTGACCCCGAGTACTTCAGGAGACAACAATTGACCGAAAAGTCTGATGTTTACTCGTTCGGAGTAGTCCTACTCGAGGCACTATGCGCTAGGCCGGCTATTAACCCTGCTTTGCCTAGAGAACAAGTTAACTTGGCTGATTGGGCTATGCAATGGAAGAGAAAGGGTTTGCTTGATAAAATCATTGACCCTCTTCTCGTCGGTTCAATTAATCCCGAATCAATGAAGAAGTTCGCTGAGGCTGCCGAGAAATGTTTAGCTGATCATGGTGTTGATAGGCCTTCAATGGGAGATGTTCTTTGGAATTTGGAGTATGCATTGCAGCTACAAGAAGCTTTTACACAAGGAAAAGAAGAAGATGAGAATGAGAATAAAGCAGCTTCTGCTGTCGTTGTTCCTACTTCACCCGCGCCTACTCCTGCGCCTGCGCCTGCGCCGGCTACTGCTACTGCTGACACACCCTCAGCTACTCCTCAAGAAGCAAACAATAATAGTCCTGCTGAAGTTCAAGCTATTGGTGATCATTCTGGAACTGCAATGTTTGCACAGTTTAGTAATCTTAATGGAAGGTAAAATCCATCACATGAAATTCTACAAAGTTGATCATGTGAATGAAGTGTTGTATAATAATTTTTTATGAAGGTGAAGAAAAAAAAATTCATGTATAATGGTGTGTGATGATAATGTGTGATATGTTTTCTGTTGTGGAGGAGTTTTATATTTGATGGTAGAAATTTGTAATACTGATTAAAGTACTGTGTGTGTAAAGTATATATACATTCAGTACCATTAATCATATGGTCTTATATAATTTGAATTTTGTAAATTATTTGTTTTTGTAAATTTTTAGTGAGTGTTTTAGAATTAAGTAAGTTTAAGGAAATAAGCTACTAAGTGAATTGATTTGAGTTTGTATGCATTTTATCAATAATTGTTGTAGATAAATGGGTTTCTTTTTTATTTATTTATTTTAGACATAGGATATTGCTAATAGAACTAAAATGGGGTGAATATGATTTGAGAGTGAACTCTTTGATTTTTAAATATGTATCGTCTAAGTATAGGTCGTCGTTAAGGGTCAATAGTTGTCTTAGTTAAGAGGTAACCTAATATTTTTAGAATTGTGAAGTTTGTCTTTCTCTCTTGATCCTTTTAGTTTTATAGGAGTCCTATTTGTAGGGAAGTGCATATATCCACAGTAACAGCTCCAGACTGTCCGATTAAATATTAACGGTCACGATTGAAACTGAGAAATTGTACTATAAATGCATCATGCCCGTTCGATCATGTTTGTACGACCTAGATTGATTACTGCGTGTAGAAGTTACAGCAGTGAATTCATATCCCTATTTGTAGGGCTTGGACCCTCCTTTCGTTAGGTCCAACCCTAATTTGGCTGTATAGTCCCACGCCGAATATTTTGTTCATGATTGACAATGATTAGATGGGGTACGGAAAATAAACACGTGACTCATTATGTGTAGAATCTTTTACCGTTGGAACTTCTTCTAAACTAACCGGACATTGAAGTTCATTGGCACGCGGGGGGCACTCGGCCTTCATGTTTTTTATCAGTCATCTTGTGGAGAGACATACTTAAGTGATCGATCCTCTCAATGTCCAAGTCTTTAGTATTGAACAGTCCATAACAGTTGTTTTGTATGACTTTGCAACCGTAATGCAATTTCGAGTGAAATTGTATCAGTTTGACTATAATTTCTCGCAATATCCACACATGCAATACGATCGAAATTGCGGCTACGCTTTGGAATCATTATTTAACTCACTTGGATATTGCCTAATCATTTTTTCGCGTAACTAAAATGTGGAAATGTGGAGAATTTCAAATACAAACTTAAACCTTTGCATATGTCTTGCAGCGACCAACTGAGTTGTACTTACAAAACAAAAGGCAATTTGTGTTGTTCTTGTATCCAAAAGTTTCATCACCTATCAATTTAGAAGATCACTCTTTTAGTGTTTTAAGCAAATATTAAATTCTAAAGAAAAGGCTCTAATTAAAAGCTGCATTAAAAAAATATGATCATGTTTGTTCTTAATTACATAAAACTGACAAAAGTACAAGGACCAAACAGGGGTGAGGAGTGGAGGACCATGAAGCAACTATTTATGATGTCAATGTTCATAATCCTTCTTTAAGATATTGTTTTCTTCTACCAAACAAATGTTGATAATATAGTGCAAATGGTAAAGTTGCTCTAAAGATTGTATACATTTGTAAAGGATCTAATTGAATCAATAGTTTACATTTTATAATTGAATCTTCTTAAATTTCAAAAACCAATTTTTTTGGTTCCCTAACTTAATCAATTGCAGTTCGGTTCGGTTCTGAAAAACTTAACAAATGGTTCGGTTCAATTCAGATGTAGTTTCGGTTTTAAACCAAACTTTTGCCCACCCCTATCCCTAAGGCCATCTATTGTTAGTGTGTAAAGGATCTAATTAAAATATATGTGACTCAAATTAGAAACATTAAAACATGTAGTACATTGTTTCTGTTTGAAATTTTCAAAACATTTGTTACAAGTACATTGAAAAGGAGATGAAGTTGGTTAGTTGTTGCACCATACTAAAATGAGAATTAAATAGATAGAAAACATTGGTTTTCAAAATGTTCCTCCCACATGTAAATACAAGCATGTTGAATGATTGAGAGGAAGTGTAGATAAGGATGATGGGGTCATCATCACCTAGTCTTAATAAAACCAAAACTGGTGGGTGCAAATATCAATTGTTCATAACACAAACCTAATTTATAGGGCCCAAAGTGGGACCAATATCATTTTTTTTAAACATAATTTATAAAGGACAAAAAATGCAGTTTTGCTTTTCTTTTCTTCTTATTTTGGGAAAGGGTTGACTTGTGTGGACATTATGAGTAAACTTTTTAATGTGTGAAATTATCCAAAGGTAATTCTAATAAAGAGAATAGAAGTGTGATGCAGTAGAAACAAAATAAAAATAATGCAAAGGTGTTCATGGTGTTTTTAGAAATGATGCAGTAGAAACCTTCTTTCTTTGTAAATAATTTTTCTGTTTACTTTTTGTTTTTTCCTTCTTTTCATATTCCTTACCAAAAAAAACATGGATATCATATTAAAAAAATGAGTTCAATTATATATTCGCATATTGTGTGAAAATGAGTTTGCAACATATAGCAGCTACTCATACTAAAAATAACAATAATTGAATAAATTTCAATTTGCAAAACTTCAGTTAGCAAATCTTAGACAATAATACACATTTGAATAAATCTTAGACAATAATTGAATAAGATCCAATTTGCAAAAAATTTGTTAATTACTTTTAGATGTTATAAAGTTAATAAGCAAGATCATTGATCCTCTCTGTCAGGTGTTAGCAAGAATAATACAGATTTGCTGCTACAGAGAAAACACAAGGGAGAAAGAAAGGTTGAATGTATCTATGCGAATCAAAAGATTAATAATAGCAGTATGCCTAAAATCTACGGCCAAAATAATCGCCAAACCTCTGCCAAATACAAAATTAGAGTGTAGGATCTCGACCAGATAAATAGTTCATGCACAAAACTATGACACTCTTCTCTTTTTAAACCCGTCTAAATTCCCATCAAGCATGACAAGATCGTCTTCATCGTCAATTACTTGCAATTGCTTGTGATGTCTTGCGTCATCAGCAGTATCCAACTTATTAGAATCATCAGGAAGCTTTCTTTTCTTCACTGGAGAAACTATACCAATATCATCATCATTCTCAGATTCTACAGCTGTTGCTGGTGTGTCTGAGGTGTTCGCACCGTTACTAACAGAATCGTCCTTATTCTCTGCTGCTGACACCGGTTGAGTCCATCCTGAGAGAACCATCCCATCAGATTCTTTCTCTTCATCAAATTCCTCTCTGAATATAAGGTCACATAGAAAATAAAACAACTCAGAAACAAATAAAAAAAATAAACATAAGGGATATGGGACACAGAATATGAAAGAATCGAAAAACAACCTTAAAGAAACATTACAAACTTACTAAACTCCTCTATCAATTGGTAATAACAATAGATAAATAGAAATTAGTAAAAACCTGTGCTTTATGTTGATATTGCACTTCAATTCCTGTTGAAAATCTTCTACTGTAAGCATTGTACCACCGGTTACGGGAGAAGGAAGCTCAGATAAGACCTGAACATATTATAGTTGATATGGTTAAATAAAATGTAGTGTCATTATCAAACCAAAGACAAGAAGCCTTCTGCAAAAGAAACAAAGACAAGAAGCATACCTTTTCAAGGTTGGCATTATAAATTGCAACCATGTCGTCTTCAATATCACCAGCTTCATAGAGGAGGTTTGAAGCATTCATAACAAGTGGAAGGCTCATCCCAAGCTTGGCCTTGATGATCTTTTCGACAACATCCTTCAACTTTGAACGGTTTGTGTTTATTTCGAGCAATACAGGACTCTGTTTCCCACATATACAAATATGGTAGTGGTGAGTATAAGCATATGCAAAACATTGCCTTCGACTTTGAGTGATAGATGAGACAAGGGAAGATTTGACATACCTCAGAACAAACATAACATGATTTGTTAGGTTCAAATGGCTCAACTGGCATAAGCAGCAGGTTTCTTGATGGGTGTTCCAGACAATATGTCATTCTGTGAAATGTCCACATAGGATAAGAAAGTCATTAGAAAAATGTAAATCCAAATATAATTGCTTATGTTATTTATAATATAAATCCAAATATGGTCTTCCACACGCCACCCAATTAAACGACTTTGATTGCATTTTTATTCATTTTAATCTACTATGTAAACATTATTGCAATAGCATGGACAAAAATGATAATATTGTAAATTTGTAATCATTCAAAACAACATACAAGCGAATTGTGCACAAATTCTTTCATGTAACACCAGCAATAGAACTATACTATGAAAATTGTTTCCCACCACCCAGAAAGTGTGTTAGTATGTAACTAGAAGGTGGTATTTTCCTCAAGACATATTGTTTGACAGTTAAAAATGCTTTATCAAAACCCAAACATACCGTAACACAATCACTTGCATCATTTCATCCAGCGAGAAACAGATAAGATAGAGGAAAAGGAATCACATATACCTATAACTTTTTATGTCATTTTTCAGCACCTTAATTGCTTCAATGACAATCAAACCAGCAATAACAGCATTTGTTGTCGCCACAGCATGCACAATGTTACCAGCAATTCCTTTAGCTTCAAAAAGACTGTGTAGAGGTATGCCAAATGAAGCAGCTCGTATGTTTGCAGCTGCAGTAACAAATTCTACAGCCAACTGGTCATCTTTATCAAAGCTCAGATTGCCAATCTCCTGCTCAACAGATACAAAAAAATATAAAGGGTTCCAGTTAAGTTTTCAGATGGATACCGCTATTATTATTATAATATGCTCTCACATCAAAGTGTGAAATCAGACTAACCTTTTCTCTTTTCGTGAAAAATAGTCTCAGTGCTTCGAGAAGTATTCTAGCATTTTCTGCAAGACTCCAGACATCTTGTGGGTTCTTCATGCCCAAAGATGACATGGCAGAAACTGATAATCCATCACCACAAGCATTATCATTGTCACGATTTCCATTCTGCTTAGCCAATTCATCAGACAGGACATCCTTGCTGTATATAGGTTTAGGCCTGTTTCGATTTTTCCATGTCTCCTCATTGGACAAAGCTAATTCAATATTATACCCAAATACATGATCAAATATTTTCTTTCCATATTGAGCAATATCTTCATCTTTGCTGTGTTCAAATATATCATCTACATTTTTTGATGAACTGGCAGCATCACTTGAGCGAACATTTAAATCATTGTCTTGATTCTTATCCCCAAATAACTTGGAAAATAGTAGTTCCTTTGCCCACACAATACAGTGAACAAACTGCCCAAAAAATAAAGGTGAAAGCTTAGAACTCAGTAATCTGAAGTATATACGTTATATTCATAATTCTAGTTGGTGTTCAATTTGACAAAGCAAAAAGTGTCTCACAAACTTAACCACTTGTCTAGAGTATAACTAATGATTGCCTTCAGTACAATGTTAAACTGTATCTACCTAATGGTCATTAACGGTCCATCAAGATACAACAACACATTATCAATACTGAAATTTCTATGCATGACACATGGTCCTATTGCTTCATATCGTCTATGTTTCACAAAAGGAAATGACTGACCAAAGGAGTAAAAAAAGTCAACCACTCAACAACAAGAGATATTGTGATAAATTCTAGTTTCATATATATTTCAAAAAAAATCTATTCTGGATAAAAAAACTCATTCAGTGCATAAATGAAAACCAACACATACCTTTGACGGAGTACTTGTGATAGTACAGACTGGATAAGTCTTGGGGGCTGGTTTAGGCTGACACTCATAGCACTCGGTTCTTCCCTTGACATGCACTGTAACCTGTTTTCAATCAAAGTTATATCACTAAGTTTGGAAAGGCTGTAACCAGTATCTCATAACAATTAAGCATACAAATTAAAGACTTTTATTACAGTTAAGCACACAAACATATTTTGAAAGTTAGTAACAAACAAGTTTCACATGCCAAGGTGAGTAAACAGCCGGGGCTACAAAACTACAATGAATAAAAATATATAAGAGATATCAGACCTCAAATGCCAAACCAGTTTAAATCAAAGTATATTATATAATTATTGATTTAGAGGATTTAAAACAATCTAATTTCATAAAACTTAGCAGAGAATCAATATGAAGAAGTGGTGTTCACAGAAAACTCAGAGGATAACCATTGAATAGAAATTATCAATTTGGGTGATAAATAAACTTTTAAGATTTCAAAGGAAACATATTTGCTTTCCCACTCAGAAGATTGATATCTAGACATAAGACATAGAATCAGTTATTAATCACAATCATAACATATTTTAACAAATATATTTATTAATGACAACCAGATAATCAATCAATTATTAATTCAACAAAGATACTCTTAAGCAAATAAAAATAACCATCAAGCAGAAAATAATACTATTTAGAATCTACTAAATACTGCTACAAGCCTACAAAAAAACCTCTATATGAAAATGGATATAAATTACTAAGAAGCCAATAACTACAATTAAATTACCTGACCAAGGAACCCAGTAGTTCCACTTTCAACTAAAGGAACATCAGCTGCCAAGCACAGGCGATTCACATGTCGACGTGCATCAAGATTGTCGAGTCCATTCAGAACAACATTAAATGTCTTAAAGAAGTCCACATTGAAATCGGGATCTTTGACATTTGCATGATATGATGTAATGTTTATCTTGGGCCTAAATTTTAAAACAGCATCCCTAGCAACCTGATTGAAGACTTTCATTAGATGGTTATGAATCCAAAACCTATACAAGTAACAATAACGTTGATAACATATTAACTTACTTTAGCCTTGGATTGGCCAACATGGGATTGTCGAAACAAAAATTGTCTATTCAGGTTACTGACTTCTATTGTGTCCATGTCAATCTGCACATTGGAAATAAAGGAAGCATATTAATGTAATAAATTACTTAGCAGATATGCATTTATTTCAGCCACACCTTCCTACAGCATTCAGCAGATCTTGGTTCTATGTCTGGTTCAGTTGTTAAAATATTGTTACTAACTACATATGTGTTATATCAACACCTTCCACATTACAAACTATCCTTACTTAAAATATGATTCTTATCTAACAATTTTAGTAACAAAAACTCAATAAATACCCAATATCCATCATTGCCAACACCAATTACCAAAAAGAAAGCAAGTAAAGCCTACACATTATAAGGACACAAACAACTCCCCCTAAATTCTAAAAACACAATTACTTTGAACTATCCTCCCCCACCCCCCACCCCCTCTTCCCAATTACCTCAAAACTCACTGAAAGTAAAAAAACGAAAGGATCCAATTCTCAAAAACCTATCTCGATTAAAGCAAACAATGGAGTCTCAAGGTAGCACTAAGAAACCAAATCAAAAGGAAAACAAATCAAGATACTATACTACTAATTCAGCAATTTAATATATAAATATATATATAGTGAATAGCATATTTAACCACTCCAATTAAGAGCTCAAAACAGTTTTAATAATTTCTAAGTTCACAACCAATACTCACTCCTCATTCACACACTTGACAATTCACTCACACACACACACACACACACACACACACATACACAAAAAAAAACCCAAAACTTAAATAAAAAAATTAAACTAAGGCGCCAAATTATGGAAATACCCATTTCACAGAACCAATCAAAATCACAACTTTACCAAAAATCCGAAAACCCAAAGTACACAAAACCCTAAAAAAAACCGAAATTCAAAATTTCAAAAATTAAAAAAAAAAAAAAAAAAAAAAGAAGAAGAAAGTAACTAACGATGTGAATATCAGAGAAACCAGAGAGAGCGAGAGTTTTGAGAAGCTCGCATCCAATTCCACCAGCACCAACCATGAGAACTTTTGCATCCTGAAAAAAGAACAAAACGACGTAAGAAACATGCAAAACGACGAAAGTGAAGAAGAAAGAGGAAACGAAGTAAGTTACTTTGATAACGGAAGAGGAAGAAGAAGATGAAGAAGCCATTGAAATTGAAATTGAAAAAAAGGGTTAAGTGAGAAAAGTGAGAGTAGAAGAACAAGTTATTATGGAAAAACGAATCGTTGAAATTTTTATGAGAGAGAAAGAGGGAACAAATTGAGAGAAAATTGCGTTTTTTTTTGTTTTTCTATTTATTTATTTTATTTTAGAAATTATGTTAAATAAAATAGGAAAATGGGTTTGTGAAGAATCGAACGGTTGACGTCATGGGAATTGGTAACGGAGAATCTAAAGAGCGCCAAACCCAAAAATGATGCATTTTAATTAAGTATTTTTTAGGCTTAAATATACTTTTGGTCCCTTAATTTATTTTTTTGTTTCGTTTTGCTCCCTTAACTATTAAAAGTTTTGTTTTGGTCCCTTAACTTATTTTTTAATTTCATTTTGGTGCCTTAATTATTAAAAGTTTTATTTTGGTCCCTTAACTATTTTTACTTCATTAACATTGATATATTAAATTTATTTTACTTCATTAACATTGATGACTAAAATCATTAGATGTTGATATGTGCGTGACACAAATTAAAAATCTTTGAGTTTGTCAAAGAGTTGAAACAATGAAGTAAATAGAATTCGACAAAAGTATTTAAGTCATATGAATAAGTCATATTAGTAAATACTTAGTTAATGAATATAATAACTAATTTTATCACATCATGTTTGACATGATATCATTTAAGGATAGTTTAATTATATACATTATTGACTCTTAAAATCTTTTGCTTATAGTTAAATTTCACCCACAATTAGTTTCCCTTTTAAGATGATCATAAAGACACCATATGCGATATGGAGGTAAGAGTACCAAGTTTATCTTTATGCAAGTTTTGGATTAAAGATTTATTAGATAAATTAAATCCAAGGTTTAATGAATAAATATGTGGAAGTATTCTAAAGGATACTAGTCTTATATCACTCTTAAAGACAAAAGATGTTTTGTTGCTAAGTTTAAAGCATTCCTCTAGTGGGAGTGTGTTTCTAAGAGAAACAGTGGGAGTGATATAAAATCTTGAAAAATTATTCAAGTACTACAAGACATATTTATTAAAAGGGAACACAAACCGGTTCCTCAAGGTTGTTGAAGAA
The DNA here is from genome assembly GCA_951804385.1 of Trifolium dubium. Lineage (NCBI taxonomy): Eukaryota > Viridiplantae > Streptophyta > Magnoliopsida > Fabales > Fabaceae > Trifolium > Trifolium dubium. The sequence continues at coordinate 9,229,120 of OX638063.1, read as the reverse complement.
CCATTGATTTGAGTTGCACAAAAATTTTAGATAAGTCTAACATATCACATGGATAAAGAGTTTGATTGGATCATGACTTGGCAAAGTGATATGGTTTTCATAATAGATGAATCTCTGACTTTCTAAAAGGTCGTAAGACGATCTAAAATTCTGAGAAGTGGCTAAATGCCATGAAATATTATACAGATTCCATATACATTAACCTTATGTAGATAATGGTTATGTCATCAAGATGAGTGAGACTCACACGATGGAAGGTGAGTATTCTTAATGAATAAATGGACGGTATTAAGAATACCTTTTAAGATTTGATTGATCATTAAAGGTTTCAAGCAAAATCATAATGCAAATTATGATGAAACCCTAAATATAATTAATCATAAAGCTTAAAATCTGTTTGATTTCTTTTACTAAATGTTGTAGTACATGTTTTGGTAGATGGATAACAGAGTTACATTCCTTAATTGGAATGACCTCATATATATGTACTAGACATATATGAGGGGTTTTGTTGATCCAAAGGATGCTAGAAAGGTATACAACTTGTAGTTATCTAATTTTGATTAGATAAGAGATCTCAGAAACTTAATTATTCTTTGTTCCTTTTATGAAGTTTTGGGAAAACAAATTAATGAAGAATAAATATAAGTTGTGCACAAGGATTTAGTGGGAGCAATAATATTAAATTTGGTGTAATATGTGGAAGACATAATAATCATCAAAAGTATTTTCTTTATACATGTGAGACATGATTAAAGAAATAACTCTTGATGAAATACTTAGGCAAGAATTCCTAAAGAGTTAGGAATAACCTATATATTTAGGCAAGGATTCCTAAAGAGTTAGGAATAGCCTATGTACATTTATTAATGAAGTGTTGAGACACTTAACGTGTAAAATTATTGCGTGTCATATGATTGATTTTGTCAAAAGGACAATATCATATCTCATTGGATGAGAAAGAGACATGTGAAAATTAATCCATATGCTTTGGAAGATAGGATTAATCATGCACATCTTAATATGTACAAAATCGGATACACCATGTGATTGTAACACAATCAATAAGTACCAAAATTTAAATTAGTGTTTGACACTAAATTACCTTCAAGAATATCCCTATGGACCTTAAAGGAATTAAGGACTATTTCTTGAAATAAATAGGCATGGGAAGGATCATTATAAGAAAGTTATAATGATGGCTAGTTTCCATACCGATGTATTGTATATTATGTTTGAATATAAACATTGAAAGCTATAAGATAAGCTTCGTAGTATGTTTATTTCACTTACTGAAGTTAAGTATTAAAGATTGGATCGTTTAGCTTATGATTGAGCTAAAACTATGTTTCCGGTGTTGCAAGTCACATTAATCATATTAGTGATGGTAATGGTTTAATCTTGCAAAAGCACTTGAGAATAGATCTCACCGACGATTCATTTATACTTAGATACTTCTATGTTTCGATGGAGATCGAAATAGATCGTTGGAAGATACGTAAGATACCAACATAGGAAATGGTTCCTTATCCACTAATTGAGACTCTTGCGCAGTTGAAGCGTAATGGGCATACTAGGTCTATGGGTATTAGAGAATACCTAATTGGCCTTAGTGCTAGTGGGAGTGTTGTTGTTAGAGCCCTAGAGGCCAATACTTTTAAGTACTTGTATTTGAATTATTTATTAATAATATAATGTTTTAATTATTAATAATATAAGGCACTTCTTTATTATGTTTGTAAGAGTCCAAAATAATAAAGTCCTTAGAATAAATAGTCCGTTTAATATTAAGTGTGACTTAATTATGAGATTAAATTAAACATAAGGACATTATTCTTAAAGTATCCGTAGTCGAGCTTTAAGGTGAGGTGGGATAACCTTAAAGCATAAAGACTATTATGAAGATAGACTGATGATCGCATCTCATGGATCATAGGATAAGGAGTTATCAAGTCTTGACATAGATATAAATATTAGGAGTAATATTTATATTGGATTGACCCGCTATGAGAGTACTACATGCAAAGTTATGCAAAGTGTCATAAGTTACTCTCATGGTGATAATGGTGTAAACCGCCCTTAGACCTGAAACCACTTTGTACCCTAGATGTGGAGTTAAGTATTTTGTTTCTGATCTAACATTGTCCGTAAATGGATAATTATAAAGGCAGTTAGTGGGTACTTCACAAAGCATGCTGAGGGGCAGTAGTGTCCTAGATGGAATTTGCCAATCCTGCATAACAGGATAAATGTCTCGGTACCAATATTGAACCGGACAAGGATGACACTAAGTATGCCTTGTGTTCAATATAGACATAGGGGCAAAGGGGTAATTATACACGCATGTTATCACTTAGGTTATGTTTTGATAATTTCTCATAACTTGGGTAGCAATGATGTGTTGCTAGATACCGCTCATTGTTTATTATATTAAATAGGAGATTTAATATAATTGTCAACGTTATGGAAACCTACAGGGTCACACACATAAGGACAGTGGAATGTGAGAATTGAGAACACCGTAAGGTACGGTACACTTTAGAGAAATAAATATAATGTGATAATGTATCACAAAATTAACGATAAGAGATATACCATAAGATATGGTGGGCGCGTGTGTACATGAGTGGAAGACTCATGGGGCGCGCGCCCTAGGAGTTATTTTATTGGATATATTTTGTTAGTTTGTTTCAAACAAAATCTTATTGTTTATTTTATTTGTTTTTGTTACAAACTTATTTTGTTGGACAAAAACAAATATTTTATCTTGTAGAACAAGAATAGTAAACTCTATAAATAGAGGTCTTGTACAAGAGTAAAAACACACAAGAGAGATCATAAGAATTTTAGGGTTACTTGAATCCTAAAATTATTTCTCTATTTCTCTCTCTCACATAAAGTCTCTCATTCACAAGCTAGCACTTGGAGTGAAAGAAAGCTGTTCGTGTGGACTAGTTAGAGACGTTGCGGTTCTACCTTCAACGTTCGTGATCATCTCGTTCGTAATTCAAGGGTTCTACGCTTCAAGAGGTAAAACTCTAAACACATGATCATGCCCCTTCGTAAGGATCTCTTAAGGAAATTTTTTGAAATTCCGCTGCTTTACTATGTCGATTTTCCTTCAGAATGTACATAAACATATATAGTAAAGTACATGCATAAACATATCGTATGTCACACTATGTGAGTGGAATGAATCCCGCATTTCAGGTGAGGGGTCAATTATCTGCTAGCCTGCATAAATGTTTTTTCTTTTTGCCGAACCCACTAGAAATGATGGAGGAGAAAAAATATTCTTTCAATATTTCTTATTTATTTTAAGCTCACTCACTAAAAGTCAAAATCTCCAAAATTGTTACTTTACTCATCATTGAAGTTAGTTTGTTTTTGAAAATTATATGAATTTAGTTTATGTTATTTTGGTTGATTAGTAACTTTTTTTTGAATAATTTAAGGGTTTTATTTTTTTTTTGGTGCTTAAAACATGTTTGTTATGATTTATGTGATGTCTAAATTTTATTATAATCAATTTAGAATGTTTAATTTTTTTCTCAATAAAAATGATTTTTTTAGTTCAAAAAAAGAAAAAAAAACAAACTTACCAGGTTGGTGTAGAGCCGGACTCGGACACTATTTTTTAAGGTCCAATCCATATCATCTGGGTTTTTTTTTTATCTCGGGCCAAAACAAACTGAACTGCCCATTTTGACAGCTCCAACTTATGTTGCCTTCCCTCCATGTGTGCTGAAATTGAGTTTGCCAATCCATGTTAATAAGGGCTAAGTTATTATACATAAGGATTTTCCTTATGCATGGTGCATAAGGAATCCAATACCATTTGATTTCTTTTACACGTGTAATGATCTCAAGCCTCACACTATCAGGAATAATTTATCTCTTTGTCATCGAACCCAGAAACCTTCTCCGACGAATTCTTCTTCTCCGACGAACCGTTCTTCTCTTTCACTTAGAACCTGTTCTCTCCCAATTTGAACCTATATTTTGTTGTTACTGTGAAACTGATTGAAGGATTGGAGAACCTGTTAAACGAAACGATTGAAGGATTTGACATAGCAGAGCTTGTGGACGCCCTCTTCTTCCTCTAAAAATCCACATTAAGGGTCCTGCTCCTATTTCAGATCAAAGTTTTCTTTCTTCCTTTCAATTCATCATTTTTGTATAAACAACTTAATTTGCATCTTGCACTTATGAATAAGCTATTTCTATTACACAAGATAAAATAAAGTTAAAACATTTTTGTACAAAGCCATAAGCTGTTTTCATAAGCTATTTTTATAGCATTAGGTAGAATTAAATTAAATTGTTTTTTGTATATGTTCTATGTTGTTTTCATAAGCTATTTTGGAGAACTTATATAAATAAGTTGAAAAAAGCTTATGAAATAAGCTGTTTTAATAAGTTCTATCAAACAATCTTATAAAACTTATGCTAGTAGATAAACTCAAATATGCCAATCCAAACACGCCCATGTCATAAGTTGTTTTTCATTAGTTTTCTCAACAAGTGCTTGTGCTACTAAATAAGTTCAAATAAACAAGTGCTTGTGCTACAAGGCCTGAGACAAAGTTGGATTGGAAAACTATTGAGGGAATTGTTGAGGATGTGCCGTCTTGTTCTTTAGCTTATGACAAAGTTGGCTGGAAATGTTGCACGTGATAACAAGAAGAATAGGATTATACCAAGACATGTGTTGTTGGCTGTGAGAAATGATGAAGAGCTTGGAATATTGCTTGCTGGTGTTACCATTGCTCATGGTGGTGTTCTTCCTAACATTAACCCTATTCGTTTGCCTAAGAAGATTGAAAGATCTACTACTGGTAGTAAGGAGCCAAAGTCTCCATCCAAGGCCAAGAAGTCTTCTTTTTTTTTTGGTAATAAGGCCAAGAAGTCTAATTATCATTGAATTTGACCCTGCAGAATTTAGTTTTTAATGTTAAGTGCAAACATTATTCATTTGCACATAGTAGTTTTAATTTTTAATGGTAAGAGCACACAATAGTAGTTCAATTGTGGTTGGTATAATGTGTCCTTGCAATGTGTACATTTCTGGTTTATGCATTTTGCGAAAGATATGTAGGATCATGATTCAGCTTGGAGTTAGATTTTTATGTCCATTGGTAGATTAATTAAGTGATTTGGCATGGATAGCTCTTGTGCTTATTTGTTTGGAGTTGGGAATAACTATCCTTAAAACCAATTTGTTTCTAGTTATGAATAAATGATCTTAAAATAATAGTATTCTCTAAATTGAAATCTTCATTCGAACTTATTTATTCTAAAAATCATTAGATTTGTTTAACTATTTTATGGTATCGAAACCATTAGACCATACTAATGGTTTCACTGTATAACATCTTGAAACCATTTAACAATATTAATGGTTTCAAAGATCTATTTTACAATTTTATGGTATTGAAACCATTAGATTATACTAATGGTTTCACTGTATAACATCTTGAAACCATTTAACAATATTAATGGTTTCAAAGATCTATTTTACAATTTTATGGTATTGAAACCATTAGATTATACTAATGGTTTCACTGTATAACATCTTGAAACCATTTAACAATATTAATGGTTTCAAAGATCTATTTTACTATTTTAGGGTATCGAAACCATTAGACAATTCTAATGGTTTCACTTTATAACATTTTGAAACCTTTTAACAATATTAATGGTTTCAAAGATTTATTTTATGATTTCACTCATATTCATTATTTAAAACCATTTAACAGTAATAATTTTATTGTTCTTTTATTTTATTGAAACCATAACATCTTGTATTAATATTTGACTCAACTTTTTACTATTTTAGGATATCGAAACCATTAGACCATACTAATGGTTTCAATGTACAACATCTTGAAACCATTTAACAATATTAATGGTTTCAAAGATCTATTTTATAGTTTCAGTCATAATCATTATTCAAAACTATTTAACAATAATAATTTCATTGTTCTTTTATTTTATTAGAAACCATAACATCTTATATTAATATTTGACTCAATTTTTTACTACTTTAGGGTATCGAAAAACCATTTAACAATATTAATTGGTTTCAAAGATTTATTTTACTATTTAAAACTATCAAAACCATTAAACAATTATTTTGGTTTCAATTAACCAATTTTTTTTTAAAAAAAAATTTCCAAAAAAAATATTCTAAAAAAAAAATCAGAAAAAAAAAACTGGGGGGGGGGGAGGGGGTGGGCTGGGCCAAAAGGGAGTGAAAAAATATCAAGAAAAAAAAGGGAGCTGGACTGGGATGCAGTTTCAAATAAAATTAAAAAAAAACTGGAGACTTGGCTGGGCTGGGGGGCGCGCGAGTAAAAAGGGGGCCAATCCCTGTTAATAAGGGCAAGAGTTATCCTGCATAAGGAAAATCCTTATGCATGGTGCATAAGGTGCTCACGGTCATTAGATTTAGTTACACGTGTAATAATCCTGCCAACTCTCATCTGACACTCTTTCCCTTTCTCAGACTCTCGCAATCGTGATTCGTGAAGCTTCTTCTCCAACGAAATCTTCTTCTTTCCCAATCGATTCCGACGAAATCCTCTTCTCTCGCAATCGATAGCTTCTTCTCCAATGAAATTCTCTTCTCTCCCAATCGATTCCGACGAAATCATCATTCATCATCATCGTCATCGTCGGCGACGTCTCTCCCAATCTGATGAATCTGACCAATCTGACAAACCCAATTTGAATGCAGGGTTTGTTGAACCCTAAAACCCAAATTAAAAATTTATTGAAGGACCTTTGTCACCATTGTTGAAAGCTAGAAGGAGTTAAACTGTTTTCTCAATCATAAGTATTTTGGGGTTTTCAATGAAGAAATGGAGGGTGATGGTGATGTGATATGTGACGGTGATGATGATTCCGGCAATGGAGGAAGCGTAATCGGAATCGGTTTGATGATGAGTTCGCGATGGAGGATTATGAATTCGTAAGGTTCGTGTGATTTTTGTGTTCTGAAGTTTGTGGGGGTGTATGAAGAAATGAGATGGGTGGAAAGCAATTTAGTTGGACTAATTGGTAAATGGACTGGGTTTATGCACTATGTACCATAACCGATCCCGTTAATAAGCTCCTGAATGCGCCGAACTAGAATAGGGGTGCCCCCATTAAGATTGCATCTTTCTGTAACCATAAGGTGAGTAACTCCTTTTCTTCTAGTTAACTTCATTCAAATTACATGCCCCATATTTCAGCATGCAAAGTGTCACAAACACCAATCTTTTGAGTGTATATTGACTATTTGAGTCCATCAATAAGCCACATATCCTTTTTATTTCTTATTTCTTATAAGCTCCATCACAAGTTAGCTTGATCAATATCCTTTTTACTCTTTAATTATTACTCCATCCCTTCTTTTTTACTCGTCGTTTAAAAAAAAAACCAAAATAGGTGAGTTTATTTTGCAACTTATTTTCCTATTATGTTCTTTTTTTGTCAAAAAAATCATATTTTAATCCACCAATAAATTCCCATTTTTTCACAAATATTATCTATTTCCAAAAAAATTATAACAAACTTTACCGAAAAACAAACAAAATTTGTATACATTAAAAAAATTATATTATTTCTAAAAAATATTATACAAAATTTACTAATTTAGTCAATAAAATAAAATAGAATAAATAATATAATAAGTAAAATATAATCTAAATTGTCAAAACGATAAATAAAAATAAACAAATATTTTCTTTCTAAAAGAATAGAGAATATTATTATTATTATTAGTATTATTATTATTATTATTTTATTATTCATTTTTTATTTTCTTTTTGGAATAAACTTATTTATTTTTTCTTAGAAAGTCTTGAACGATTCATTTTCCTTGAAAGGTGAAAAAAGAAGAAAATCATCAACAAAACCAAGTACAGTCACACTCCCACTCACACTCACTTCTCATTTCTCAATTCACACCTTTTAGGTTTAGGTAACTTCTCCATTTCAAACCTAAAAATTCCGTGTCCTTCGATTTTCAGTGTTTGCAAAGTGATCCATCAATGGAATCCTCAGTTGATATCTTACCAGCTAAACGCCCCGCTCCAATCGGTATAACTTTCTTCATTTCCTTCTCTTTTTTCCCGAATTTGTTAATCGTTTTTTGGGGATTGTTTGCATGCTGCATGTGTCTACTTTTGAGATTATTTTGTTTGATTACATTTGTTATAGATTATACAAAAATTTATTTTTATGCTAAATAATTTATAGATTAATTTTTAGAGACATTACAAAAATGTAGAAGCTGTAATGTATGTATTTACTTATTCATGTATTTCAAACTATGAAGCACAAACACTCCTTGGATTGGGCGTGTCCCCGTGTCAGTGTTAGACACGTGTTGTGTCTGACACCTACACTCACGATTACATCGAATCATATCACTTTTTCAAAAAAATTATCCGTGTCGACACGTCAGTGTTGCGTCGGGTGTCGCGTCCCAGTGTCGGACACATGTTGTGTCTGACACCGACACTTACAATTACATTGAATTATATCACTTTTTGCAAAAAAATTATCTGTGTCGACGCGTCAGTGTTGTGTCGGGTGTCTGTGTCAGTGTTCGTGCTTCATAGATTTCAAATTTTTTAGTTTATTGAAGGGAAAAAAAATGCCCTAATGTATATTAAGGTCATGTAAATTTTAATTTGTTTAATTTTCTCCAGGAATTTCATCTGACAAAGGATGCAAAAGACTTAAGTTAGATAGTGATAGTTTGCCCAATTCAGCAAATGTGAATGTTGTAAATTACAACAATCCGTATGCAATTACAGAGGTTCTAAATCGGTTAGAGAGTGGAAAGTTCGGAAGTGTCTCAAAGGAAATTGATGCCCTTATAACCCGAAAAATGCAAATATTGGGACCTTACTTTGCAAAGTATCCTAGGCTTGTAGATAAGTTATTGAAGGTGGTGACAAATCATGATGAAGAAACTCACAACTCAGAAAATAATAAGTTGTTGATAAGTTATTCTGATCATGATTTGAATGGGAAGTACATTGAAAAGGATCTTTTGACACCAAAAAGAGAAAAGGATGTTCCTGCCACACCAGTTCCTGTTGTTATCATTGATTCAGATGATGAAGAAGATGATAAGGATCAAAAGTCTATTCTTCCATTTAATGAAGTTGTATTGCCGTCGAGACTAGTTCAGTCTCCTGCATTAAGAACGACTGTAAGCTTTGCCCTGTCTGTCATATATTTGCAAATTTTTTAATTATTTAATTTGCATATTTTATGACTCATTCTATATGTTTAAACTTCTTTTGTTTATCATGTCTTTGTTCCATATATAACTTATCATTGTACTAGATCTTTGGCTTTGTTCTGTAAAAGGTAGACTTATAATATATTATTGCATAGCCTAAATGTTGCATTTATCTTAGTTGTTGTAGTAGTTCTCTCCATTGAATCTTGTGTGTTTTTAAGCACATTCTCCCAGCAATTTCAGTAATTATATGGTTAATTGATCCCCATTCTAATGTAAATTTTCACTGAAGTGAAGTCTGGCCTTTTGTCACAGTGTCTCAGTTCCGTAATCATTTCCTGTCTTGCTAAACTTGAATATTCCATTACAATATAAAATTTCTGGTACCTTGTTGTGTGGTAGTTATGTAAATTATAAAGTTGAAAATTTAAAAAATGAATCAATGGATGCATATATTTATCTAGGCTTAAATATACTTTTGGTCCTCTAAATAATTTCAAGGTTTCACTTTAGTCCTTTAATTATTTTTCGTTCCGTTTTGGTCCTTTAACTATTTTTTCGTTCCGTTTTGGTCCTTTAACTATTTTTTCGTTCCGTTTTGATCCTCTAACTTTCATTATGTTAATCTATTTGGTCCTAATTATCGTTAGAAAAATGTCAAAAACGTTAATTTTGCGTACGTGACACTTAGGGACTTGGTTGCTTTGGTGTGAGATCCAATAGGTAAACGCCACGTGGCCAGAGACCTTCTTCTTCCTACTTATTTATCGCGTACGGAGCTTCCCCCATCACCGTCTCCATCCACATCACCGGTGATCTTTCCAGTCACGAAATCTTACGAAACGATACTCCAAAATCTCTTGTTATTCACGATGAATCCAAATCTAATGTCTGTTTTCTCAATAGATGCTTCTACCTCTCGTTTTTGACATTTTTTTAACGGTTAGGACCAAGTAAGTTAACGAAATGAAAGTTAGAGGACCAAAACGGAATGAAAAATAATTAAAGGACCAAAGTGAAACCTTGAAAATACTTAGAGGATAAAAAATGTATTTAAGCCTTTATCTAAATGCCATGCTATTTCTACCTTCCTTTTTTGCTTTACTCCTGTGAGGCTACAACACACACCATTATTGTCGAAAGATGAACAATATGTGGTTTTCCATTTATTTTTCAGAACATATTATATGGAATGTTTCCATAAGGACTGTTAGATGCTCATAAAGGTAGATTCCTTTGTAAGATTCTGTGTATTAGGTTTAAAAATTGTAGCTTTCAAAAGTCTATTCTTCCATTTAATGAAGTTGTATTGCCGTCGAGACTAGTTCAGTCTCCTGCATTAAGAACGACTGTAAGCTTTGCTCTGTCTGTCATATATTTGGAAATTTTTTAATTATTTAATTTGCATAATGTAAATTTTCACTGAAGTGAAGTCTGACCTTTTGTCATAGTGTCTCAGTTCTGTAATCATTTCCTGTCTTGCTAAACTTGAATATTCCATTACAATATAAAATTTCTGGTACCTTGTTGTGTGGTAGTTATGTAAATTATAAAGTTGAAAATTAAAAAAATGAATCAATGGATGCATATATTTATCTAAATGCCATGCTATTTCTACCTTCCTTTTTTGCTTTACTCCTGTGAAGCACGACACACACCATTATTGTCGAAAGATGAACAATATGTGGTTTTCCATTTATTTTTCAGAACATATTATATGAAATGTTTCCATAAGGAATGTTAGATGCTCATAATGGTAGATTCCTTTGTAAGATTCTGTGTATCAGGTTGAAAAATTGTAGCTACTTTTCTTGAGAAGATACATGTCTTTCTTTTATAATGCAGTTTTTCATTGACATAGAGCATTATTACATTTTTCTTCATTTTATCTAGCCGACCCCCCAAAGTGGGAAAAGTAATATTGTTGTTCTTTTGCTGATATTCTTTACTATTCTCTGTGCAACAATGCTTTATAGGGTTTTCTTGCTTCCAATGCTTACCGTGGAGAAAGTGCAGATCTAAAATTTGATACAAGTCTGCCTCCTTATGCTTATCATGGAGAAAGTGCAGATCTAAAATTTGAAACAAGCCTGCCTCCTAAGGATAACCCAAGGAAAGATAAAGGTGTTTATGTTGGTGTACACGAAGAAGAAGATGATCAGGTTGAAGCTGAAGATGATGGGCTAGATGATATTTGGAAGGAGATGTCAATGGCAATAGAAACTTCTAAAGTATGGTTACATTATTCTGAATTTCACTTTTCAATTATGATAAATATCTTTGTCAAGTACATTTTCCCACTACTTGTTTGGGTCATTTTTTCCCATGATACTTCATTTGCAGTTCTTCCTTATTATCTATCTGTTCAGGACTCCGACACTAAGCATATTCCTTATGAAGATAAGGGGGGGAATTGGAAAAATGGACTATTTTGTAGGTGTATGAATTGATATATAAAGAATTATGACACTATTTCCTTATTTGATAGGGCTGTTACTTACTAACATGGATATCTATTTATTTATAAAGAAGCATAATTAATTTTGTAAATGTTCATTGAAAATGGTCTGTCCATAGCTTTATTTAGCATAGGGTATATGTATGTATATGCTGGTGATCATACCATAGTTAATGTAATGCATTTGACATGTGATTTTATGTCCTGAAATCTTCTGAATTATGATGTGTAATTATTTTGCTCTTTCCTTCAGCCTTGCTTTCTCTATGTTATGCTTGTTATATGCATGTTACTTGTAAATCTTCCGTCAAATTTTACGGTGCAAGTATACTTTTGTTCTCTCATCAGGATAATAACTGTATATATATATATATATATATATGGTAATTTAACTTTAGCATCATTAGCGATGTTGTTTCGGCTACTACAAGATAGTTAGAATGTTGTTTCTGTTACTAAAAGCTGAGATAGTTGTTGCATTTGCATGTTCTGTTCTTTTCTTTTTAGCATTCTTCTCTATCATATTGATAAACTCATTATAGTATCTCTTAGTTAGAGCTCTTTTGGGATTAATTTAGTTTAATTGTACTCCTACCTAGGACATTTCTGCAGATCCTCAACCTGACGAAGAAGAAGAGGAAAAAGACGCTGACTGTGATCATTCTTTTGTTTTAAAAGACGATCTTGGATATGTTTGCCGTGTTTGTGGGGTTATTGACAGAGGAATTGAAACCATATTTGAGTTTCAATACAAGGTTAGACACTTGTCTCTGCATAAATGCTTTTTTGGTCATAAATCTCATGGGAACATAGCAAATGTATGAATTGGGTTTTAAAGTACGTGTCTTAAGATTAGATGCATAGGTTGAATGTTTTAACTGGGCATAATAATATGAAGAGTGTAACCGTTAGAACTTAGAAACTTGATGTGTTTCTACAGAATCCCTTATAATTTATGGTTTTTGGTGCCTCTGGTGTGGGAGAAATGGTGATATATTTTATTAGATTCAATTTTGTAAAAGTAAAACATTCAGGAACATCTTACCCAATCAAAGTTATATAATTGAACATCAGGACATACTACGACATGAACTCAATTGCTTTGTAAAACAGTGCCTTCATAATTCTCATTGTTTTATGTTCTGGACTAATATTTGAAATTATGTGTAGTTGCGGCTAGAAAGTGTGCAAAACCGGTTTGTTGTTAACGTCTCAATTTTATTGTAGGTTAAAAGGAGCACACGGACTTATATGTCTGATTCATCGAATGCCAAAGAAAAAGTTGATGCGTTCGGTTTGAAGATTGCAGAAGATGATCTTGTGGTAACTGATATATCAGCACATCCTCGGCATGCGAATCAAATGAAACCGCACCAAGTTGAAGGCTTCAACTTTCTTGTCAGAAACTTGGCGGGGGACCATCCCGGGGGATGCATCCTGGCTCATGCTCCAGGATCTGGAAAGACTTTCATGATTATCAGTTTCATGCAAAGTTTTCTAGGAAAGTATCCTAATGCCAGACCTCTAGTGGTGCTTCCGAAGGGAATATTGTCGACTTGGAAAAAAGAGTTTCAGACATGGCAAGTCGAAGATATTCCGCTTTATGACCTATACACGACGAAGGCAGACAGTAGATCCCAACAACTGGAGGTGTTAAAACAATGGATGGATAACAAGAGTATCCTTTTCATAGGATACAAACAGTTCTCTTCCATTGTGATTGATAATAGTAATAACAATGCATCAATATCTTGTCGAGATATATTGCTTAAGGTTCCATCAATTCTCATATTAGATGAGGGGCATACACCAAGAAACGAAAATACGGACATAGTACAGTGCCTCGCCAAAGTACAAACCCCAAGGAAGGTTGTACTCTCTGGAACTCTTTATCAAAATCACGTCAAGGAGGTATTCAACGTTCTCAATCTGGTGCGGCCGAAGTTTTTAAAGATGGAAACATCTAAACCTATTGTCCGGAGAATTCATAGTAGGATACATTTACCTGGTGTGAAACGCTTCGATGAATTGGTCGAGAGTATATTGCAGAATGACACTGATTTTAAAATGAAGGTGGCTGTAATTCACGATTTGCGTGAGATGACTAGCAAAGTTCTTCACTATTATAAAGGAGATTTTCTCGATGAACTGCCTGGGCTTGTTGATTTCACAGTGGTGCTGAAACTTACAGCTAGACAGAAGCATGAGGTTGAGAGAGTAAAGAAGATATCAGGAAAGTTCAAAATGTCTGCTGTAGCCAGTGCAGTGTATTTGCACCCAAAGTTGAAGCTGATAGCTGATAAAGGAGCTGATAAAGGAGATGAAAATTCCATAACTAATACTGTAATGGATGAATTTATAGATAACATAGATTATAGAGATGGGGTCAAATTAAAGTTCTTTCGCAATATGCTGAATCTGTGCGAGTCATCTGGGGAGAAGCTTTTGGTCTTCAGCCAGTATCTGTTGCCTTTGAAGTTTTTGGAAAGGTTAGCTATTAAGTGGAAGGGATGGGGTTTTGAAAAAGAAATCTTTGTGATTTCAGGAGATTCAACCACAGAACAGAGGGAGTATGCCATGGACAAGTTTAACAATTCACCCGAGGCCAAAATATTTTTTGGCTCAATAAAAGCCTGTGGTGAGGGCATATCATTGGTGGGGGCATCCCGTGTCATCATCTTGGATGTTCATCTAAACCCTTCTGTCACCAGGCAAGCTATCGGCCGTGCTTTTCGGCCAGGCCAGAAAAAGAAAGTCTTTGTGTATCGTTTGATAGCTGCTGATTGTCCTGAAGAGGATGACCACGCCACTTGTTTCAAGAAGGAGTTAATTTCCAAAATGTGGTTTGAATGGAACGAGTATTGTGGTGACAAAGCTTTCCAAGTGGAGACGCTCGATGTTAAGGAATGCGGTGATGTGTTTTTGGAAAGTCCATTGTTAGGGGAAGATGTGAAAGCCCTGTATAAAAGGTTAGACCACTCTTACTTACATCGTTGTACATCAAAATTGTAATTAAACCTATTTTGTTTGGGCCTGAACATTGTTTTATTTGTATTTGACAGGTAGACTGCTGTGGCATTCAATGTATACTGGATTCACAACTTTTATTGCTCTTATCAGTGAACAAATATTGCATTATATTTACTTTCAGACCCATGTAGAGAGTTGCTGAATTGAATTTACCCTTTATATAGTTGCATGTCATCTGAATTTACTTTCAGATTTTCCTCACTAGGTTTGTTTGTGTTGCAGAAATCTTCTGTTCTAACAACTTTATTTGCATCAAATTATTAGAGAAATGTTTGTTAGTCCTATTATATATGTCTGGTTGGTTGAGTTGCCAACACTAAGATTGCTGATATCAGAAACAACATCATATAATTGTTTGTGAAAAAAGAAGTAACAATCCAACAGAACACACAAAAATATTACAATAAAATCTAAGTTAAATTATGATGAACACTCTAGTAACTCGGAGTTTAGTTAGGTATGCATCCAAAAATCAATCATTCAATGCCATGTCATATTTTTCTATATTAATTTATTTTAAATACTCCAATTTAGAAGTACTATCTTTATATATCTAATCCTAATAAAGTTTGCAACAACTATGCAAACCCTAATTATGCTGACTTGGATTAGATTAGGCGCCAAATACATTCGCTAAACATGTAAATTTATTTAATTGTTTTGCTTTGAAACTAGCTTTGGTATAGAAACTAGGTATTAGACATTGCAACTTACTTTGAAACCAGGTAACTAGATAAGTTGTAGAAACTAGATATTAGACATTGCAATTAATTGCTTTGTCTCTTTGCAATACTAATGCAAGACAAAAGCAACGATGGAACTCTTGCTCTCCCTCACAAAAGCAAATGCAAATAAATAAACCCTCTCTTACTCTCCCTAATAAAAACTCTTTACCTTCTCAACATCATCCAATCATCAAACAATATGTCTTCTATTCTTCTGACGGAAATGTTTAGGGAAAATATGTGTTTTTAGAAATTCATTACTATTTTTCATTCTTGCTCTGCACGTTCTTCACTCTGTCTGACTTATTGTGAAATTTGCTTTTGTTTTTGGTTTGTTATGCATTGTTCTTTCCTTTGTTGGTTGTCAATTTAATTTGAAATTAGTTTGTGTGTTGAGAAAACAAAATGAATCACTGCCTTTGAAAAATATTCTGGGCATATTGATACAAATAAACTTACATTAGCAGGTTAGTAATAATAATTTCCCAACTTCATGTCAAAAAAATAATAATAATAATTTCCCAACTCATTGGTGTCTTGGTAATGTTATTTTTACATATTTAATTTTATATTATATATATTATATTTATAAGACTAATATGTTTGAACTTATTGGGGTCTGTTTTATCTGTGCAAAATTTTACGTACTAATATGATATTTGCGGATAAGAAGTTTTCTTCATATACATGGATTGATGTACGTTACAAGGGTAGGATACATGATGAGTGATATCTTGGGGCAAGATGGTAGTATTTTGTTTTTTTGGTTTAAGGTAATATTTTGTTTGTGAGATTCATTTGACATTTATTTAGTACTTTAAAGTTATACATATCTAATTATATGCTCATCTATATGTTGTTGTTATATTAGAGGTTACATCTAAAAATGATTTGCAAATAGTACTTCAAATATGGGAGGAACTATGCTGCTATGTAGTAATTTGTATTGTTTCTTAAATGAGATATTCTCTTCCTCTCGAATTATAAGAGAAATTTTCATTATTTTTGTCCCAAATTTTAAAAGAAAAAACCATTTTCAATTTTTTTCTTCTTATTTTCATAAAATTAATTGTAAATTGCATTTAATTTTCATTTTCTTTTCATTTCTTAATAAACAATAATCAATCAAAATTATTTTTAGATCTTTCTGTACAATCCATTCTAAAAAAAATCCACAAAACATATTTGAAATGGTCATATTTTAATTTTTCTTTATAACTTAGAACGGAATGAGTAGTTTGAACCGTTAATAATATTGTAGTAATAAATAATTGTCCCGTGCGTAAGCGCGGTATATAGTCTAGTTGAGTTATAAAGAATAAAGATGACACCCACTGGCCACTTGCTTCACCACTCACTTAACCTTCCCAGCTGTTTTGAACCCTATTGGTTCAAAAGATAAAAAGCATGGCCAAAGTCAAGGCTTAGAAAGAGTTTGTATCAATGGCCATCTCTGGAATCCTCTTGTCAGCCAACTTAAATATGTCCTCCTTATAAAATTTTTCATCTTCATTTTTGGTCCATCTTTCAAAGTAAATTCATGTGTAGAATAGCATCTAATTAAAATAAAATTTCAATTCTTTTCGCACTTGAATTGCAAATGTATCATCCTTAATAAATTGAAATATATATGTATATATTACAGTATATAGTTAGAATATAAAACATTAAACTTATTTTCAATTTGGGAAAAAAAATAAAATTAACAAAGAAAATAAAAAAATTAGCTTAGCCGATTTTAGGTGTGAGCTTGTTTGATGGTCTACACTCAATAAATAGTTTATAGTAGAACCATTAGTTTAATATATCGGTTTCTAAAAATTGAATCTAAAAATCGAACCAAATCACATCAGTTTTTAATTGATTCGGTTCAGTTTTATATCTAAACCATAAATATTTTTTTTTCCGATTTGAATTTGTTTAAATTATCGATACTTACATCCCCTACATATATCCGGTACCAACAACAATTATCTAATATCCAGGTGCTTATAATACATTCTCAAATCATTGGAAGCTCATAGTCATAGACACCACACATGAATCTAACAAACTAGTAACAACAAGCAAAGGATAAAATAGCAATAATACAGATAAAGAAATATTTTAACTTGTCACAATTCTAACTTGTCACACCATAAACATTATCCAAATAAGTGGGCTTACATATATGACCCTTTAATCATGTATATTTCTGTACATATTGATGATTCATTAAACAATTTGGCATAAAAATAAAAATATATCATAAGAAAATAAAATAATGGAAATCAATATCAAAACTCAAAAGCATTTAAAATTGTCTCTAAATTTTTTTAACCAAAAGATGAGATAAAATTTGAACAAATAAATAGTAACTAATGGTCCTGCAATTGAAAAAAAAACAAAAAGGAAAAAAAATTAACCTAAATTATAAACCCAGTTTGATATGCACCTGTATTATACTTTGAGTAAATATGTTAGGATAGACTTGTCATTGAAATCAAAACTGTGACCTTCATTAAATCTCTCTTTCAAATCCAATGACATTATTTTATCTTCAATTGTGTTTAGTGTTATGAATCTTGAAACACAAACCGGTTTTGTCACACGAGCCACTAACTCTTCCTCAACAGATTTTCTACATGCATCTAAAATAAACACTTTGCATGGAACATTTATCAAAGTCTTTTGTCTGCAAGCCGTCTCAAAGTCCACAAATAAAACTTTCACTTCATCATTGATTTTAAATTCCTTGATACTATTTTCAAGTGATTTATCTTCTTTGGTAGTATCCACAAGAAGACGTTTGAATTCAGCATTATGCAAATGCTTATAAAAATAGTTCAGTGCATCAGGGTAACGTGAAAATATTATCGATTTTGAATTGTTTGAGGTGTCTTCGCGCAGAAGTTTCCTCAGAATTTCTAACTTAGTATCTGGCTTTGTTTCGGAGAAGATCTCATGTTTTTTGAGTAAACGTCTACAATAAGCACATTTGAGGCAATTTTCGCGGTCGAACCATTTTTTGATGCATTTCTGGCAGAAAATATGAGCACATTTTGTGATTACTGCATGAGTAGGAATGGTTAGACAAATTGGACACTCATCTTTTTCTTGTAGTACCCTCCTAGTTAGGATTGATTTCAAATTGAGGTCTGTGGAAACATCTGCAGTACAATTATATTTGAGAAAAAACCAATGCATGTAAGTCTCTTGAAAATAGGCACAATATCTAATTTTAAAACTATGAAAGTTGATCTAATCTAAGGAAAAAGACTAAATATATATAAATAATCGCAATTAGTTATAATCATTTTTTTTTTTGGCAAATAGACTAATGACTAGAATTCTTACCTTTTAAGATGAATAATAAGATGTACTAAAGTTCGAATTCCCAATTATGTGCATATTACTTAGACACAAAATTTAATTTACAATCTAATGCAATGAATCTCTAAAGAAAGATGATGCATAATAATACAAATATTCAACAATTTTTTTGTGCTAAATGGCTAGAATTTCACCTCTTTAAAATAGAAATGAAAAAAAATGGATCGATCCATTATCCCACAGGCTTGGACTGGCTAAGTCTCAAAAAACAGCCTAAATAGAATCTTTTTTTTTTTTTTGCCCAAGCCCATGTGACCCTCATATGAGCCGGGATGAGCTAGCCCAACAAATTTCGGCCCGACCCATTATAAAAAAATTATATCATTTTTGTAAAAATAATACCAATCAATAAATAGATAAAAAAAATTAAATTACTAATTGAAAATTATTATAAAAAGTATAGTTAAGGAAAATGTGTAAGTTTAATAAAAAAATGTTACAATTGGCTTAAACTTTGATAAAATAATACTAGTGATTAATTGATATTTAGTACTGATGTAAAAAGTATTTACACATATATAATTGATAATTACAAAGAACTAATATATCATAATGATATAAAAATAATTGGGTCGGGCCAACCTATTAGTCCATATGGGCCAGGCCAGACTCACTAATACGTAGCCCAATAATAAAGGGTCAGACCAGTCGTACCAAATTAAGTTCAACGTCCTTATCAAATAAATAACAAGTGATCACATTCCATTGCGACAGCAAAGATTGTTAACATGTTTGAATTGTTGTGTCAGTACTCAGTGGACAAAGCATATACACTTTATTTTATTTATATTTATATTTATAATAAAACTAAAATTAATTACAATTAATGCTAATTAACCATAATTGACATGACAACTGACAAATTATAACATTAGTAAAAAAATAACAAATTATAACATTTAATTTATAATTATTTTTATTATCAAAAAGATTATAATTGTTTTTTTGTCAATAAGTGTATTCCACCTAAATAAATAGATATATTAGGGATGTACCAAAAAATATATCTATTAGGGTTTAAACTTTAAACTATATTAGGATTTCTTCAATAGGCGTATTCCTCGATGTATTACTAATTATTTAGTTAATGAAATGAATTAAGTTTCCTTGTTTCTTGTGTACAAAAAAAAAAACTATATCTTTTTTTTTTTTGTCGATACCGGGGTATCTACCGCCAAAACTATATCTAATTACTAAATAATGAATAAATACATTATAACAATAAAAAAAATAATGAATACATAAATACATACATACTGTACTGTCAAAAAAAAAGAAAAAACATACATACGTACCATGGTGCTCATATTGTACACGAATTGGTTCATCCACCTGAACCTTAAATAGATCAAAATGTATACAGATTTGGCGGAGTTTAGGCATAAGGTGCTTTCTCAATTCACTAAAATTGTTTTCAGTAAGACAAATTCTTGCTTCATCAATCAGACTTTGGTAATGTGCACGAGATGTCAAAGAAAGTTTAGTGAAGTGAGTTTTGACATCTAATTTTGGTTTTTGTTTTTGAACCATAGTGACTTTTAATTTGGAATGCATTAGTTTGACAATTTCATCTGTAAATTCATTCCTTTCTCCACTCTTCAATTGTTGGATCATTTCATCTACAAGGTTATCGGTTTTTCGTTTCAAAAAAGGTTGCTTGGGTGTAGATGACATATTCTGAGTGGAAGTAAAAAGAGTTTTTTTGTTCATAGTTTTATAACTGAGAATATTTTCATTTTCATATTATATATAGAACTACAAAAATTTATTTGTAAAGCATACATATCTTTTATTAACAACTACATCCTAAAATATTTCTTTTGAGTTCCTTCAATTTAGCGGTGGATACGCTGGTCTCGACCGAAACAACAAATCCTAAATATTTTAAACAAAAATGTAAATTTTAAATCATATAAATATCTTATTTTTAATATAAATCTTAAATACTTTTAAATTAAAATAAAAAATCTTAGGCATGTAAAATTCAATGCCATGTGAAACCCAAAATAAATTCATTGCCGTGTGATATTTTTATATTAATTTATATTTAAATATGAATTTTAATCTATGGACTATCAGCATCCAACAATATTATAAATTAGGTTTAAATGCGATTTGGATCTCCTACGTTGTTTTGTTTTTGAAACATATTTATTTTTTAATAACAAACAAATCTTAAAACATCTAAATGAAAAAATATAAATTTTAAATCATATAAATATCTTATAGGCTTAATTGCACTTTTGGTCCTCCTATTTTACATATCTTGCAATTTTGGTCCTCTTATTTTAAAATCAAACAATCTAGCCCCCTTATTTTGATTTTTGTTGCACTTTTGGTCCCCAACCCATTTTGTTCACAAAAATTATTGATGTGGCAGCTGACTGGACAAAATTGATGATGTGGCAATAACACATAATTTTTTATTTATTTATTCATTTTTACTATCTAACTCATTTTAAATATTTATTTTATCTCACTACAAGAAAAACTGTGTGTACCCACGGCAATTTTGTCCATTACCCACGGCGTATCCTAGAGAATACGACATTTACCCACGGCATACCCACGGTACAGGTCCGTGGCATTTTGCCTCGTTGGAAATACGCTACCTAGGAAAATGCCGTGGGTAACCTTTCCCACGCGATACCCACGGCATAGTCCACGTTAGTATTCAAGGCTTAGCAGTGGCTAATACCCACAGCTTTACCGTCAGCACACTTTTCTCACGGCTTTACCATGAAAACATTTAGGAAAGGTTTAGACTAGTATATCTACGGCATTGCCGTGGGTAATGTCAATTTTTTTTTTTTTTTTTACTTTCTTAACCTGTTAGCAGCTTTGGCCTATTGTTAAGAGTTAACTCCAATTTCATCCAACAATAGAACAAATGCCAAACAAACTAAACAATAACTGAATTTATAACTAATCAAATTGATATCAAAAGATCACTTCATCAAACTAAAATGTAGTGTTAAAATAAACATATTAGAAAATGGCAATTTGGACAAAAGATGTAACTATAAGTCTAAGCTTAATCAGTCATAATAACAAAATGCACCATTAATAATCTAAGCATAAGATGAAGTTAAAATAACACACTAATTATCAATTTTCTTCGTTGTCATCATCACTGATACTATCGGACCCATCCTCAGACCCATCCTCATCATAATAGGAATGACGACGTCGACAATGGGAGGCCTTAGACTCAGCCTGCATGGCAGCCACACTGTTTGTCAACGCCATCAGTTGCCCCTGAAACTCTGCAGCTTCCTTTTGTCGCTTAAGCTCTGCTTTCCTAAGCTCCTCCCTTGTATTTCGAACCGCATCATCTGCTGCCATTGCTCGCTCCTCAAGTGTAACCAACTGTGTTGTCATCTCGTTGGATGAAACTTGGCTGCAACCCATAGATGGAACAATGTCCGGGGCTAGACTTGAAACACCTGGTCTATAAAGAGAGGACCTATCTTCAACACCATAGAGAAATACATCAGTACAGAGCAATATAACATACAAGTCAATATCAATTTGTCTTAACATAGCAGTGAAGTACGTATCACAACTATCATAACAGTTTTTCTTAACATAGCAGTCAAGTGTAGAGCAATTACCATCAGTACAGAGTATCAATATCAATTTGTCTTAACATAGCAGTGAAGTATGTATCACAACTATCATAACAGGTCAGCATTTTAATGGAAAATTAGTTCAGTTAAAGTTTTAGAACGTGTAGAAGGAAAAAATACCATCCGTAAGGTATGCTCAATGAAAGTTATGGATCCGCCAGTATGAATAGAACCACCTTTAGCAGAAGCACGATTTTTCTTATTTCGCAGTGATATTGCTGTATATTTTTTATTAAAAAGTAAAAGTATTATTACAAGTGATGCTAAATTGCTTAGTATATATTACCATAAACAAAATACATTGCATCTCCTACCTGTTGAACAACTTGTGTAACCATATGCGGCAAAATCACACGACTCTTCTTCAGAGGGTTCTTCTTGACCTTAAGATTTTCTTTTGGAGTCATCTATAGAAAATGATAACCAAAAAAGTGGCGGTAGAATTAATCATCTATCAATTTGCAACAAAAGAGTAACAATCTGTAGCATTGAAAAAGAAACAATTCATAAAAAAGATAACACTAAAACAGTAGAGACCACATTGAAACCAAAATGAGGACAATACATGAAAAAGAAAGAAAAAAAAAAGAAAATGACAAAACGCAAGTAAGTTGTTACTTAACTAATTCATATTTCACATCGAACAATACAAGTTTTCATTATCACATAGAAGAACAAGATGACTAACATTGTTACATGAGAGAATACCTACTAAATATGGTCCAAAATTAAAAAAAAAAATGATCGAAAAATAGAGACCAAAGTTAATATTGGTTGAAGCATCATCCTCATTATTTTAAGTTCACATTATATATGCTCCTTCATCACTATGTGTTTCATAGCAGAGTGTAGGAAGGCTAAGAGCACTACACATAGCCAAAAAATAAAACAACATCCAGCAGTCACATGAATACCAGTACCGAGAGTAATATACATAGCAGAGTAGGAAGGCTTAATGAGCCGTGAATGCAGAAAAAATCTGGACAATAACTACCAGCCACCCAAAGAAAAAAAAGACACAAAACCACATCAGTTGAGTAGAGAACATAGGACCAGCCAATGACCAGAACATACAATCACCCGGATCCCAAATCCATTCATACAACAAACACGACCCTTTGCTGACTTATGCTAGAGTATTATAGTTTATTTCATATGGTTATTTATCGAATCACAATGCAGAAAGTGGCTTGAAAATGGCTTTGAAAGATGTTGAATTCACAAATCCTTGAAAACAATACAAGATAACAAAACTAGTAACAAAAGGCAAGATGAAAATTTTCAAGTTTCCCAACAAAGTAACTAAGATCTACACAACAAAGTAACATCAAATCCCATAAAATTTCAACAAAGTAACATCAAATCCCATAAAATTTTAAGTTTCTCAGTACAACAAAGTAACTAAGAAGAAAAATTTTCTTGTTCCCCAACACAATAGCATAATTCCAACAAAGTAACTAAGACCAAATCCCATAAAACTTTAAGTTTTTCAACAACAACAAAGTTGATTCTCAACTTCACACAACAAGATTATATCATTCAAGTAGAAGAATAAGAAGATTGAGAAGTAGGGTTTAACTCACAGTTGAGAGGGAAGAACAAAGAGCTCATTGGTGCCGCTGAGAATGTCTTCGTAGGTAGCTGATATGGTCGTCGGAGATTAGTGGCTCGCCGGATTAGAGAATGAGACTTGAGAGTGAGTGGGTAGAGAAATTTGGTTTTGTGTTTGAGAAACATATGAGAAAAGGAAATGAAAAGGTAAAGTTAAAACTATTAGATAAAAAATAATTATAATTACATTTTATAAATATAGACGGAAATGTCGTGGGTAGAGAAAATTACTTTTTACCTTTACATACGGTCATGCCATGGGTACTATTAAAACAATAAATAAAATTAATTTTATAATTACACACGGACATGCCATGGGTACAAAAGTTGTATTTTTTATTACACACAGATGTGCCGTGGGTAATAAAAAGTAGATTTGGTGCCCAAATTTTCTTTGAGTAGGAACTGCGTTTTTGTGAACAAAATTGGGTGGGAAGGAGTAGTTTTCTTATTTTAGCTATACCGACGGAAAAGCCGTGGGTAATATCCACGGAAAAGAGCCATGGGTAAAAAAACCATGGGTATGTAAAACTTTTCTTGTAGTGTCTATACATATAATAAAGGGAATACTTTGTTTTGGTGTAGCCCTTTTTTATAATACCCAAAATGCCCTTAACGGCTATTTTTTTAAATTTTAAATTCTATAATTTTTTTAATATTATTAATAACTTCTATAATTTCAATCTTTTTAACTTTTATCTTTGTGACTTAATTTGATGTTTTCCAAAAACTAACTATTAATAACACAAATAGATATGCGAAATATTTATAAATGAACTTCAACATATAAGTTAACATTATAAAATCTAATGTTCACACCCCGCTATTTTTTTAATAAAATCAGAAAAAATAAATAAAAAATAAAAAATAAACAAAAATTGAAGATTATTAATTATTTTGTCAAAATAAAATAAAATTGAAGATTATTATATCTGTATTCATGTGTTGTGTTCCTATTCTCAGACTTCTTCTTACTTCTTCAATCTTCATCTATCAAACAACAACAACAACACAAACATCATCATCTTCCCTCTATGCCTGAATCAATTTCAATTCTGAACAAAAACGCAGAACAACAGAATCATTAAACCTAGAACAACAACAACAACATACATCGTTTCAAAATACAAGATCGAGAATTGTTTCAACATCACCGCCGTCGATTTCCTTTTTACGGTGGTCGATTGGTGTTGTTTCCGAACTGGAGCAGAGGACAACAACATAAACACTGTTCTTCTTCAAAAATCCTCAATTTCAACAAACCCTAATTTTAATTTCTGGTTGTTAGTTTTATTTTTGTAAACATTTTTGGTTGTTAGTGATGATGTTGTTGTTGTTGTTGTTGTTCATTCTTTTGTTCAATCTGGATTTCTTTGATGCTCTTGTTCAATTTCTGGTGGTGGTGATGATGTTGTTGTTGATCAATTTTTTGCCCCCCTGTATTTCACGTTAGAAGAAGCAATAAGTTTTTGTTTTTTTTTTGTTGGAGAAGAAAGAGTTTTTTTTCCCTTATTTTTTATTTCTGTTTATTTTTTTTTCTTTTATGATTTTATTAAAAAATAAAATAAATATTTAAGATGAGTTAGATAGTAAAAATAAATAAATAAATAATTTTTTTTTGACAAAATAAATAAATAAATAAATAAATATGTGTTATTGCCACATCATCAATTTTGTTCAGTCAGCTGCCACATCAACAATTTTTGTAAATAAAATGGGTTGGGGGACCAAAAGTGTAACAAAAATCAAAATAGGGGGGGCTAGATTGTTTGATTTTAAAATAGGGGGACCAAAATTACAAGATATGTAAAATAGGGGGACCAAAAGTGCAATTAAGCCTATCTTATAAAGATACATTTTTTTAGATATAAATCTAAAATCGTAGGCATGTAAAATTCAATGTTGTGTCACTTGTGTGAAGCAACAAAAAAATGTCATCATGTGATATTTTTATATTAAACTCAAATTCTCTAAAAATTCATCATTTAATAAAATTCATTAAGCAAAGAACAAAATGTGTCAAATGAATTCTCCAAATTTATGAAGTCCAGACACGGACACAAACACCGGACACGACACAGACACGGATAATTTTTTTGAAAAAGTGATAAATTTCAATGTAATTGTAAGTGTCGGTGTCAGATACGCCTAATTTAAGTAATGTCGGAGCTTCATAGCTCCAAATTCTAACTTGTCACATCGTAAACATCCAAGTAAGTGGGCTTACGAATGACCCTCTTAGTGCGGCGCATATCAGAATCTTCTTCTTTCAATAAATATGTTAGGATCCACTTGTCATAGAAATCAAAACTACGACCTTTAGCAAATCTCTCTTTCAAATTCAATGACACTATTTTATCTTCAATTGTGTTTTGTGATATCAATCTTGAAACACACATTGGTTGTGTCACACGAGCCACTAACTCTTCTTCAACACATTTTCTACATGCATCTAAAATAAACACTTTGCATGGAACATTTATCAAAATCTTTTGTTTCCGAGTAATTTCAAAATCCATCAACCAAACTACTGGTTCATCCATGTTTTCAAAATTCTTGATTTTATCTTCAGACTGTTTCATTGTTTTGGTATTGATAAGAACATTGAAACCAGCATTTTGCAAATGCTTATAAAAATAGTACAGTGCTTCGGGATATCGCGAAAATATTACCGATTTTGAATTGGTAGAGGTGTCTTCTTTCAGAAGTTTAATCAGAATTTCTAACTTAGTAGCTGGTCTTGTTTCGGAAAACATGTCATCTATTGTGAGTAAACCTCTACAATAAGGACATTTGACAGGTTTTTTGCGGCGGTCGAACCATTTTTTGATGCAATTCCGGCAGAAAATATGAGTACATTTTGTGATTACTGCATGAGTAGGAGTAGATAGACAAATTGAACATTGTTCTTTCTCTTTTAGTACCTTTGTAGTTAAGATTGATTGCAAATTGAGGTTTGTGGAAACATCTGCAGTACAATTAAATTTGATCAAAAACCAATGCATAATTTTAAAACTATGAAAGTCTAAGGAAAAGAGATCAAAATATATATAAATACTCACAACAAGTTACAATTTTTTTCAAAAAAAGTTTAGTGGCTATGAATAATTGGGTGTACTAAAGTTCGAACCTTCATCATGCATATTATGCATATTAGTGTGTCACAAAAATTACAATTTAAAGCAATAAATCTCTCTAAGAAAGATGATGAATAATACAAATATTCATAACACTTTTTAAATAACCTAACTGTAATTGCTTAAAAAAAAAAACAAATAGATGTATCAGAGTTCAAACTGTATAATTACTAAATCACGAATAAATAGATACATATATACCTTGGTGCTCAAATTGTACAGGAGTAAGATCCTCATCCTCATCATGCTTAACTATATTAAAGTGTATACAGATTTGGCGGAGTTTGGGCAACACATGTTTTCTCAATTCATCAAAATTGTTTTGAGTAATACAAATTCTTGCTTCCTCAAGAAGATTATGGTAATGTGCATTAGCTGTCAACGAAAGTTGAGTGTAGTGAGTTGTGAATGTTACTACATCTTTGTTGAGTTTACGACGTTTATTAGGGCTACGTTTGATTTCTTGGATGACTTGATCTACAAATTCATCCATTATTTCCTTACGCTTGAGTTGTTGGAAGATTTCTTGTGCAACAAGTTTGGCCAATTGCTGTGGTGTAGACATACTCCTAGCGGAAGTTATGTAAGATATACTATGAAAAGAGTTTTTTTTTAGGTTATATACTTATATGTTTATATGGTATGACTTCTATATATAGAACTACAAAAATATATTTTTAAATTATATATATCTTTTAATAACAAATAAATTCTAAATTTTTTTTAAAAAAATATAAATCTTAAATCATATAAATATCTTAAAGATAAAAAAAATTTCAATATAAATCTAAAATCTTCATAAGAAATTCTTTTTGTCGGTTTTGGTTAGCAATTTTTTATTTAAATGATTTTCCACCTGTTTCAAACACAATCTTTTAAAAAAATATTTAAGTTTTACAAAAAAAAAAGTACCAAAAAAAATATAACTTCAAACAAAAAAAAGAGAAAAGATCTTAAACGCAATAAAAACATAAAGGAATATTGAAGAACCATAGAATACTATTGAAGAATGGTAGAATACGATTAAACCCCAACAAAGAATGTACCAAAAAAAAAACTCCAACAAAGAAGAAAAATCGTGGAATATAATCCTTGCACTGATTTATGAACCTGATCAAAAAATCGGGGCGATAACTATATTGAGGAAGAAGTCCAGTGGCCGAGTTAGAGAAATTTTTAAGGTAGGGTCATAAATAATTTGTTTATATTTTCGTGTTTATAATATAAATATATATGTTTTGAATGAAAAATATGATTTATCATTTGTAGTTTAATGGTTTGTTCTTATTAATTTTGTTTGAAGAACATCAGTCAAGTCTCCCATTTGACAATATAAAATAGTATTAAAATAGTAAAATGACATAAGTGATAGTCAAACTCACACCATTCATATATCTGGACGGCATCAGAAACAACTAGACCATATGACACCGATGATATAAAATTGCAGAAAATAGTTTATATCATAGACATCTTAACAAAAATATCTATATATACTTATAAAAAGATAAAACATTGAGTTAAGAGGTGGGCTATGACCTTACACTGTCCATGAGGGGCACCGCCCACGAACCATTGAGGAAGAGGAACACTAAAATGGTGAAGAAGAAACGATTAAAGGATACTTATGGTGAAGAAGATAATGGAAAAAACGGAATGTTTTTTATTTTTCTTTTTGTTTAAAATTTATACTCCTTTTTATTTAATCTACTTTTTATTTTTCCTTTTTGCATGTAAATAAAAACTAGTATAACTGACCCGTACGTACAAATACACGGGTTAATATTCTAAATTATATTAGTATATGTAATTAAAATTCAAGTTGATTAAATGCGATATTAGTTTTTTAATTTAAATTTATTTGTTTGAATCTTATTTTTAATCAATGACATTTTTTAAATACATGTGAAATTGATTTTATATTCATATTATTTAAATATGAAAAATTAATATATATTTTGAAATTTTATCATATTTTAATTAGTGAACCCATTGTCAGCAATCTAACTAATTTGTATAAACCATAAATCTCAGTTTTGAATCTAAATTAACTCCTAAAAATCTCAGTTTTGTATTAAAAATTTCAATTTTGAACAAAAAATTACAATTTTGTCATAAATTAATTCTTAAAAATCTCAATTTTGACCTAAACTAACACTAAAAATACCAATATTTTTTTGTCTAAGATCCACCATTGTGTGTGCCCTTGTAGGTTCTCGTAACATTGGTAATAATATTAAATAATATAGAATTTAATATTATAAACAATGATTAATTAACATCTAGCAATATGTTGTTGTCACCCAATTAAGTGACGAGAATATCATGTGATCAGACGGAATCTTCCTATATGATAATGATCACATGTATAATTATTTCTTTTCCCTTATATATCTAGATTGAACACATGACATGGGTCGTCTCACCTTGTATTTTTGGTCGAAACCGGGATATCCACCGTCGAACGCAGTGACTATTCCCTCGTTAGATTGGAGGCACCTCGTGTTGTTGTTAGGAGCCCTAGAGGCCAATAATTTTAAGTACTTGTATTGAATTATTTATTAATAATATATATAATGTTTTATTTATTAATAATATAAGGCGTTTCTTTATTATGTTTGTAACAGTCCAAAGTAATAAAGTCCCTAGAATATGTAGTCTGTTTAATATTAAGTGTGACTTAATCATGAGATTAAATTAAACATAAGGACATTATTCTTAAAGTATCCGTAGTCAAGTTTCAAGGTAATGTGGGATAACCTTGAAGCATAGAGACTATTATGAAGATAGACTGATGATCGCATCTCATGGATCATAGGATAAGGAGTTATCAAGTCTTGACATAGATATAAATATTAGGAGTAATATTTATATTGGATTGACCCGCTATGAGATGACTACATGGAATGTTATGTAATGTGTCATAAGTCACTTTCATGGTGATAATGGTGTAAGCCACCCTTAGACCTGAAACCGCTATGTACCTTAGATGTGGAGTCAAGTGCTTTATCACTGATCTAACATTGTCCGTAACTGGATAATCATAAAGGCAGTAGATGAGTACTTTTACAAAGCATGCTGAGGGACAGTAGTGTCCTAGATGGAATTTGTCAATCCTACATAACAGGATAAATGTCTATGGGCCCAATATTGAACTGGACAAGGATGACACAGTCTGTGTCTTGTGTTCAATATAGACATAAGGGCAAAGGGGTAATTGTACACAAGATATTATCACTAAATGTTTTGTTAAGATCACATAAACATTCCGTAACATGGGTAGCATTGATGTATTGCTAGAGACCTCTCAATGCTTATAGTATTAAATAGTTGATTTAATATTATTGCCAGCGTTATGGAAACCTACAGGGTCACACACATAAGGACAGTGTAGTGAGAGATAGAGAACACCGTAAGGTACGGTACACTTGAGATAAATTAATGAAAGGCAGTACACCGTATACTATGGTGGGCGCGCGCGCACATGATGACTCATGGGGCGCGCGCCCCAATAAAAGATATGGTGGGTTTTTATTTTATTTTGTTTGTTTGTTACAAACAAATCTTGTTATTTATTTTGTTTGTTTTTACAAACAAATTTTATTTGACAAGGAAAAATATTTATCTTGGAGAACAAGATAATAAATTATATATAAATAAAGACCTAGTGAAAAGAGTTTCACAAGTGACAAATCATAAGAGACTTTCATAAGAATATTAGCGTTACGTGAATCCTAATATCCTCTCAAGTATTCTATCACTCTCATACTATTCTTCGGTCACAAGTTAGCACTTGGATTGGAGAAAAGCTGTTCGTGTGGACTAGTTAGAGACGCTGCGGTTCAACCTTCAACGTTCGTGATCGTCTTGTTCGTGATTCAAAGGGTTCTATTCTTCAAGAGGTAAAACCCTAAACACATAATCATGTTCATTCGTAAGGATCATTAAAGGAAAATTTTTGAATTCCGCTGCTTTTACTGTTACTATTTTCCTTCACCTTGATGGGTGGGATAGCTGGCCCAAGGATTTAAAGCTGCTCCATACCCAAGGTGAGGATCGAACCCTCGACCCTTGGTTAAGGGAGGATGAGCCCCAACCGCTCAACCACACCCCTTGGGTTCGTCTCACCTTGTATTGTTCAATATCTTGTTTTTTGATCTCATAATATATTGAATAATGAATAAGTTCAATATCTCATATTGACTTAATTTGGTGATACCACACTTCTTTTGCAGTCATATTCTATCAAAAGATCTACATATATTATTTATCTTATGTGGGAGGGACAAATCTCATTTAAGTCACTCGTTTTTCACATCATGATTCATGAAGTATCTATTAACTAATTCTATAAATTGTTACAGACTTACGGGTAACATTTGAATAGCAATAAAGTATTTGACTTCACATCTAGGGATCATAGCTAATTCCGTTCTAAAGGAGTTATACACAATTATCACTATGAAGATAACTTATGACATTTTTCATAACATACTATGTAGTTTTTTTATGGTAGATCAATCTAATATAAATATGACATACAAATATCTATGTATAGACTTAATATCTCTATATTTATGACCCATGAGATGTTAGTCTCAATACATAATTATTAATAGTCTCACACCTTAATATTGTATTTTTTTTTTTTGAAACGGCGATATATATATATATATATATATAGAAACGGGTAAGAAGTACAAGACGTACTCCACCCAATAAGATTTTACAACCAACATCCAGGCCAAAACACTAGGCAAAAAGAACGGAAAATCGGCACAAACCGCCAAAAGATCACCTAAGCATACAATCTAACGGATCGGTATTCCATTCGTAAAATAAGCACGGGGTCTTTCCTTTTAAAGCCAAGAACCATTTCCAAGAAACATGTTTAATTCCCTCGACTATGCTTTCCACCTCTAGGGTCTTCGATCGAAAAATTGCCTCATTCCTCGCTTTCCAAATCATCCACAAAGCCGCATGCCAAATCATAACAACCCCTTTCCTACTACTCTTGCCTTTGCGCAAAGAAACAAGAAAAGAATCGAAGAAAGAGGAGATATCCGCCGGAGACACCGAAACCACACCAAACCAACTAAAAACACCACTCCACACCGCCCAAGCTAGAGGGCACCAAACAAAAAGATGATTTTCCGTCTCCGGAAACCCACCGCAACAAACACACAACTCGCCCCCTCCCCTTTGAATCATCCCACGCCTCGCCAAATTGAACCTAGTCGGAAGCCTTCCAAGTAAAGTTTGCCAAGAAAAAACAATCACTTTAGATGACGCCCAACTCTTCCAAACTAAAGCCACCAATTCCGGACCTTAATATTATCTCATTTCATATTAAAAGCTTGACTACTTATATTAATAAATAATAAAATTCATCATCATAAATTTAAGTTCAACATATAGAATTTATTAGCCTCAAAGGCTTACAACAACATGGTCTCAGTCTCTCATATTACCGGATACAAAGTATTCAAAACAAACAAAAAATAATAAAACAAAAATTAAAAATTAAAAAATAATCAAGTCAGTGGCCATACGAATGACCCTTTTAGTGTGGCCCGTAACAGTGTTGCTAACACAATCATTCAATAAATATCTTAGAATCCATTTCTCATTGAAATCAAAAGTGTGAGCTTCACCAAATCTCTCATTCAAATCTAATGACATTATTTTATCTTCAATTGTGTTTTGTGATATCAATCTCGAAACATCCATTGGTTGTGTCACACGACCCACTAACTCTTTCTCAAAAGATTTTTTACATGCATGCAAAATAAACACTCTACATGGAACATTTATCAAAATCTTCTTTTTGTGAGTAGTTTCAAAATCCAACAACAAGACTACTGGTCCATCCATTTTTTCAAATTTCTTGATATTATTATCTTCAGAGCGTTTCATTGTTTTGGTATTGATAAGACTATTGAAACCAGCATGATTCAAATGCTTATGAAAATAGGACAATGCATCGGGGTAGCGCGAAAATACTACCGATTTTGAATTGGTAGAGGTTTCTTGTTGCAGAAGTTTCATCAGAATTTCTAATTTAGTAGCTGGTTTTGTTTCGGAGAACATGTCATCTATTGTGAGTAAACCCGTACAACAAGGACATTTGACAGGTTTCTTGGCGCAGTCGAACAATTCTCGGATGCAATTCCGGCAGAAAATATGAGTACATTTTGTGATTAGTGAATGAGTAGGAGTAGATAGACAAATTAAACATTGATTTTTTTTCTTGTAGTACCTTTGTAGTTAGGATTGATTGCAAATTGAGGTTTGTGGAAACATCTGCAGTACAATTATATTTGATCAAAAACCAATTCATGTAAGTCTCTTGGAAATAGTCCCAGTGAGCTGAGCTTAGATTTTGGAGACCGAGATTTGAATTTTGGTACAATTCTTTATCTTTGAGGGGTGATATTTTAGCAACTAGAATACTTAAAAAAAAGTCTCTTGAAAATAGACACAATATCCAATTTTAAAACAATGAAAGCCTAAGGGAAAAGAGACCAATATATATATATATATATATACTCACAACTAGTTATAATTTTTTTGTCAAATAGTCTAATAAATAATATACAGTAACTTTTTAGAGTGAATAATAGAATGTATCAAAAAATTCGAACCTCAATCATACATATTACTAAGAAGCAAATATCCACAATCTAATACAATGAATCTCGAAAGATGATACAAAATAATACAAATATTCATAACAAGTTAAATTCTAAGCTACTATAGAAATTGTTTTTATATCTAAATTGTTGTGTAACCAATGTACACACTTTATTTGTATTTTATAATATAAAAAAATCAATTACAATTAATGGTATTTTTTGTTTTAATCATTATTGATATGATAAACTAACAAAATATAACTTTTAATTTAGGGTTATTAGACTTTTATCTTATGTGGACGTGTTTTGTTTTAAAGGAATACATACATACCTTGGCATTCAAATTGTACAGGAATAAGATCCTCCTCTTCATCAAGCTTAAATAGATCAAAATGTATACATATTTGGCGGAGTTTGGGCAGAAGGTGTTTTTCCAATTCATCAAAATTGTTTTCATTAATACAAATTCTTGCTTCCTCAATCAGACTTTGATAATGTGCACGAGATGTCAACGAAAGTTGAGTGAAGTGAGTTGTGAATGTTACTTCGTCTTTGTTGGGTTGCTTGACTCGTTTGATGATTTGATCTACAAATTCATTTATTAGCTTGAATCGTTGGAGGATATCATCTACAAGTTCCGGAGACATATTCCGAGTCGAAGTTATGTAGGATATATTTTATAGAAAAGAGTCTTTTTGTGTTATATATTTGTTTTTTGGTTACAAGAGATAAAGTGTTATACTCCCTCCGTCTCAAAATGTAAGCAAATTTGACTTTTTAGGTACATTTGACTATTGATGTATTTGGTCTATAATATGAACTAGATACATCAATAGTCAAATATATCTAAAAAGTCAAATTTGCTTACATTTTGAGACGGAGAGAGTATATTTGTTTATATCGAGATTCGAGAATATTTTCATCTGATATATTTTTTCAATAACAAATTAATCTTAAAGAAATTTGTGTCAAAAAAAAACCTTAAAATTTAAAATAAAAATATAATTTTTTTGACGCAATAAATAAAAATATAACTATTAAATCATATAAATATATTTTAAATATTTTTTTTTCAATATAAATTTAAAATATATTTAAATCTAAAATATTCCACAAGTAAAATTCAATGTCATGTCTAACCAATAAAAAAAATCAATGTCCGACATATGTAATCAATGATAAATGTAAATTGGTTTAAATACAGTTTTGATCATTCTTTTAACCAATATGCCCCTAGCTCCTCCACCTCCGTGTCACACAAGTCTCTCTCACCCTCTCTCCGGTTCACATCAATGTTTTAAAAACTGAACCGATTATCGAACCGATGAGGGTACTGATTCATTGATTTATTGATTCATTTAATTACCCATTTTGTTCTGTCACTAAAACGGTATATTACTGAAGAAATTTTTTTAACAAAAAAAAGGTATCTTACTACTAACAAAAAAGGAAAAATTGTCCTACCACACCTTAATTTAACCCTTCACTCCTACAAAATATTAAATATTCCAAATTTACCCATTTTACCAACAAAAAATAAATTACACTTTATTTATTTGTGGAGTTACACCCACCAGATTTGATACTTAAGTCATAAACAGGATTTTGAGAAAACAATTTCTGGTAAGATACAAACCGGAATACTATGAAGAACGAGCTCTTTGAACACATTTTAGACTTTTTGTGAGGGTGTTTTCTGTCACTACAAGTAAAAGTTCTTTAAACTACTAAACCAGAAATTCAAAAAAGGTGTTGCGGTAAGAAGATGTGAACCGGAATATTTTGATGATAAAGTGTTCCCGTACTCTTTGAATGAGTTGTATGTACACCTTTAACATTTTTAGTGACAGTTTTGTCCATCGTTATATATCATCATTATATGGTGGAAACTTGTGCTTGCAATGTGTGACAAACATTAAATCTCAATATTATAATCAGTTGATAATATTGTGTTATACTATTCATCTACTTCAATTTTCAATCATGAACAATTCGATGTTGCTCGTTGTTTCAAAAGTTAAGATTTAAGAGCAACAATGGCTTAACAATTTTAATTTACAAGAAGGACAAAACTATCATTCCAATTTTTAAAAGTTTTAAATGTGTACAAAGAACTCATTTTGATAGGTACCGGAAATATTTTCAGTACATGGTTAGATACAAGAGCTCATTTTATTGTTAGACACATGGTTTTGTTTTTATATTTCTTTTTTCTATCTTTTTTTCTAATGCTATTTTTCCTATTTTAGATATATGGAGACATATAGGAATACACGAGGAATGCATTAGTCAAAGATATGTGTGAATTACACTAGCCAAAGAATGTTTGAAGTTATCAAGAAATGTTTGAATTTTAATGAAAAATTATGTGTTGTAATATTTTATTTAAAATTAGGTTAATTATGATATTTTGTGTGTATTTTTGTACATATTGATGACTCATTAAACAATTTGGCATAAAAATTCAAATATATCATAAAAAAATAAAATAATAGAAATCAATATCAAAAGCATTTAAAAAATGTCTATAAATTTTTTGACAAAAAAATGGGACAAAATTTAGACAAATAAATAGAAACTAATGGCCCAGCAGATTGATGCCCTGCCATGGAAAAAAAACCATAAATAAAGTAACTTAAAACTTGATTGGGCCATAAAATTCAAACTAGTCTCATTACTAGCCAAAACCGCCTAAACTGAACCGAAATAGAATCAAACCTGAGAGCTTGAAATCGATGAAAATTGTTATAAACCCGATTTGATATGGGTCTGTATTATACACCATCGGCCCGACCGAATTTGGGGTTTGGACGAACCGATGCCCACTCTACCTAGTGCGGCGCATATCAGAATCTTCTTCTTTCAGTAAGTATTTTAGAATCCAGTTCTCATTGAAATCAAAGCTGTGACTTTCGTCAAATCTCTCTTTCAAATTCAATGACATTATTTTTTCTTCAATTGTGTTTTGTGATATCAATTTATAAACATACATTGGTTGTGTCACACAACTCACTAACTCTTTCTCAACAGATTTTCTACATGCATCCAAAATAAACACAAAATAAACACTCTGCATGGAAATACTTTGCATGGTTGTGATATAATAACTTCTTTTATTTTGTAAGCAGTCTTAAAGTCCACCAGCAAAACTTTTACGGCATCATCGTATTTAAATTTAGAGATACTACGTTCACATGATTTCTTTTTGTTGGTAGTATCCACAAGACAACTATTGAAACCAGCATGTTGCAAATGCTTATAAAAATAATTCAGTGCATCGGGGTAACGCGAAAATACGACCGATTTTGAATTGCTAGAGGTGTCTTCTTGCAGAAGTTTTATCAGAATTTCCAACTTAGTGGCTGGTCTTGTTTCAGAGAAAATGTCATCTATTGTGAGTAAACCTCTACAATAAGGACATTTGACAGGTTTTTTGGGACGGTCGAACCATTTTTTGATGCAATTCCGGCAAAAAATATGAGTACATTTTGTGATTAGTGCATGAGTAGGAATAGATAGACAAATTGGACTCTCACCTTTTTCTTGTAGTACCTTTGTAGTTAGGATTGATTGCAAATTGAGATTTGTGGAAACATCTGCGGTGCAATTAGATTTGATTAACAACCAATGCATGTTTGGAAATAGGCACAATATCTAATTTTGAAACTATGAAAGTCTAAGGAAAAGGACTCGGGCATGCATGGGGGGGGGGGGGGGGCTTATACGGTAGGGAGCGCGTAAAGACAATATGGGGTGCACATGTAGGTCATACATTGCAATTTCCGTGTATATATATATATATATTAAAAAAAGAAGAAAGAAAAAAAAACTAAATAATAAATAGATACATACCTTAGTGCTCAAATTGTGAAGGAATAAGATCCTCCTCCACATGCTTAAATACATTAAAATGTATACAAATTTGGCGAAGTTTGGGCAGCAGGTGTTCTCGCAATTCATCAAAATTGTTCTCATTAATACAAATTCTTGCTTCCTCAATCAGATTTTGGTAATATGCAGTGGCTGTCAACGAAAGTTGGGTGAAGTGAGTGATGTGAGTTGTGAATGTTACGCGTCTGACGATTTCATCTATAAATTCATTCGTTTCTCCGCTCTTCAATCGTTGGATGATTTCATCAACAAGTTCATCGATTTTTTGTTTCTCTAATGGCGGCCGCCGGGGTGTAAACATATTCCTGAGTGGAAGTTATGTTGGATATATTTTATATGACTTTGTATATATAGAGCTACAAAAATATATTTTTAAATTTTTTATATATATATATATATATATATATATATATATATATATATATATATATTTTAAAATTATAATATTGAGCAGCAAAAGTACAAGGGATTTGCATGAGTACTTTGTACATTCAACCAAAAAAGTGTTGATTTAGACACATAGCCTTATTACAGTATGAGCAATGTCAAAACAAAATCCCTAATCACGAATAATAAACTTTCTTCTCCTCAAAATACATACATGATACAAAATAAACTCTGTAGCAAAAATAGAAAAATAAAAAATAAAAAACAATAGCACAAAAGATACAAAAGGGGAAGAAAAAAAAAACAATGTAAAGGAAGCTATCTTCACAAGCCCTTAACTCAACTATGTGCTTTTAAACTTCTATTGATATGTATTCTTGTTCTGATTTGTTCTCTCTCTCTTCCAAACGATTACTATGCCGTAAAAATCAGATGAAGCCAAAAAGTTTTCTCCATGGTTCCAAGCAATCCCAATCACAGGAAACCGATGACCCTGCAACATAATTTTTTTTGTCATTTTGCGCTTCATTGAAACAAAAGGACCTTTACCTTAAATGTATGTAACACTAACCTGTAACTTGTTTACACATGTATGTTTTGGCTTTGTTAAATCATAGAAATAGACATTTGAGTCCTCACTGCCAGCAACTGCATATAAACCAGGAAAGTTAGAACCAGGTAGACATATAGACAGTCAAAGAAATTTCAGGATAACTTTGCAGCAAATCACTCTCTATGGCTTTCAAGTCTCGATACAAGCATTCTATGTTGATAAACAAACACTTTTTGCAGACAAAATCAGACGTTATACAATTCTTGAAATATAATTGCATGCGACATACAACAAAAGATTATTTTCTGGTTTGACAGAGTCAAAGTTTTACTCTAATTTATAACATCGCTATTAGAATTTACTGGTACTTCAAGACACATTAGGAAAAATTAAACGAAATGAGCAACAATGATATCAAGATATCAACATACCAATGAATTCTCCTTTTTCAAGAGAAAGAAGGGGGCAGAAAGAAGCTTGAATTTTGTGTATCCGAGGAGTTAATTTAAGCGAGCAACGAAGAGTTAAATAACCTTTTATCTCCAAAGCCACACTGTAATATGCTAAATTTAGATCTCCAAAGAAAAATAAGAAGGGTTCAATTAGGATAACAGAATGCACATGTGAGTAATAGCTAATTGGTTTTGAACCTGAAGAAAGACAGATTTCCATCCTGGGTACAGGTCAACAACACAGGTCCTCGAGCCAGCAGAGAGAAACTCCTATACTGTACTGTTGTTACCGGAGATCTTTGATTGCTGCTACTTCGATGACGATGAGAGCGAGATAACATGCCTGTGTGGGAGTTCACATTTACAGAGTATATACATCCCTGCATATTAAATCCAGTAAGTAAAGAAAATGAGATAAACCTAATGATTAGGATATACATGTGCATGTATAGAACTGCACACCTGCGCATCTCCACAAAATATGAGATGACCGGTATGATCATGGTCCATAGAGGTAACTTCAGCGTCAAATACCGACTTGTTAATTATCCTTCCTGTGCTAAAATTGAACACCTGATAAATTGTGAAAAATAAGAAAAATGTATCAAATAAGATGCTATAATGACAAGAAAGGGTAAAATACAAGAACATGGGATTTTATGGGGGAAAATTATAGAGGGGTTAGCACAGACATCAAGACACTATAGTTAAAGATAGGGAAATTTTCTAATATCATTTATGGAAGTATGAGCTGCATGAATTCACTTGACACTCATTGTCCAAATAAACAAACATGTACCGACGTCACATATTTAGAGTTTCACCTAACGCTCAGCCCAGTCACATGACCTAAGAGTATGTCTATACGGGGCAGATGGAAGGAAAAGGATGGGAGGTAGATTATTCTCCATATTTATGAATTTGGGAAGAGAAAAAGGGTGTGAAGAGCATTCTCCCAAATTGTTCCCTGTAATTTCTGGACAGAGAGGGTTACTTTTATTTGATAAACTAGTTATTCACTATTTTACACCCACAAACTGTGCTAGAAATGTTTAAAAGGTTTTAACAAAAAAAACGTATAAATGGGTAATATTGATATTTTACAATACAACACTTAATTCCCTTATTAATCATCCAAATATGGGAGTGCTATTTTCCATTCCATCCACTTTATTCCACCCCTTTCAATTTCATTTGATTCTATCCAAACTTTGAAACATTGCCCTAGTGGCAAACCACAAACAATAAATTGTTTTCTATTACTTAATTCTATCCAAACTTTGAAACATTGCCCTAGTGGCAAACCACAAACAATAAATTGTTTTCTATAACTTAAGAAAGAAAGAACGCAATGCCACTTCAATGACATTACAGGTTTTACAGATGCCACATTAACGATATGTCAGCTCTTAGCCTCTTACTGATTAAAAAATGGGAATGCCCAAAATCAACACATTCTATCAAATATGCTACTTCTGAATGAAAAAAATAGAAACAGGTAACAACTTACATTGATTTCTTTATTTTCATTGCCAACAGAAAGGAAGTTGTTATTTACCTGCATCAAATACAGAAAAATACTTTCTTCAGTATCAACCAAAGGTGAATATGAAAGAAAAATTATTAATTTCATCAGACGTGACAGAGAAGATAAGGGCACAATCTACACGCTAGAATGTTGATATTGTTCTAATATAATAAAAAGATGAAATCAATCAAAAAATTTACCAGAATATTATATAAAAATCAAATATAAGAGTAAATTTTCCAACTGTTAGTGATGAAAAACACTATCCCCAAAATATAGGTCAGACGATTGGTATTCTTTTTACAAACACAAAAGCACCATATTGTACTCACAGGGTGGAAACGGATACACAGTTGTGAAGAAACTCCATATATCACCCGTATGCAAATGCCTTTATCTATCTCCCATACTCTCACAGTTTTATCCAACGAAGAAGATGCAATGTACTGATTGTTTGTTGTAAAATCAAAATCTGAAAACAAATCAGCATAAAAATAAACCATTGATGTAACAGAGCAGATAAAAGAAAGTTGAACACTAACATCAGAATAATTACTGAAAATTGACGACAACATCATGACTTATATGTTTGGTTCCTCTAGTTTAGACTATGTGTGATTTTGGTCTTTCCAGTTTATTATGTAAATGTGGTCCTACTCCTACTGTCAAAATTATTTTACTGAAACCTCCTTAAATTTACAATATTTTGACAAAATAAGTGGGGCCTTTATGGTTGATTCGAGATTTGAAATAATATTGGAGTTTAAAAATTAGAAATTAAGAAAAATCTTGATAAAATTTGAAGGGTTTTGAAAGATATGACATTAGGATGTGAACGGGGGGTGATTTGATTTTTTTACGTATTTATTTTTTAGTGAAATTTCATATTTTTAGGAGAAGGTTTAAAATCCGTAAAAAAGAAGAAGGTTGAAAATATATTGATTAATTCAATTTACAAAAAAATTGAACGGATTAAAATAAGGGTCATGTTAACGTGTGCCCTAAGGGCCCATGTTAAGGATTCTACAAATAGTAATTGTGCTTAGAACAAAACATCTTTTTACTTTTACAATAATTAAATACACAATTTCCAATGTCAAATTTCTATCTTTAGTATATTAAAATGTGCCTCAAGGGCACATGTTAACATTTCCCTTAAAATAATGTGAGAGTTTTAAATATATGACAGGTTGAAAAATTATTGAGGAACCAAAATCACACATTAGGTGTAGAAGAGGATCTAAAAGTACAATTAAGCCTATAAATATAATAATTGTGGGCTAAAAGCCATGTATGAATGAACTGTTTGAAGAATTATAGCGGATTTATATTTGTCAGACTTCTAAGTTCCTATAGTCATAGTTGACGTGAAACTTAGTTTGACTTTCATATTGTAAACAGGATTAAAATCCCCAGATTGGGAAAAAAGAGAGGAGGACAAGTCCACACAATCAATACAGTGCAAATCAAATCTCATATGGTGTATTGTTAAAAGAAATAGAAATTGGAAATATGCACCCAAAGATGTATTGATGTGAAATCCCCAAAAAAATTAGTATATTAGATAATATTGCTTTTGTGCATGCATGACAAAGGGACCAATGCCAGTATATCCAACCTGTGACATCTTTGGAATGGCCATTTAATTGTTTAATGACTGAAGGTTTCTCCGAAACACTGCACACAGTTAAGGTTCCATCTGATGCCCCATAAGCAAGTAGGTCAGAACTCTTGTGCCCAAACTTTAACACCGTAACTACATCAAGCATTTCAGAATTAGTTCACTAAGAAAACCAACCAAGCATACCATAGATAAGTTACCAAAATATGGCAAGACAAATCTAGTTTGGACTTTAGATACTACCAGAGGCTTTGCACTGGTCAAAGATGCAATGCATTCCTACAAAGGAATAGGCATGCTCAACCCCACGATGCCGTGGACGATCAGGATCACTTGTAGTTGAGCCAGAGCCAAAACTTGATCTGTGATTGGATACTGAATTTGCAACTTGGACATCCTATGATGATAATGAACACGACTTTCATATATGATATCAAAAAAGTAAATGACGAAGAAAATGAACTATATCTACAAGTACAACTGAACTAATTAATACTTGAACAGAAAAATAATATTCTCACACAAACATGCACAATTGCACAGCATATACAAACCTTTCAATTTAAAAAGCAATTAAACAAAACTCCAAACTATAATTGCATAACTACATTCCTTAGTAGTAAAACACATTAAGTATGTTTAGGGTATTACTCTGCATGAAACATGAACTTTTGCAATTGCAGTTTCAAAAGAGAGAAACACTAAACACAACTTAGTTATATCCAATTACATAGCAAAGACAGGTTTATTTGACACAGTCAATTACTAGTGAAGAACCCGGCAGCATATCTCCACATTCTTTGATTTTTTTATTTTTATTTAAAAAATTGCATACTTATCAAAGAGTTTAATGGAGAGATGCATTGTCATTTGTCAGTTTAACTAAGTTTGCCACTGATTATCACATTCCGTGATTTTGAATTTATTCTTTTCGACAAACTAACCTCTTATCCTTGACTTAAGTGGTTATACCTAATTCACTTACTGAGTTCATTGTTTAGCACTTCTA
The DNA here is from genome assembly GCA_951804385.1 of Trifolium dubium. Taxonomy (NCBI): domain Eukaryota; kingdom Viridiplantae; phylum Streptophyta; class Magnoliopsida; order Fabales; family Fabaceae; genus Trifolium; species Trifolium dubium. Next base: position 9,185,838 of record OX638063.1, on the reverse strand, counting down.
AAGACCCTTCACTCCAAAAATAAAATAAATAAATAAGCTTAAGCATCCTAAATGCCCTAATCTGGGTGCCTGCCATAGCATATAGAGCTGTGTGCTTAAGTTATTCGTGTTGAATCGAATGGCTGGTTTTCCTATCAGTTTTATGGCACACTCTGATAGCACAAATTGTGCTTGATTTTAGAGGTATAAATCCAGCTAAAGAATCTGTCAATCTGTTTAATGAAAACATATCCCTACTGCAATTACTACTCATTTAAGAATAATGTATCATATTCCAAACAATGCAAGAATAATTAGAAAAATATTACAACAAAATCCACAAGGAGTTACTCACCCTCCCAGAACCCCAGCTGTCCACCTCAGACCAACGGGGGAGTGGACTTGGAGATGTAAGCCATCGGCCACTGATGAATCAACCAGTAAATTATCCTGATGTCAGAATTGTATGGAAACATAAATTTAAACTAGGACCATAAATAAGAAAGCTGCGTCAGCATAAAATACGGCTATAGTTACAAACAGTAACTGAAATTAAAGAGCTAATCCCAAAGAAGCATGTGAATTCAGATTTAAAGACATAATTATAGCAATTGAAGTGATAAAAATATCTAGAAACTAAAGTCATTTTCATTATAAGATGTTATTCGAAGTTAACACAGTACACATGTTAGAGAATATAACACAATATTCCCCTTAAACTAAAACATCTGCTCAAAAGTCAAAAGAACCTCCTGATGTCTTGGTAAGCAGTAAAAGAATTTGCGTTCAAACGTAAATAAATAATAATCATTGTGTAAAATTGTTTGAGACAGAAAAATCATAAGTGTAATTAAATGCATATGAGCATCTGTCTTCCAAAAAATTTCCGTCGGTGAAAATTTAGTTTGAAGCATAACAAACAACACATCGAAATCACTTCAAAGCTCTCAAGTCCGGCTAGAGATGCTTTTAAATCTTTATTGATAAGTGAGTAACCATTATAAAATGAATTGATACAAAATTTAACATGCATTTGGTCATCACTTCAAGTAAAAAATTCAGCAACCTGTTTCCTGGAGTACTTTGAAGGCTTGGGACTCGTAGACTATCCCAGTTCCTAGGCCTGCATATGTAATTCCGGTATGCCACATAAGTTTTCCCATTGCATCTCCAATCCTTCATCACAATCATTCGAATGTCAAAATACTTCAAACCTTACTCCATAAGTCAAAAAGCAACAGTACAGTTCACGAAACATAATGCGACACTATTATTCTACGAGTTTAACGGATATGCTCTTTACACCGACATTCAATAGAAATCAAGCATTCATTTATGTTATATAATTGAAGTGCAGTGTAGTGCGATGAAATGGATGCCACTGTAAAATTATTTTATATTGCCAGCGCACGTCTTATTTTATCTTAATTGGAATGTCAAAATACTTCAAACCTTACTCCATAAGTTGAAAAGCAACAAATTCACGAAACATAATGCGACACTATTATTCTACGAGTTTAACCGGTATGCTCTTTACACCGACATCCAATAGAAATCAAGCATTCTTTTACGTCATATAATTAAAGAGCGGTGTAGTGCGATAAATTGGATGCCACGGTAAAATTATTTTACATCGTCAGTGCACACGCACGTCCTATTTTCTCTTATTATACAATTATTATAATATATAATATTTTAAAAACATTACCACCACTTAATATAATTAAATAAGATATATTGTTTAATTACTTTGATATCATTGATTGATTGATTGATTAATCTGAAAAAGACAACATAGAAAGTTGGAAACAAAATCAACAGGAAAAAGTGGAATCAATAAGCTTATGATCCAAAATTCTAAATGCAATCACACAGCGAAAGAACACAAATCAGAATAGCAACTGAATTGATCTCGAAAAAATGCATATTCAAAAAAAAAAATCATGCGATAGAGAAGAACGAGATCACATACGCTACGGCGGAGAATTCCGGCCTCGGCCTTCCGATGAAGGAGGAGGCGACGAATGCCGATGTAATTAGGATCAGCGTCGGGAGTGAGAGGTTGAAGTAGACAGCAGAATAGGTCTGGATCTGAAATCTTGTTAGTATCTTCTTTGATTTCGTTGTTGTGTTTTTGTTCGCCGTCGTTGACGGTGGCGGTGTTGTGCTCCTCCGCCATGGTGGTGTTGTATTAAGAAGCGTTCATCGGAGAGTGGTGGTCGGAGCAGAATCTCCAGAGAGAGTTGAAAGTTATATGGAGACTATACACAAAGTGGTGATCGGTGAAGAAATCGTGGGAAAATTAATTAAATTGAATAATAGTAATATATTATTCGGAAAATGGAAGAAAAAAAAAATTGGAAATGGGAACTGTGAATTTTGTTTCCTTCTTTTAATTTGTTCATTTATTAATCATTATTACCGAAGTCGAATAAAGTAACTATTTTCCTCACTAGATCGAAGACATTTTAAAGAGTTGAGTAGTTGGTCCAAAATTTAAAATTTCTCGATACTTAATTAAGGGAGAGTGATTAAGAGAGAGTGATCATCAACCGCTTTGCTACACCCTAGTTGCATAGTTGTAGATTTGTGATTGCACTCAATTTAAATCGCTATTTTTTTGACAGAAAAATCTTTTCTTTTTTTTGACAAAACAGAAAAATCCTTTAAAAAGTTCAAAAATATGTTTTTTAACGCAATTTTTTCCCTTTAAAAATCCTTAATATTTTAACATAACTTAATTCAAAATCACTCTCGAAAACTAAACTCTCCAAATTTAACAGAAATATTCAAGATATCTACCGCAATGCAGTATACAACTTTGAAACTTCATGCGACTTTGATCCATGATTTTTCTAGTACGTCTTTTCTTTTCAATCTAATTTTCTTGTATGATAAACAAATATATTCGCATATGTAATTGTAAATACTAATCTGTCAATATATATTTGATCAAATCATAGATACAAAATTTGTATAGGTGATAGGAGTCAAACATTTGATCAAATGTTTAAGATATCACCCAAACATCAATTAATTAAATTACTTAATTTAGTGCATCTTTCTATTTAATTAAATTAATATTCTTTATTATACTGTTTTGTTTTGCTTTTGAATAACAAATTTCATTTTATATATTGACTTAATGAACAATTATCCTCCCTTAACATTAATACAAGCAACTTACAATTCTCAAATTCAAAGCAAATACTCAAAACTAGTCAGCTATAGACTATAGTCTTGGATAGTTAATAAAGAATTTCAGCCTCAAATTTTATCACCGAACATAAAATATAATATTTCTACCAATTAAGTTATGCATCTGTTTGTGATAGTTAATTTCAAGTAAGAAGAGTAAGGTCAAATGAGGAATAAAGATGAAAATAGCATCCTTTCTTTTCACTATAAATAGGATTGTTCAACATAGTTAAATTTGCACATAACATCATACATATAATCCGTACAAATATACACCACTAAATTATAAATACAAAAACAAATAACCTACAAGCAAGTAATCTTATTTCAAAAAGTCATACGTATAGTTTACGTTAGGAGAAATGACGATGTTCATACTACTGTAAATAAGCAAAATACAGGAGCAATCAGTTGCAGTCACCATCTTCATATCTATTTTCCCAGAAGATGAACATGTTTCTAAGACTTCTAACAGATGCAGAAATAAGAATATATCACTTGTTTTGCTTAGCTACAGTTCGTTGAACGGTTGAAACACCATCTACAAATTTTGTCCGGAAAAGAACATTTGCATTGTTGAACATGCCTTCCTTTAGTGACACCACAATAAACTGCAAATTAAAAGAACCAAAAGAAATGAGGTTATTCAACTTCTTGGGTATGGAACTTTTGGTGGGTGACTTTACACGAAAATTTAAATAGTAAAAGAAAATTGATTTGAAAATACTTTTAAAACCAAAAAGAAAACTTAATCTAAACTCGAAATAATGTGTCAAACAAAACATTTTTGTATCTTGTTGATATCATACAAACTCAAGTTTAATGGAGGTTTTTTTTTTTAGAATTGAAAAATCATAAGATTTGCATGAAATAAAGGATATCATGACAAATTACAAACAAAATATCCTCTTACCTGGGAGTGTGGAAAATGATTTTTTATCATCTTCCCTATGTTTTGTGTGTGGCTCAAATCAAGAGCTGCATCAACCTGCAACAGATAATAATAACAGTTAACATTTGGCTAAAGTGATACTCACTGCTTCAAAAGTATAAAATACATGTAGTAATAACACTTTTCCACTAAATGTGATCAGCTATATAAATTGAATGAAGTGTAATTATAATGTCATATTGCGAATCATATATAAGCAAGTAACAATTATTTATAAAAATACTTTATGCACTGTGTATTAACTGTATACACAAATCCAATAGGTGTAACTCTGTTACTGTTATAAGCACACATAAAACTAGTGGGTGAAGAGCCAATGATTGATCCATGCAAATCCAATAGATGAGATTAGATTAGATATTAAAAAAACAATGAATACGCCAGTAAATTTTATGCAATATACAAATCTTAACAGAGAGGACAATTTAATCAAAATACCATTTTCCAGTTAATTAAGATTCTAAGGAAAAAAAAACTACAAGGAAAATCATGTAAACCTTACCTCATCCAAGATGTAAAGTGGAGCAGGTTTAAAAAGAAGCAGTGCCAGAATCAGAGAAAGTGCAAGCAAAGATCGCTGACCTCCACTCAGTTCAGACAATGACTGTTTCCACACACTTCCAAATGCCACACGAACCTCAAGACCATCAAGAAAGCTTTTTCCTTCTGTTGGTTCTAACTTGGCCATTGTGCCCGGTAATAGTGTAGAAAATATTGATCCAAAGTCACTGAAGGAACAGAACAAAATCATTATACAGTATACACATCTATCGTGCAATAGAAAGTATTAAAAAAATAGAATAATATGGCTTTATATCTAGAGAATAATATGACATTGTTAAGAACCAATTTTCCAAAAGCTCAAACTGTTAGATGGTAACTGGTGAATGTATGGCTTTATATCTAAAATAATAGTATGTACTTTCATGCAAGAACCCTTTAGGCTGAAAGTGTGGACATTTCACAAAGTTCAACATATCTTATACTGATATTCAATTTTTTACTTAAAAAAGGTGGGATTGATTCAAGAATCGGCCTCTTAATCAATTGGTCACAAAGGCTCTCATAGTACTCTAAGAACCAATTCAACTACCAAAAAATTTAAACATTTAGTTGAATTTTTATGAATGGTTTTAATACCTTAGCAAATATATTAAGAGACCAAATTACAAGAAAACATAAACTTACCTATTCATATCGTCAAAAAAAAAAAAAAACTTACCTATTCACTTTGATCCAAGTAACATTTAGTGTCTCTTTCTTTTTCTCATCTAGCTCTTCAATAACCTTCTTGATTTTAGACTTGTCATTCTAGACAAAAGAAGAATAGATTGAGCATTTAAGCAAGAAAGGTAGAAAATGTTGAAATAGATTAAAAATACCTCAATTATATTTTTCTTTGACAACAAGTCATTGTACTCATCTTCTGCCTTCTCAAACATTGCCATTACTTTCTTGTTCACCCTTTTCTCAAGCCTTGATTGTGGAAAACAAAAACAAAAAAGTGTCACCGCAGTAAATGAGGGGGATATGTAATTATAGTTGCACACAAAATGGTAACGCTAAATAAATTATATGATTAAGGCAACACACCCAGATTGTTCAGCCTGAAGCTTCTCAAGGTCTTCCCTTGCTTTACGAGGATCACGAGAAGCAAAATCATAATCAGTCCCACTTTTACCAAACAACTGTTTTTCAGAAGCAATCCATGCATGCTTCTCTATCAATTTATCCACCCTCACAGAGCAGTCTTTCTGTTCCATCTCCATTCGTTTTACCTAGAACAAAATAGAATGAGGATATTGCTCTTTGGCACATTAGTACTAAGGGTATTGTATAGACAATGGCAGTTAAATTATTACCTCGTTTTCCATCCTCTTCCTTTCAAGATTACTCTCACTAAGTTTATGTTCAAGTTTTTTCTGCTCTTTAACAATGCCACTGATTTCCTTGTCACACTGCTTCATTTTCTGACGAACTGCATTCAGCTCTGCCTGAACTTCATCAAGACTATTCCTTGCAGCAGCAACCTACATCATGGAGGTTTGAGGACAAAATTCTTTCTTTTGAGAAAGATATCAAATCAAAATAATTAACTATGCTTACTGTGACTTTTTGTTCTTCTACTTCTGAGGAAAGATTACTGATCTGTGTTTTCATTGATGCTAATTGATTCTCCAAGGATGCTTGCTCCTGGATAACAGCTTCCATTTCCATTACAAGCCTCTCCTTTTCATTATCATGTCCCTAAACCAGCAAGCAACCCAATTAATTATCGCAATGAATGCAGTGACTATTTACTTGCCTGTTAACTTTATTTTCTTTAGATTATTATATAATTTCCTTCACGTTGTTATTCAACAAAACTTGTAAACCATATCTCTGAATCTTGACTTAATATTAGGACAGCATGAATTTTTTTGCTTAATAGTTAATACTTGATTGTCCAATCTAAATCAGCGTTCTTTAATATTAGTTTACACAAACACCCGGACAAGTTTAGATGTTAACTCACAAGTTTGACAACCATTAGTGCAACTACCTGATCATCACATTACCCAAACCGATATAAATTCTTCGGATTGATTTGGATTGGGTTTATGAAAGAAAAAAAAATATTAAAACTGAACCAAACCAACCATTGAAGAACGTGTCGGTCAATTGGGTCATATAAGCAGAACAATTCTTTCATTTTTACACAGCCAAAACATTATAAAGAATATTAAATGATAAGATAAGCAGAAAAATTCTATAATATGTCAAATATAATGTTATTTACTAAACTTAGACGCAATAATATGTGAATAAATAAAATTAAATAGTTTACATCAGGTTCGTATGTTTGAGATTCAAAGTCTGTTACCGGTTGGACCCTATCGCATAAAATTCTCAACCAAACATCACAATTTATTTTGGGTTGTGGGTTGGGTCAGGATTGCCTAATATTCAACTGTTATAATTTTATAAATAAGTTCATATGAATTGTGATATGTCAAAAAATAGTAAAAAATAAATTCTACTATTCAAGTATACCTTTAGGTCTTTTGAAGATGACTGCATTTGGGATTTAATCGACTTTATCTTTTTCTCTAAACCTTTTAGCCTACTTTCTCGATTATTGTCATGTTCTTTGATTGATTTCTCAAGTGATGAAACAGTCTTGACACAGTTTTCATATAAAAGTTGCTTTTCTTTGACTGCAGATTTTGCTTCTTCAAGTTCTTGCTCAATCTTTTTAACTAATTCTCCAAGCTACAAAGAGAAACGAAATGGGGGTAAAAGGGAGTGGGTAAAGATAGGTAAATAACAATAACATGGAGAAAAACAATACTGCAGCTACATAAAATCAAGGTGAAGAAATGAGTAAATACCTTATGATGCTCGTTTTGCTCAGCTCTGCTCTGAAACAATGAAAGATCATATGACTTAAGTTCTAACTGTGCTTTGAGGTCTTTAAATTTTTTCTGAAGAGGAAGAAGCTCTGTGATCTGTAAATGAAGATACAAAGACCAAAAAGACGTATCAGATTGAGATTATCTAAAAGTTTTCCCGACTCACAAACTATTCTAAAAGTAAGTTTCCATGTCATATTAATAAACAGGTGTTTAGGGACTACCTTTGCCTCAATCTTTGATAACCTACTTTGATGCACTGAAAGTTTTGACTCAGCTTCAGCCACAGCATGAAGTTGCCTCAATAGATCACCACTTCCCCTGTTACAACAAGCCCATCACAACATACCGAAAAGCGTATACAACATAATATCATTAGATACAAACATTCAATAACTAAGTGACTGCATCACTTGGTGCATGTTTGGTATCACAGAGACTTTGCCAAAATCACAGCGAGCCACCGCGATTTTGCAAAGCTACAAAGTGTAGTTTCTGAAAATCATGGTGACACACAGTGATATCAAACATTTAGTAGAGAATAGAGCCTGGAAAGTAAAATATATGTTTTCAAAATACTCTGTGATCTCTGGTCACAGTCTATTGGTCAGAGAATAAGAGAGATATGCATACTTCCGGCTTCCCCCGGTCAGAAGACCACTTGGCTGAAAAATATCTCCTTCAAGAGTGACACTTGTGGTGCGAATATTACTAAATGCCACCTATTAGACATCCAACAAAAGACAAGCCAAATTGAGCATCTATATAGGTGGGTGAGAATCAAACATATGCCAAATTAGACAATAAAAAAGAGGAGTGCCACAGTGGAAACAAAACAAGACATAACTTTTACTTTGCATTTATGATAGTATAAAAGACACCAATAGTTAAAAAGGATAATTTTGTAAAATATATAGTATTTATTAATATGTGTGTAGCAACCTTAAATGACATTCAATTTTGAAATAGAGAGTATATTGTACTGCATTAGGTCGATATATACACTAAGAAAAATACAAGACATGACATGATGAACGCCATTTTACACTTTCTTCAAATATGAATGCTATTCCACGCTTTATTTTCTTTTATTCATTTGGACCTCTTGAACTAACTAACCTAACTAAACCTTATTCCTGACTACTTTGACTATCCTTTGCTCAACTCTTTTATCCAATTTATCCAACAGTCACCAAATATTTCTACATAAAAACAACCGATCATAAAGAGGGCAACCAAGTATTATAAAACTCATATCATGGCAAGAATTAGTGAAGGGTTGGACCTATTATAGGTCTATTGTAGGTGGCCTTATCTTGCAATTAAGTTATTCAGTTATTGTTAGACCCTGATAAAGAAATTATAAATACATGATGAGGAAATGCACCTAAAGTTCAACACGCAGATACCATTAATGAGGGGTTTACACCTCAATGTAAATTTTCGGATAAATATAACTCTGCAGGAAAAACAGGTGTAGCTTGTTACCTCCTTTGCAGCATTGATAGTTTTGCAAACAAAGGTTGAGCCAAAGACAAATTCCATTGCTTTCTAGAACAAACAGGATATTTAATCAGAAAAAATCAAGTTAAAATTAATTTCAAATCAAATTAAATTAAATTAATCTATAAACATCAAAATGAATAAAAAAAATTCCAGACTGCTGATCAAGACAGCTAGCAATATATATATACACAATATAAACTGGAGAAAAAGATACTCAAAACAAATTAAACGACATGGAAAATGATTTCAGTAACCATGTCAGCATCAGATACCATAAAACAAATAAAAGATAAAAAAACTTTTTAAATATGTGAGGTAAATTTTATTTTAATATATAAATTGTAATTCAAAGAAGCAAACCTTCAATTCTTCTTTGTAACCAACCAAAGAAGGTGCAATTTCGGTAGATACCATAAAATAAAATAAATAATAAATAAAAAACTTTTTAAATATGTGCAGTAAATTTTTTATTGTAACATAAATTGAAATTCAAAGAAGCAGACCTTCAATTCTTCTTCATAACCAATCAAAGAAAGTGCAATTTCGGCATTCTCCTTACCCACCTGCAGTGATATTAACCAAGGTCGGTAAAGCTAATTAAGCAATTGAGATATTAGGTAACAGAAAATAAAATACAGATGAAAAATTGCAGTCACCTACCAATTTAGCAGCGGCTTTTTGAACTTGTGAGTCAACAACCCTGGATTGTATTTTGTTCAAAGGTATAATTGTCACTCTTCTTCTAAGATTGCCATTCTGTAGTAGCTGTTTTCCGGTACTTTCCGTGTCAACTACAACATTGTACAACTTTCCACCAGCTGTAACCTGAAAAGGGTCATATTCAAGTCATTAGTGTCAGAATTTTCACATATAAATTCAGATATAAGTTAATACGCTGTCAACCTCTAAAGCAGTCGCTGTGGAACTATCTTTCACTTTGATGAGTTTTGCAACAACACCCTTCACCTTTGACCTATCGAAGTTCTTGATGGGATCACGGTATGAAAATTCAACATTAGCCAGGTATGCTGAAATGTTGCGTATTTCGTCCTTCAACTTTTGCACACAATCCCTCTCAGATTCACGCTCCTGGAAGTCATTTTTAAAGAATTTTAATGAAAAGTTTTCTTAAAATATTGAAAAGAATCTAACAGAAGAGAAACCAATCAAACCTTTTGCAAAGCTTCCATCTCACCCTCTTTATAAGAAAGAGACTCCAATCCTGTTTTGATATTTTCAACGTCCTTCCTTCTAGCTCTGAGCTCATTTTCCACAGAAGTAGCTTCATCCTGTTTTGACTTTAATTGATTTTTTTTCTCTTTCAGTTCCTTTTCACAATGGCTAATTTTGGTTTTCAGCTGTTTTAATTCTGTTTCAGCACTCCCGACTGCTATCTTTGCATCACCTAGTTGATCCTCTAAGCATTTCTCCTCGTTACCACTGCTCTTGCCAGCTAAAACGCCCTATTAATAGTTTTGAGCAGTAGGATAAATAAAACATCCCAATAAAATAATAGAGACCCACAGATAGACAACATTAACCCAAGCCAGCACATGCTTCCTTTACCTGGTATTCCTTTTCATGCTCCTCCAGGCTCTTTGAGAGCTCCTCAACTTTATTTTTTAAATCAGCAGCCCCTTCTTCGGCCTTTTTAATGGCAGAGGCCTTCTCTTGTACAGATTGCTTCAATTCTTCAATATTTTTAACAATCTTCAAAATATCAAGGTTTGAAATCCAAATATCAGGTTCAAAGAAATGGAAAATATTTAAACATAAGCAGCATATACATTTTTTAAAAAGACAGCAATATTTTTGAAATTGAGCAAAGATTGAATCCAATCGCTAACATACTTTTTCTTTGTTGACTTCTTCACTCCTGAGAGTGTCTTCTTTATTATTTAATACAGATGTTTCCTTCACAAGACTCTGGGAAAGTGCATCAACCTTATCTGACAGAGATTTCATTTCCCCACCCATGCTTGCTTCCTTCTCAGCAGTCAACTGAGCTATCTTAGTCTCCATTTCTTTTACATCCACCATAGTAGTCTTAGCAATGTCATCAATCTCAGCTATCTTTGCTTTTACTTGTTCCACCTCAGAAGTAGCATTGTCTTTAATAGTCTCTGCTTGAACATACTCAAAAGCGACACAGAATCTTCTCAGTCTATCCAACTCGGCATTGCAATTAGCCCATTGCATGTACTGCGTCCTTTCTTTCCTTAACTTATCCAAAGCTGGAAGTATCTCCTGATCAAGAAGCTTGTTGATCTCATCAACTTTACTCTGCTTCTTCTCAAGAGTTTTAAGAGCAGCCTCTTTCTTTGTTTCGTACATTCTTGTCCCAGCAGCTTCCTCAAGCATAGACAATATCTCTGGCGGTTTCATATTTAAAACCTTAGTAATCCTCCCTTGCATTATAAGGAAATGAGGATTGTTAACATTTAGTTGCACGGAATGGAAAAGGTTTTGAACTTGACTAGGCTGTGCAAGTTTCCCATTTATCAAATATTTGTTCCTCCCTCCAACCACAATCTGCATTGCACTCCATCACATCACATAAAACAAAAAAATGAGACAGTAAACCAAATCAAGCACAAACTAAACCTAAAACCCATAACACTTTATATTTTTATTTAAACTATGTAACTATTCAATAGAGTAAAGTAACCTAAATCTATCTATAAATAATAAATAAATAAAATTAAAACAAAAAATTGCAAACACAAAACTTAATCTCACTTGAAAAACAACACTTGGACAATGATCTATGTCGCACTAACACTTCATAAGAAAGGTGGTATCCATTGTTTAACACATGTTTGATTCATGTTAGTTTCTAATACCATTCATGTTAGTCTCTAATACCACACAACACCAACAAATATGGTTATCTCTGCAGCACTGACACTTCTAATCAAAGGCGTGTGTCTAACATGTATCAGTGTCAACACCAACAAATGTTATTTTATTGAAACTACGAAGCACAGACACTTCTCAGATTAGGTGTGTCCCGGTGTCAGACACGCGGTACCGACACAGACACTTACAATTACATTGAATTATATCATTTTCTTAAATTTTTCTCCGTGTCAGTGCTTCATAGGAGCTACTAAACTCAAAACCCACAATTCAATTTCATCAAAATGACATAAAAATGAAAACTTTAAATTCAAAAATAAAAATAAAAACCTGTCTAGTTACAGTAATCTCAGAATGGCCTTCATATCCAAGAGGACTACGACTTCTTTCAGAATTATCAAACACAATCGAAACAGTAGCTTTAGTAATTCCCGCTTGACCTTGCTTATAAACAAGCTCTTGAAGATTCGAAGCACGAACCTGTTGCAAGTTAGTGATTCCGAGCACAAAACAAATCGAATCGAGAATATTCGATTTACCAGAACCGTTCAAACCGGTGATAGCGTTGAAGAAACGATCAAATCCAGGAACAACGGTTCGTGTAGCGTAGGATTTGAAACCTTCTAAGCAGATTTCCTTGATGTACATGGTGGAAATGGAATTGGTTTGGGGGAAATGGTTGAGGGAAGGGTTTTGGAGATCGAAACCCTAAACGGCAGCGTTTTGGTGGTGAACGTTTGAGGAGAGTGTTGCTGAGAGAGAGAGAATTTGAAGTTTGAAATTTGTGTGAGTTAATTTAAGTTGAGTTGTAAAAAGCGGGAAATTTTCGTTGATATCAAAACGACGGTGTTTAGTGTTTAGTTTTGGTGTTACGTTTGGGTGAGTTTGAGAAGAAATGAGTGAAAGAAATGATTTGTTTGGGTGAGTTTGAGAGAGAAACTAAAAGGAATGAAAATGAATAGAAATTAAAATAGTATATTTTTTGTTGAGACCAAAATATTCACTGCCGAATGCAGTGATTAATCACTCACTATATTACGGTTTATTTAAGAATAGAAAAAAAAAATAAAAATTGGGAGACATAAGCTTAATTTGAAAAATTAAAAATTAAAAGAAAATTTTGAACTCTTAATATTACGGTTTATTTTCCACTTTTTGAGCAAGTATTATGTAACTGAGGTTCTTTCGTCATATTTTTTTTCTTTGTTTCAACGGCTCATCATGTGCAATAGAGCGATTATGCTAATTTTTAATATATGTTGGTGTCTCTTCCTCATTTGTGTATATTTTATGTTTAATTTCTCTAACATTCTTCAATATTTCCAAATCACAAGCAACATTGAGATTTATTTCAGCATTAGTAATAATAGCATTTGAATAATCTTGAACATGGTCATTCTCTGTCACTGCATCACTCAAAGAGTCAAACAATACACATAATAATATGTATCATTCTTGTTCCACTATTTGTTTTTCAACTTGGTTATCAATCAAATTGGTAACTTGCATCTCTATCAGACCTACACCTCTTTCAGCACTGATACTTGGTAATATCACCTCCTTCTGAACATCTTCAACGTGTGGATCAATAATATTACGATGTTTGGGTTATTTAGGTTGAGTATTGTCCCCGACACAATCTCCGATCACTTTGAAATGACTTTATCTGTGATATGTTTACTATGTCCAATATCTTTCTAAATCAATTTTTCTTCCACACAGTTATATCTTCGAATATTGTCCAAAAAGTGACCAATTATGTTACAAGATAACAAAGAATTTTTCATACTATACATCAACATTAAATTTAAAGGTATATTCTTCCCTTTTTTTTACAATATATCCTTCCATTCCTACAAAAGAAAAATTAAGTAAAAACTCTAAAATGTCACCATCCACCAAAATCCTAACAAAACAAAAAACAAAGTAATAAAAATAAACTTATTTGTTGTGGCTACTCTCAAACAATGAGTCAATGACAAGAAAGCATAAAGAGGAGGAGTTTTCCAAGCACAGGTTAGAATATTCATTCATACTAATGGAGTTTTGGAAGTTAAACTATAGAAAAAACAACAAAGATCATTCCATCATGCATTTCTTAATCCTTATATTGCACCATTACCACAAACCTATTTACGTAAATCACTAAAACAAAATGGGCTCTGAGAAAGTAGGAGGAGATATTTTGAAAGTAGAACCAAAACCCAACAATGGTTTTGCTTCAAAAGCTGTTGATTTGTTGGAAAAGCTTATTGTGAAGTTGTTTTATGATTCTTCAGTTCCTCATCATTGGCTTGCTGGTAATTTTGCTCCTGTTAAAGATGAGACCCCTCCTGTTAAGGATCTTCCTGTTAAAGGGTACCTTCCGGTTAGTGAAAATGGTTACATTTGTGTTTCATCTGTTGGTGTTTGTCATGACTCATGAGCTTGAAGTGGAAGACCCAGATAAAAAATTAACAGAATTTAGATGATCAGAGAAAAAAGAATTGATTTTGATACATTAATCTAGTGTGTGTTTAAGATGTCCCTGTGAGCTTAGCTCAATTGCATCGATAGAGATATCGTATTTTATATGCAGAGGCCGAAGTTCAAACACCAGACACCCCACTTATTCATCTTAAGGGTGGAATTTCTAGTCACGCCCAACATAGGAAATTGGTGCCGAGAGGATTTTTCGAAATACAGGCTTGAAGTTATTATCAATTATAGAGGCAAAATCAATTATAATCTAAAATCTACAAACATACCAAAAGAATTTTAAGCTTTTTGAGTCACTTTTGTCACTCTTAAAAGTGAATCCAAACATGCACATAGTTGAAGCTTATTACACAAGCATGAATTCATGTTTCACTCATCATTTAAAAAGTTTGATTTTTTTATAGTTGTTTTTGTTAAGTATTGTTGTCAAACTTATTTATTGAGACCTTTCTATGCTATGTGAATATTAAAGCAGCTGTAAGGCAAGGAATATAAGTCTTAATATCAGGTCTTGCTAGTCATCACATACCATTTGATGTGTATTGCAGGATTGCTTGAATGGAGAATTTGTTAGAGTAGGACCCAATTCGAGGTTTGCGCCCGTGGCTGGATATCACTGGTAAAGTTTGTCCCATTTTTTGTATACTTTAAACAGTATATTACGAAATCTTTTACCAATCTTGGAAAATACATATCTAGGCGATCCATACAGTTTATCGGTATATCAATATTTATTTATCCGTATTTAATTTCTATGGTAAGGTTTGGTATATATGTGAAGCTTTTTTAGATTCTGAACAAAAAATGTATTCATAATGTCGAGTTTTATGCTCATACGGTGCTTTCCCTATGTTTTTGCAGGTTTGACGGAGATGGGTGCGTGATATTGTGTTTTCAATAACTATAACAATTTCATAATTTTGGTATGTATGTAGTCTTTGAATGTTGATCTATATATCAATTAATTGCAGAATGATTCATGGTTTGCGTATCAAAGATGGCAAAGCCACATATGTTTCCCGCTTTGTGAAAACTTCTCGTTTTAAACAAGAAGAATTCTTTGGAGGCTCTAAATTTATGAAGGTATATAAAGAAAGTAAAAGTATAGAAGCTTAGTGAAGAATATACTAGTGAACAGAAATGTTTGTTTTATACTTGCAAGATAAACGCGTCGTCTTGTATTATGCCATTTTCAGATTGGAGATCTCAAAGGTCTCTTTGGACTGTTAATGGTTAACATGGAAATGTTGCGAGCTAAACTGAAAGTACTGGACGTTTCTTATGGACATGGAACAGGTAATTTGTGCTATGTAATTTTTTGTCAAATTCAAGCCCTTAGGATATGAAACTAACTTGTTCTCATACTCCTATGCCTACCAGCTAATACAGCTTTTGTATATCACCATCAGAAGCTTCTAGCACTCTCAGAAGGAGACAAACCTTGTGAGTACTTTTTCTTTCGGTCCGGTTTTTAAATCATAGTTGATTCATAATTTTATCAGTGTTCGACTAGCTATAATTGTATTTACCTCTTTTACTATGATAATGAAGTAGTCCCATTTTAAATTTTGCAGATGCTATTAAAGTTTTTGAAGATGGTGATTTGCAGACACTTGGCCTGCTAGATTATGACAAGAGATTGGACCATAACTTCACTGCTCATCCGAAAGTTGACCCAGTTACTGGTGAAGCCGTCTTTATATAAGTGATTTAGTTGAGTGATATTATGATATAATGGCATAGTAATTCCATTCCAACAAATAAATTTTATATTTGCAGGAGAGATGTTTACATTTGGATATTCACATACACCACCATATATCACATACCGAGTAATTTCAAAGGATGGTTTTATGCATGATCCTGTTCCCATAACAATATCAGATCCAATCATGATGCATGACTTTGCCATCACAGAGAATTATTCGATATTTATGGATCTTCCTCTGTACTTTAGGCCAAAGGTATTGTAGGTGTTCTGTTCATATGATCCGACTAAAGATTAGCTTATTAATTATATTGTTTAACTATACCAAGCTTGGTTTATTTTTGTTAGTTGTATCACTTGATGGAAATTAAATGAATCTTGAATTGTAAATTAAAATCCATTTTTCAGGAAATGGTGAAGAATAAGACATTGATATTCTCTTTTGATTCAACGAAGAAATCATGTTTTGGTGTCCTACCTCGTTATGCTAAAGATGATAAGCTCATAAGATGGTTTGAATTACCAAATTGCTTCATATTCCATAATGGTGTGTTTGTTTGCTTTTGATTTTCAATTCATAATAATGTCTATGTTGATTACATTTTACTAACATACAAACCACTGCAAGATAGAATAAGTATAAGAGCAATGAATTATGCTTTGAAATAGAATTGAAGTTATAGAGAACTTAAGAAGTAGTAGAAAGCGCTCAACCAAGAGGGGATGACGCTGATGTGCGAGATGTTGTGGTAGGTAAGGAATTTGGTTTGGATAACCAAGATCTATTATATACGATGAATGAGATTCCAATGAGGGAGTCGAGAGCCAAAGAAGGCCTTCAACTTGTTTTGTCAGGATTATGGGTTAGGGGAAAAAACAAGCTTCACTTTATGCTGTAAATTCTTTAATTC
This sequence comes from Trifolium dubium, assembly GCA_951804385.1. Lineage (NCBI taxonomy): Eukaryota > Viridiplantae > Streptophyta > Magnoliopsida > Fabales > Fabaceae > Trifolium > Trifolium dubium. The sequence goes on along the minus strand of OX638063.1, from coordinate 9,168,855 downwards.
TGATGGACATGCCCATTTTCATCGTTTATATGGCTCTTTCTTTTTTCTTTCTCTAGCCAATGCTTGGGAGGAGGAGGATGAAATTATCTTGATCACATGCCGCCTGGAGAATCCCGATTTGGACATGGTCAATGGGCCCATCAAGGAAAAGCTTGATAATTTGTAAAAAGACTTGTTCTTATATGCAATTTTTCGGAGCAAATTTTAACGAAATTATTCTTTATTTACGGTTATTGTACACTTTCCAGGTATGAAATGAGATTTAACATCAAAACCGGTGAAGCTTCTCAAAAGAAACTATCAGCATCTGCTGTAGATTTCCCTAGGGTGAATGATAACTACACTGGCAGGTTAGCTTATTCTCTCCATGCTGAAAATTAGGGTAGGTCAAATACTGAACTCGTAAACTAGTCTACTTAATTATTAAGATTAAACCAACATAGTTTTAATTTATATACTACTACAACACATATATACAAGTAATGAACTAGTCGATGGATGCATTTTTACCAGTACTAATGTAGTAGATCACATCAGAACTCTGCAGTCAAACATGCTTGAAAAAACGTAGTACTGTGAATTGTGATTAGCGACCTAGAAATGGTTTAAGAGAAAAGTAATTAAGTTTAGGCATGTCTACCATAATAACCTGTATATTTACTATTTTCATTTCATCAGGAAACAACAATATGTATATGGAACCATATTAGACAGCAATGCTAAAGTTACCGGGATTATTAAATTTGACTTGCACGCCAAACCAGATTTGGAAAAAACAAAGCTTGAAGTTGGAGGAAATGTTCAAGGTCTCTATGACTTGGGATCAGGAAGGTTTGGCTCGGAAGCTGTTTTTGTTCCACGCATCCCTGGCACTGATTCTGAAGAAGATGATGGATACTTGATCTTTTTTGTACATGATGAGAATATCAGGTACACTTTCCTCTGAATACATCAAGCAATGAATTATATGAAATTAATTGATATGCATTGTTAGTGTAAAATTATTTTACACTAATGACCAATCACAATTGGCCAAGAATCAAGATAACAAACAATTAGAAAACTGTATAATATGATGTGATTGAATATCAGTGCATATCCTTTAATCTCGTATTTTTCTATGCACGATTTTTAATATTCGAAATCAATGAGTATATATGCATGTTATGATCAGTGTAAATCAGGGATAGTTCTCTATCTTGAATACTGCAGGAAATCATTCGTGCACGTCATAGATGCAAAAACAATGTCAGCAGATCCAATTGCAGTTGTAGAATTGCCTCAAAGAGTTCCATATGGTTTCCATGCTTTCTTTGTGACTGAGGTTTGTGTTACTTCATAAAACTTAGTATTTCTATTTGCAGTTATTACCAATTTTTCTGTATTAAAAGTTGCTTAATTTTAATGCATATTTCATGTTTTGTGGTTCTCTTTACAGGACCAACTGCAAGAACAGGCTAAATTGTAAACATGTGGATAGAGTTTCCATTTTATTATTTGCAAAGTGAACAAAACAGAATGAATCATCATGACATGCTGTCATGTGTCGGTTTTTGTATATTTATTTTGATTTGATTTTTAGTAAAGGTTTTAGCAGTTTTAGACAGTTTGGAGCTGAAGAATTGAAAAAAAATCAATGGTTATGTTAATTCAGCATTGTGGCACAAATTTTCGTCCAGATTGAGCATTGGCTATTGACTTCAACAACTTATCACGATTTTGTGTGCGCCAAACCTGGAAAGTTGAATTGAAGGAAGCATCGTGTCACGATATTTGGCATTGTGTCACGATATTTGTCATCGTGGCACAATTTTTACGTTAGAACATCCCCTTGTCTCGAAAAGAAAGAAGATTTTGAAGCAAAAAATTCATAGTTGATCCTAACAACTTATCTAATGATTCTTTCTTTTAATCTAGTTATTTGTGTTATAGCAATGAGTAGTAAGTTTTCATTGATTAGGTCTGAGATGAACTTGTATCAAGTTGTTTGAACCATGTGAATGTATAAACTTGATCCAATGTAATTACAATTCTGGTTGTATTTGTTCTTAATGCTTTTTGTATCTTGATCAAATATAAATTCTACTCAAATTTCAATTTACTTTCGGCATTAACAACAAGTTATTTTTCGCATACATGTTTAAAATATTATATTTAGTTCATTTACTAAAATTTAATTTTTATAATATGAGAAAAATTCAATAAAAAAAATTTTAAACAGCAAAATTCAAGATAAAAATACCAAAAATTATAATCTAAAAAATCAAAATTTGAACTTATTTTACGCATTTTTTTAATTTTTGGTACATCAGAAATATTACGCAATTTTTTCTATGATTCTCTTTAAACACATGTAAAACAAAAACGAAGTTCATAAATCTTAACTCAACTGATAGAAAATAACGAAAATGTTAGATCAAACGTCTATAATCGGATTCGAAGTCTAGTCACTTTACTTTATGTGTGAGTTTTTTAACGACTTATCATTTGTCTATGTATATAAAAAAAAGTCTAATATCTAGAACTTAAAACTACAATAAAAATGAAGTAAAAAACAAACTTTGTGGTTTTTCTCAAACAACGACAAAAAAGCACAAAGAGGAGCACATTTCAAAGCACACATTAGAATCTTGATACTATCATAACCACGTGGCAGTTGCAACTCCACAATGGATTTGGAAGTTAAACCATACAATAACACAACAAAGATCAATTCTTCACGCATTCTTAATCCTTATATTGCACAATTATCACAAACCCATTTACGTAAATCACTAAAACAAAATGGGTTCTGAGAAAGTAGGAGGAGATATTTTGAAAGTAGAACCAAAACCCAGTAATGGTTTTACTTCAAAAGCTGTTGATTTGTTGGAGAAGATTATTGTGAAGTTGTTTTATGACTCTTCAGTTCCTCATCATTGGCTTGCTGGTAATTTTGCACCTGTTAAAGATGAGACACCTCCTGTTAAGGATCTTCCTGTTAATGGGCACCTTCCGGTTAGTGAAAATGGTTGTTTTGTGTTTTTTTATCTGTTGGGGTGTTTTTGTCTTTTTTTTTTTTACTTCTATTGAGTTTGAAGTGGAAGACCCTGATAAGGAATTAACAGAATTTAGATGATTAGAGAAAAAAGAATTGATTTTGATACACTGGTAATCTATAGTGTGTGTTTGGTTTTCTGGTAGTGAAAGTTGATATTTGATTGAAATGATTTTGTTGAACTGTTTTTATTTTGATAAAAGTAAGTTTAAGATAAAATAGATTTTAGTTTTTGAAATTGGTATCCGGCCTAAGGACTGACTAATGTGGAGGACCAATCCCACGGTCCATTAGTAGAGAGGATTCCAAATTCCAAACTGAGACCTTGAGAGGTGTACACTCCGAGGTCTTAAGCCTATGCCACCAGGTCAACCCCTGGGGTGGGTTGATAAAATAGATTTATGTTTGGATATGTTCACGTGAAAGTTACTTGAACAAGAAATTTGAGTGTAAATTTCACTTTTGGAGATAAAAATTATGTTTGGAAATTTAGTTCAATTGTTTGAAGATTTTATGACTGAAAAATATTGAAAATTGAAAGCCAAAATTAAGAATTCTAGCCAGCTATAACAAAGATAAGAAAACTTACAGCCAGTCTATCTTTCAGTCAGTTCTCTGATTATTATAGTTTTTTTTTGTGAACTCAAAGATTTCCTGATGCAATTCTATTTAAGGAGGTGTCGGGTGCTAAATTCAAGAACCTATTCCAGTGCGAATTTGAACTGTGATTTACTATGTTGTGGGAGACTAGCCCTTTTAGAGCAGTATCGCGTCTTGCTGCTCATTACTTATCATTTTATGTGTATCGCAGGATTGCTTGAACGGAGAGTTTGTTAGGGTGGGACCTAATCCGAAGTTTGCTCCCGTGGCTGGATATCACTGGTAAAGTCTGTCCCCTTTTTTTTGAATGCTTTAAACCATACATTATACGATCTTTCACCAATCTTGGTGGAAAATACATATCTCGGTGATCCATGTAGCTTTTCAGTATATCGATTTTTCTATATCCGGAATTTGAAGTTTTATGCTCATGGTGCTTTCCCTCTGTTTCTGCAGGTTTGACGGAGATGGGTGCGTGATATTGTGTTTTCAGTAACTATAACAAGTTCATAATTTTGGTGTGTAGTATTTGAATGTTGATCTATGTATCAATTAATTGCAGAATGATTCATGGTTTGCGTATCAAAGATGGAAAAGCTTCATATGTTTCCCGCTTTGTGCAAACATCTCGTCTTAAACAAGAAGAATTCTTTGGAGGCTCTAAATTTATGAAGGTATATAAAGAAATTAAAAGTATAGAAGCTTAGTGAAGACTGAAGAATATACTAGTGAATAGAAATGTTTGTTTTATACTTGCAAGATAAATGCGTCTTCTTGTATGCCTTTTTCAGATTGGAGATCTCAAAGGTCTCTTTGGACTGTTAATGGTTAACATGCAAATATTGCGAGCTAAATTGAAAGTAGTGGACCTTTCTTATGGACATGGAACAGGTAACTTGTGCTATGTAATTTTTTGTCAAATTCAAGCTCTTAGGATTTATTTATTTTATATTTAGCAACTTGTTCAGTACAACTCAAGTATATTTCATAATGTTTTGTAATTCATGTCCAATTTGAAGATTACATTTGTGTTTTATTAAGTATTGACTTTCATTCTGTACTTACAATCTGGGTCCTATACGACAAAGAAGTTTTTTATTCCTTTCTCAGCTTTTAACTGGGAATACTAATCTCATACACGTTATGACTTGAAGATATGAAACTAACTTGTGCTCATACTCCCAACAGCTAACACAGCTCTTGTATATCACCATCAGAAGCTTCTCGCTCTCTCAGAAGGAGACAAACCTTGTGAGTACTTTTCCTTTTTGTTTACTTATAGGAAAGATATATACTTGTTAGTTATACCTGAAATGCTGTCAATAAATTAGAACCTAATGGTTAAAAAGATTCATCATGTTCAGGTGTATCATTCGGCCATTATGATCTTAAGCAACACATTTTTTCCTCATCTCTCATGAATATAGAAACTTCAGTCTAAATAGTGACTTAATTGCAATGTTTTGAAAACCGGACCAAATCAGCTGGTCGAACCCTAAACCAGCCAGTTCGCCGGTTGGTCGAACCCTGAGGTCTCACTGGTTTGATCTCCGGTCCATTTTTAAAACAGTAAATTCATAGTTGTATCACAGTGTTTGACCAGCTATAATTTTATTCACCTCTTCTAGTACAGTTCTGAAGTAGGCGCGTTTTAAATTTTGCAGATGCTATTAAAGTTTTTGAAGACGGTGATTTGCAGACACTTGGCTTGCTAGATTATGACAGGAGATTGGGCCATAACTTTACTGCTCATCCAAAAGTTGACCCAATTACTGGTAAATCCATCTTTACATAACTGATTGAGTTGAGTGATGCAATGATATAGTAATTCCAATCCAACAAATAACTTTTCTATTTGCAGGGGAGATGTTTACATTTGGATATTCGCATACACCGCCATATATCACATACCGAGTAATTTCAAAGGATGGTTTTATGAATGATCCTGTTCCCATAACAGTATCAGATCCAATCATGATGCATGACTTTGCCATCACAGAGAATTATTCAATATTTATGGATCTTCCTCTGTACTTTAGGCCAAAGGTATTGTAGGTGTTCTGTTCATATGATCGGACTAAAGCTTACTTTATTAATTATATCGTTCAACTATGCCAAGCTTGGTTTTGAAATTCTTAAACTGATTTTGTTTATTTTTGTTACATGTATCACTTGTTTAAAATTATATGAATCTTGAATTATGAATTGAAAACCATTTTTCAGGAAATGGTGAAGAATAAGACATTGATATTCTCTTTTGATCCAACCAAGAAAGCACGTTTTGGTGTCCTACCTCGCTATGCTAAAGATGACAAGCTCATAAGATGGTTTGAATTACCAAACTGCTTCATATTCCATAATGGTATGTTTGTTTGCTTTTGTTTCTTCTTAATTCCCCATTCTTTTGATTTTCAATTCATAGTAACGACAAAGTTGAACACATTTTACTAACATGCAAACCATTGCAAGATAGAATAAGAGCAATGAATTATGCTTATAGGTTAGGGAAAAAAACAAGCTTCAATCTGTGCTGTAAATTCTTTACTTCTGATGGACATGCCCATTTTCATCTTTTACATGACTCGTTTTTCTTTCTCTAGCCAATGCTTGGGAAGAGGAGGATGAAATTGTCTTGATCACGTGCCGCCTGGAGAATCCAGATTTGGACATGATTAACGGGCCTGTCAAGAAAAAGCTTGATAATTTCTCAAATGAGCTGTAAAAGACTCGTTCTTATATGCAATTTTTTGGATCAAATTTTATCGACCGCTATTGAATATTTACAGTTATTGAACTCTTTCCAGGTATGAAATGAGATTTAACATCAAAACCGGTGAAGCTTCTCAAAAGAAACTATCGGCATCTGCTGTAGATTTCCCTAGGGTGAATGAAAGCTACACTGGCAGGTTAGCATATTCTCTCCATGTGAAAATTAGGACTGAACTTGTAAATTAGTCTAATTGATCATTAGGGTTGAACCAACATAGTTTTCTAGTCTATATACCTACTACAACACATGTAAACACTAATGAATATTAGTCAATGGATGCGTTTTTACCAATACTAATGCACAGATCACATCAGAACTCTGCAGTCAAACGTTCTTGAGAAAATGTATTACTAGGATTAGCGACCTCCTAGAAATGTTTAGAATTATATTGTCCCGCGCTTGACCATAGATGTTGATCGCGTCAAAGTTTAAGACGAGAACCAAGTCATAAACCCAAAAAAGTTGAATGACATTTGAAAATATTATGGGAAGCATAAGCTAAATAATATTATGTGATGATTATACATCAATACACAGGAATAATAGTCCAATATTCGAAAATGAGTGTTATAGTGCTACAATACATGCTTTCCTAATTGTGTTTTAAGAGAAAATTAATTAAGTTTATCCATGCCTACCACATAGTGTGTATGGAACCACATATTTACTATTTTCATTTCATCAGGAAACAACAATATGTATATGGAACCACATTAGACAGCATTGCTAAAGTTACTGGGGTTATTAAATTTGATTTGCACGCCAAACCGGATTTGGGAAAAACTAAGCTTGAAGTTGGAGGAAATGTTCAAGGTCTCTATGACTTGGGACCAGGAAGGTTTGGCTCGGAGGCTGTTTTTGTTCCACGCGTCCCTGGCACTGATTCTGAAGAAGATGATGGATACTTGATCTTATTTGTACATGATGAGAATATCGGGTATCACTTTCCTCTGAACACATCAAGCAACAAATTACATGAAATTTTAATCTTGTTTTAATTAATAGAATAAAACTAAACACGGTTATAAACTTGAATACTGCAGGAAATCATTCGTGCACGTCATAGATGCAAAAACAATGTCAGCAGATCCTGTTGCAGTCGTAGAATTGCCTCAAAGAGTTCCATATGGTTTCCATGCTTTCTTTGTGACTGAGGTTTGTGTTACTTCATAAAACTTATTTGTATTTGCAGTTCTTACCACTTTTTCTGTATCAAAAGTTGCTTAATTTTAAATGCATATTTCATGTTACAGGACCAACTGCAAGAACAGGTTAAATTGTAAACATGTGGAGAACCTCATTGCACTTCACTGCCTCAATCTCAATCTGTGTACACATCTTTCTACAAACTATATAGTATTTGTTTGTATTTTCTACAATGGAATAGAGCTTCCATTTTACTACTTGCAAAGTGAGCAAAACAGAAAGAATCATACATACTTATTACTATATCTTCTTCCATTTTATTATTTGCAAAGTGAATAAAATAGAATGAATGATACATACATACATGTTCCTATATCTTCTTTATCTATATATGAGATATTCTTGAGGATTTTATTTATTGCATCTTTTTCTTGGCAATTTTTTTATTTTTTATTTTTTTTTGGGTTTTGTAACCTTGGCTAGAAGGCAATTTAATTCATATCACATGTCCAACTCTATTATTATTTTGGTAAAACAAAGTGTTCTCACACCAGCTCATTTTTCAAACTCCTTGAAAGTCAATATGTATGATATCATTTCTTCGATATTATGAGTGAAAATACTCCTGTTTGAGAATCAACGATGAATACATAGTGTGACTTAAGTCTTACCATAATAATTATTTAAAATTCATATAAATATAATTGTGAAATTTTAATGAATTTAAATTTGTCGAAAAAATAAAATTGAGTATTGTTTTTTTTTTTTTGTGAATTTCATTTTTTAATGATGAATAAGTGGGTGTAATGTTCATACCAACTGAATTAAGTTTACAACGAAAAATTTGAGTATTGATAATCAAACTAAGGCTTAAATGCAGTTTTGACCCTCCTATTTTGACAAATTCGGAATTTCAACCCTTCTATTTTAAAACTCGGAATTTCAACCCCCTATTTTAGATTTTTCAGAATTTTTTTACTCCAATCACATTTGACTTATTTTGGCTTATGTGACAATGATAATGTGTATGTTATATTTATTTTTGACACATGTGCATTAATTATCTTTATCCACTTAATTATTTTCTTTAAAAATTACAAGAAAATTATAAAAAAAATGCCATAAAGTTAGGGAAAACATTATAAAAAAATATAAATAAATAAAAATACTAGAAAATCATGAAAAATTTTATAAATTAATTACTATAAAAATCAAGAAAAATACTAGAAAACAATAAAAATACCATAAAAATCAATTAAAAATTTATGGTATTTTTTTGTTTTCCTAGTGATTTATTATTAAAAAGCTATAAATTCATGACTTTTAATTATTTTTTATAGTGATTTATTGATAGATTTTTTTTAAATAATTTTTTCCTTAATTTTATGGCTTTTTTGAAAAAAATTAGTAATTTTTAAAGAAAATAATTAGATTGATAAAGATAATGCACATGTGTCAAAAAAAACAAAAGATAACATACACATTATCATTGTCACATAAGCAAAAAAAAGTCAAATGTGATTGGGTGAAAAAATTATGAAAAATCTAAAATAAGGGGGTTGAAATTCCAAGTTTTAAAATCAAGGATTTTAAATTCCGAATTCGTCAAAATAGGAGGGTCAAAATTGCATTTAAGCCTTAAACTAATATTGACATACTCTTATTAATATTAACACCTAATTAAAGATATATAGATTTTCTTTTCTTTTAAATTATCATTTTTCTTACAAAAACTAAATTATGATAATATTCTTAAGTTGGACAACCCAAGATTTAAAGAAAGTATCTATCATCATGATAATATTCTTTTATGATGAAATTTATTATCATAGACTTTAGTTAAGTTGCAAAAATAAATGTGGAGTTGTTTCCAACAAAAAATAAAAATAAAAAATGTCAAGTTGCCAGTGTTGAAGGCAGCCTATTATTATTAGACACTAAACGACACCGACTTCAGTTGGCAAAATAGTAAGTTTTTGACTTCAAATCATCATTTGTTTGTCTCATTTTGCCCTTAAAATTTTCATATTAATTCATTGGTTCCTCATTAAAATAATATAAATTAAATTTTTGCAAGAAAAATGTTTATAATATATTAAACATATCTGTAAAAAATTATAATTTTTTTAAAATGTATATTTGAAGTTCACTTAATAACAAAGATTAATATTGTTAATTATATAAAAAAAAGATTAACATTGTTAAGGAAAAATATTATGGTACTAAAGTCGAAAATTATTTTAATACTAAATATTTTTTATTGGGTACCATAATACAAAATTTTCTAAAAGATTAAAAATATATTTTACTCTAAACTTTATAACACATTTATTTATTTTAGATATTTTGGGTACAAATTTTTTATTTTCATTAATTTTTTAAAACAAAAACTCATAAGCACTTTCACTAGAAAATGAACCATTGAAGCAAATCAAATGTGGATTGTTGTGGCTGCGCTTGTTGACTGTTTTGTGTTTTTATCTTAACTCTGATGTTTAGAGAAATGTGTTTGATAATTTAAAGTTTTTTTCTTTCTATATATACATACATAGATGAGATCAAACATTTCAATGTCAAAGAAGAAAACACTAGTTGCATCTTCACAAAACATTCCATTATCTATTTTTAGTACCAACAATGATAATGCATACATAAATATGTATGTTAGGATAACAAAAACCGACATCCACACCGTATTTATACAGTCGGCATCAACATTTTAATATTTACACCCACCTCACAGAATTAGATTTAGAAGGTAGAGTTGTAATACATGTACTATGCTATCTATAATGTACTTGATCAATATTCATATACTATATTCTATAGTATTGTATTGTATTCCTATATGAGATATATGTTCCATTGTTTTGTTTCTTCTAGGTAAATTTTATTTTCTGTCGAAACCAGAGTATCCACAGTCACCTTCTAGCTGAAATTATTTTTGTTGTCTTTAACTATATTTTAAATTTTAATTTCAAGTTACTTTATTTTTTATCTTATTTAAACTTAATCTTATGGTCTAACATCAATTTGTAGGTAACTTGAGATTAAGTGTAATATTTGCACTTGCTGCTTCAATTGTACCACAAATCAGAACAAAAAGAAGTTGGGTCAGAAAATCAAACACACACTAATAAGACCAAATACAAAATTGGAAATTAAGATAAATTGGACTAATATGAGGTAATTTGTTTATTAATGTTTTTTTAATGAATACACATCTGGTTATGTAGAAATGAATATTACATAATTCAATTTCAATACAAACAATCTTATATATAGGAACTAAATTAAAACAATAAAAAAGAAAATTAATATAAATTTTGTTTTGTTTTGTTTTAATGCAGTATGAGTAGTAGCAGGTTAAACTCCTTGGGAAGGTACCGTGGTAAACAAGTTTTCACCATTAGGACTAATTGTATCCATTATGACAAACCCATTTGTGTAAAGATCAAATCTTTCCAACACAGAGAAGGGATTGTGAAGGTGGAACCAAAACCCAGAAAAGGTTTCACTTCAAAAGCTGTTGATTTGTTGGAGAAGCTTGTTGTGAATTTTTTTTATGATTCTTCACTTTCTCATCACTGGTTTGCTGGTAATTTTGCACCTGTTGAAGATGAGACACCTCCTATTAAGGACCTTCCTGTTAAAGGGTACCTTCCGGTTAGTTTAATCGGTTCTTTTGATACGCAAATTTGATATTAAACTTCGACAACAATTTAAGTGGTTAACTATGTTTGTTAGATGGTTAATATATTGAATATAACAAGGTGTATTAACCGTCCACTGAATATAATTAATCATGATTTTCAAATCTTCGAATATATTTGAAGATCGTGTTTTATGATGTTTAAAATTGTGATCAATTGTGTAGAGTGGATGGTTAATGAGTTGTGGCATCTTATTATATTCATTAGGTTTGTCACTCATCATCACTAACCATTTCAACTCTATGGCAGGATTGCTTGAATGGAGCGTTTCTCAGGGTGGGACCCAATCCGAAGTTTTCTCCGGTGGCTGGATATCATTGGTAAATAATTTACACTGACAATGTATAACCTTTAATCTCTATTGGTTATCAGTGCACTGAATTTCATTTTCATATAGTTTCTTTTTATAGGAAGGTTTCATATTTAAGTTTATCTCGACTCATGCAATGCTTTTGATTTCTACTTTTGCAGGTTCGATGGAGATGGGTGCGCGATTCTCTTCCTTTATACAAAATTGCAAAGATATACTATTACTGTTAAAGAATATTATTAACACAAGATTATAATTTTGGTATCAACGAATTGCAGAATGATTCATGGTTTGCGCATCAAAGATGGAAAAGCTACATATGTTTCCCGTTTCGTGAGAACTTCTCGTCTTAAACAAGAAGAATACTTCGGAGGCTCTAAATTTATGAAGGTACGAAAAGAAAGTTAAAAGTATAGAAGCTGACATAGTGAAGAAAAATACACTAATGATAAACAAAATTTGATTCTATGCTTCTTGTATGTCATTTTCAGATTGCAGATGTCAAGGGTATACTTGGACTTTTAATGGTTATCATACAAATATTGAGAGAAAAATTGAAAGTACTTGATGTTACTTATGGAACCGGAACAGGTAACTTGTGCAACAAGTAATTTTTCTCCAAATCAAAATCCTATTTATTTATTTTTTACATTCTGCATTTTTTTCAGTACAATCAAATAGTGTTTCATAATATTTTTTCATGTTGTACCATTTCAGCTAATACAGGTCTTGTATATCATAATGGGAATCTTCTAGCACTCTCAGAACGCGACAAACCTTGTGAGTACTTTTCCTTTGTTTTATTTTTATGAAAGATATAAACTTGTTGATCATATATGAAATGCCATCGACTAAATCGAACAAAGTGGTTAAAGAATTAGTTGGATTCATGTGAATTGTGTATTCTAAGTAGTTTTATTTTAACTTTTGCAGATGCTATTGAAGTTTTTGAAGATGGTGATTTGCATACACTTGGAATGCTAGATTATGACAAGAGATTGGACCATTATTTCACTGCTCATCCAAAACTTGATCCTTTTACTGGTAAATCCACCATCTTCAAATAAGTGATTAAGATGATTGATTTGATGGAAGAGTCATATGCAGCACCGACACTTCAGGTTGATAGCATGTCTGGTGTCTGATATGTGCCTGAAACCGACACATTTTATTAGATTTACCTTTGATCACTTTTAATACTGTTATTTATGTGTCAGTGTCGTGTCATGTCTAGTGTTTGTGTATGTATGAGTGCTTCATATTCATTCTCATTTGAACAAATAAATATCTTGTGTGCATGATGTAGGGGAGATGTTCACATTTGGATATTCACAAACACCGCCATATATCACATACAGAGTAATTTCAAAGGATGGTTATATGCATGATCCTGTTCCCATAACAATATCAGATCCCATCATGATTCATGACTTTGCCATAACCGAGAATTACGCAATTTTTATGGATCTTCCTGTGTACTTTAGGCCAAAGGTATTGCAGGTTTTTCTGTTAATATAATTGGACTAAAGATTATGGAAATTAAATGAATCTTGAATTGTTAATTTGAATTCCATTTTTTTCAGGAAATGGTGAAGAATAATAAACTCGTATTCTCTTTCGATTCAACCAAGAAAGCTCGTTTCGGTGTCCTACCTCGCTATGCTAAAGATGATAAGCTCATTAGATGGTTTGAATTACCAAATTGCTTCATATTCCATAATGGTGTGTTTATTTGCTTCTGTTTCATCTTATCTTAATATAATATGATGTTTGATGCATAAGTTAGAATGCCAAATTAAGATTCAATTTGTTCTTGAAATTCATTAATTCTGATTAACTTGTTCACTGTAACCTTTTTATATGACTTTTTTTTCCGTTAGCTAATGCTTGGGAGGAAGACGATGAAGTTGTTTTGATCACATGCCGAGTGAAGAATCCAGATTTGGACAGGATCTGCGAGAATATCAAGGATAAGCTTGAAAACTTCTCAAATGAGCTGTAAAAAGACTTGTTCTTATTTGTAATTTTTTGAAGCAAATTTTACACAATGTTATTCTATGTCTACGCATATTGAACAATTTGAATGAACTCTTTCCAGGTATGAAATGAGGTTTAACATGAAAACCGGTAAAGCTTCTCAAAAGAAACTATCAACATTTTCTGTAGATTTTCCTAGGGTAAATGAATGCTACACTGGCAGGTAAACTTATTCTTATTCTTTCTAGTGTTATTTAATAGAGGCTTTAGCAGCGCTATATTGTAGCAGAATTTGAACAAATCACTATTATCATGCGATACATTATTTAGTACACAAATGTTAGGAAACAGAAGTATTTTGACTTCATCAGGAAACAGAAGTATGTATATGGAACCAAATTAGACAGCGCTTCAACCGGGATTATTAAATTTGATTTGAATGCCGAACCTGATTTTGGAAAAACAAAGCATGAAGTTGGAGGAAATATTCAAGGTCTCTATGACTTGGGACCAGGAACATTTAGCTCTGACGCTATTTATGTCCCTCGTGTCCCTGGAACTGATTCGGAAGAAGACGATGGATACTTGATATTTTTCGTACATGATGAAAATACAAGGTATCAAACTCTCTATATTTATGACTACGACATGGTTTAGTTTTATTTTTTTGAGATTTTTTGCTAATAGAGGTGAGATTAAACTACAATACTGCAGGAAATCATCCGTGCACGTCATAGATGCAAAAACACTGTCAGCTGATCCTATTGCAGTTGTAGAATTGCCTCAAAGAGTTCCATATAGTTTCCATTCCTGCTTTCTGACAGAGGTTTGTGTAACTTCATATTGATCTTAATTAACACTTCTTGACATTTTCTTTAGAAAAAAATGAATTCATGAATATAGTTTATTCTGTTCTATATCAGATAGTGTAGAATTAGGAGGTTGAATATATTTAAGCATTAATTTGCTTCTCATTTGATTCCTTTTAGTTCAAGTGCATTCTGTTAATTGTTTTTTTCATGGCTCTCTTCATAGGAACAACTGCAAGAACAAGCCAAACTTTAATTTTGTTGACAGCCACACTGTACAGCGCTGCGTCAATGTGTGTACACGTCATTTTAGCGATTGTTGGATATTGTTTGGATATTTTATGATGAAATAAAGTTCGCATTCTGTTATACAAGTAGTAGTTACTCAAGTAGATCGATAATATCGTATCGTATTGCGGGAGTTGTACAACTGTACAAGTTAGTTATACTAATTAGTTGTTCGCCTTTATGTACCTTGATGTAATTCATTCGCTAATTATTAATATAATTTCCATTTTACCTTTTCTTATTATTCTGTTAAGTAATACAGTACTAGTCAATGGTTTGGTTACACTATTAAGTTCTGACTAAACATGTCTTATCAAAAGTTAGTAAAATCAGTAGCTTATATTACATTGCTAAAATGAAAAGCAAAAATATATTAAAAGTTTATTTATGAGATGAAGTTTGACTTGAGGTCCGTTTCTTATAAATTAAAGAGTCAAGTAAGTTTTTCATCCTTAAAAATATAGCGAATTTTGACTTTAAAAATATAAACGAATGTTTTCGTTTTTCTGACATTTCCATTTTCATTTATGGTTCATAATGACCAGTTTATGTAGTCATTATATCAAAAGTAATATCACTTTTACTAAGTAAACTCTACTTTTTCTTTTGTTTTCTTAAAAATAGTGATAAAGTAATAATTAGACGGTAGAATTGAAAAATATTTTATTAGAAATTGAAAAACGACATTCATTTTAAAACAAAATATTTGAAGTAAAATGATACTCATTTATTTTTGGCACTTGTACATGGTAACAAATTTTAGACTTTTTTTTAAGCGAACAATTTTAGACATAATAATACTAATACCATACTCTTTGGTTACATAACTGCAACATTACACTAGTAAAAAACCTGTGCGATCTACGAGTCGCATGATATTACCGTAATTATACAAAAGTTAATTATATTAATAACATTGTAAAATATCTTTAAAGATATATAGTAAATGAAAAAATTAATATTAACATCATTTTTTATTAAATTAATTAATAAGTAATCATTTGTTAAATATTAACAACGTGCCCGTTGCATTTTTTTTTTGAAGAAACCAAAGAAAATTAAATTAAATCAAGCACAAGGAGTGCTTAGGGATAAGAGTTCGTACAAAATAGTCAAAACAACAATACAAAATCAAGAGACAAAGATACCCATACAAGCTTTTGGATCTAACAACCAAAGATTAAGATCATAATGAAAGTCTTTTTTCCTTGCCTTAAGCCACCACCAGACACAGACTTTAATAGTGAAGAGTAACTTGTCAACAGAAGTGACCTTATCATTAAAAACGCGATCATTACAAGCTTTCCAAATGGACCATATGGAGGCTAACCAAATCGCACGAAGAGAAGTCCTAACATCTTTGCAAAAACCATGAGCCCCACAGAATTGAGATACCGCCATAGTAGCATTGTCAGGAGGAACCCAAGAGATCTCCAACTAAGAGGTGATACCACTCCAGACTGCCCCACAATCAGGATACCTGAGAAATAGATGATGTATATCTTCAATAGCATCACAACCAGCCGAACACAAAAGAGAATCTTGACGTAAGCAACCACGAGAAAAAAGATTGAACTGTGTGGGCAACCTATCCAACAAAAACCGCCAAGTAAAAATTGAGACCTTGGATGGTACGAGCCTATTCCAGATAATGTCACGATGCGGTGCAACCTCTGCAGGAGTCAGATGAGACAACAAGTGATAAGCACCACCAACAGAGTAACCTGAAGAAGGGTCTGGACGCCACTCCCACTTATCACGAGAACCAACCTACAACACAACATTAGCGACAAGAGAACAACATGCCTCCCACAACAGCTCCTCCCACTGTAGTAAACGTCTCCTCCACCTCCACCCATCCCCACTTAACCCCCAACCACGCCTACAAATCTCAGCCACCGTCACATCCTTATCTAAGCTCAAAACAAACAAACGACTATAGAGAGACATCAAAGGACGACCCTCCAGCCAATTATCCTTCCAAAAAGAAGTCCCTTCACCATCCCCTATCTTCTTTACAACATTATCACCAAACCACCGCCCAACCCCCACTCCACTCCCAAACCCGTTGCATATTTTATTTACCTGTCTTTGCATAATCAATATTTATATGTACTGGTTTGAGATGTTTAAAAATATGAATTGATATGAGAAAGTCAATATAATAAATTTAAAAAATTCATTATTATATTTTTAAAATATATTAATATATTGTTTATATGCAAAACACAATTATATGTTATCACTTTGCCCGTTGTGGATTTTATGTACCAGAATGAGATGCATAAAACTTTGCCCGTTGTGGGTTTTATGTATCAGAATGAGATGCATAAAAAATGTACTAATATGAGAAAGTTGATATGATAAAATAAGTTTAAAACGCATTATTGTTTTCAAAATATTAATTTAGTGTAGTGTCTCTTCAAAAAAAATTAATTTAGATGATCCAAATTTGTTTTCCTAACATTTTGCGCATTTACTACCAAAATGATGCACGGGTCTGTTAATTATTAATATTTAAATAAAGTCAATAAAATAAAATTTTGAAAATTTATAAATATATATTTTGAACTGTTGTTTTAATAAAATATTTGTATTTCATCCCGTTATAGATTTTATATTTTTATATATGTAAATACAATTTGTTATATTTCATATATTTTTATAGGTGATAGAGACTCATCTTATCATATTTTTATAAGATAGATGATTTATATTTAAATATTAAATTAAAAGAGCAAAAATAAAAAAAATTAGAAAAGAAAATAAATTACTTAAAAATTGAAAAATGAGAGAGAGAGAGAGAGAGAGAGAGAGAGAGAGAGTAATAAATAATAATAAAAAGTAAGAGAGAAGAGTGGTGAAAAGAAAAATAATAAAAAATAAAAAAAGTAAGAAAGAGAATAAAATAAAATAATAAAAAAGGATAATGAAGAGTGATTTAATACATAAGGGTAAAAAATTTGGAACTTCATTAAAATTTATGAGAGTAAATAAGAAATTTTGATAGTCATTATCTTTATTACAGTAGTAGTAGATAGTAGACTAGCTAGTTGTTTCAACATTTTTAGTCATGGCATTGACTCATCATATTCTAAGAAAAAACGCAAAAAAAAAGTTACTTATTCAATTTTTTTACACAAAAGTTAATTCATGTAACCGTGTGTGATTTTCACGCACCAATCAAAATGACTCATGTAAAAGTTTGTTTGAAAGAAACAAACACCATCACAGTGATGACCACGGTAATTTCATACCCAAAAACAAGAGACTATAAATAACAACTTTGACCCGTGTATTTGATTTTAAAACTAAACAACTTAAGAGCAATTGACTAGAACAACTTGGGCTATTCTGTCTAATACTCTCTCTGTCTCTAAATATAAGATCATGTTTAATCATTGCACGTACGCCAATGCATAATTTTGATCACAAATATCTTTAACTATCTAATAGTAAAAATTATAAAAACTTGATATTTTGAAAGTACTCATAAAAACAAATCAAACAAGATCTTATATACTAATATATTTACATCTATGTATTATTAAAAAAATACGGTCAAAACATGATAAGTGAATAGTGCAATTTTGTCAAACAAGATCTTATAAAAAATGGACGGAAGGAGTATTTTTTTTAGATCAAACCAACCCATTAATTAATCACTTATCTTTATTGATTTTTTTATTTTTATTAGTTTTATACAGTATATATGGGTCATGTTATATACTAATCATGTTAGCACGTGTCATAAAGATACATGTTAAACTATCTAAAAGTAAAAATATAATAATGTTTAAAGATTAAAATATATTTTAGTACACATACAAAATAATAAAATTGTTATGAATTCATGTACACAAAGCATAATGATTAGAGATCAAATCCTGTCATGAACGTTTTGCCTAATAATTTGACATTTTCTGCTAGTTGAGCGATAATTTCTAGACAATAAAACAAAACATTCAATATTTATCTCAACTAGGTTGGTTACTTTTCCACTGCTTTACATTTGGACAACATATTTCAAACAGGTTCCTTCAAGAATCGGATCTTCATTTTCTGGATCGAAATCCTGAAGGTAGACACCTCGTAAACAATCTCATCAATCGCACACAAGCATACAGGTATGATATAATTTTATGTAATTTTTCATTTTTTTTGTATCATGCGATGGAACATAAGTTACAACAATTTTTTTATTTGGCTTAACTCAGGCCAATGGCGCATGATGCTTTCAACCACCCATTTTTTTGGTTCTCACTCGAGAAATTCACATTTCTTGCTGTTGTATGCACTATATCGTCCAACAGGATAACTCGTCCACTTCATGACTTGGAAAATAGGAAAAGACTCATATTTAAAAAAAAAATTTGAAGTACTGAGCTTCCTTATAAGTTTGTAATGGACCTCATATACAATCTACCACCCAACTATACGTTTACGGTTGTCAAGGACCTTGTTAGGCTTGTACGCAATTCGTTTTATCATTGTGAACCGCAAGTTGTGGTTAGTTTTCTGGACTACACATTTGCATAATAATAATAATTATAATTATATTTTCTTTTAAACTTATTAGCTTACTGGTTTTTTGGCTTCTCAGCGTGTGGTTGGCGGAACTGAGGCAGTAGTGTATGATTATTTTGCAAGCAAATTTCCAAGTTTGCTGATTCAAGTGTATGACTGTGTTTGTGGAGACCAATAGTGGAGAAATGCAGATGTTCTTTAAACTTATTTTGAACGCAAACAACTTTGACTTTAGCACAGTTCAAAGAGATGTTTTGACCATGCAAAGAGTTGACTTGCAAGAACTTTTGAAGAAAGGAAAAAGGATACCTTCTTTGCCGTCCATTAACAATTTTTCATATTTGATTTTCACGCACCAATCAAAATGACTCATGTAAAAGTTTGTTTGAAAGAAACAAACACCATCACAGTGATGACCACGGTAATTTCATACCCAAAAACAAGAGACTATAAATAACAACTTTGACCCGTGTATTTGATTTTAAAACTAAACAACTTAAGAGCAATTGACTAGAACAACTTGGGCTATTCTGTCTTATACTCTCTCTGTCTCTAAATATAAAATAATGTTTAATCATTGCACGTACGCCAATGCATAATTTTGATCACAAATATCTTTAACTATCTAATAGTAAAAATTATAAAAACTTGACATTTTGAAAGTACTCATAAAAACAAATCAAACAAGATCTTATATACTAATATATTTACATCTATGTATTATTAAAAAAATACGGTCAAAACATGATAAGTGAATAGTGCAATTTTGTCAAACACGATCTTATAAAAATGGACGGAGGGAGTATTTTTTTTAGATCAAACCAACCCATTAATTAATCACTTATCTTTATTGATCTTCTTATTTTTATTAGTTTTATACAGTATATATGGGTCATGTTATATACTAATCATGTTAGCACGTGTCATAAAGATACATGTTAAACTATCTAAAAGTAAAAATATAATAATGTTTAAAGATTAAAATATATTTTAGTACACATACGAAATAATAAAATTGTTATGAATTCATGTACACAAAGCATAATGATTAGAGATCAAATCCTGTCATGAACGTTTAGCCTAATAATTTGACATTTTCTGTTAGTTGAGCGATAATTTCTAGACAATAAAACAAAACATTCAATATTTATCTCAACTAGGTTGGTTACTTTTCCACTGCTTTACATTTGGACAACATATTTCAAACAGGTTCCTTCAAGAATCGGATCTTCATTTTCTGGATCGAAATCCTGAAGGTAGACACCTCGTAAACAGTCTCATCAATCGCACACAAGCATACAGGTATGATATAATTTTATTTTTCATTTTTTTTGTATCATGCGATGGAACATAAGTTACAACAATTTTTTTATTTGGCTTAACTCAGGCCAATGGCGCATGATGCTCTCAACCACCCATTTTTTTGGTCCTCACTCGAGAAATTCACATTTCTTGCTGTTGTATGCACTATATCGTCCACTTCATGACTTGGAAAATAGGAAAAGACTCATATTTAAAAAAAAAAATTTGGAGTACTGAGCTTTCTTATCAGTTTGTAATGGACCTCATATACAATCTACCACCCAACTATACGTTTACGGTTGTCAAGGACCTTGTTAGGCTTGTACGCAATTCGTTTTATCATTGTGAACCGCAAGTTGTGGTTAGTTTTCTGGACTACACATTTGCATAATAATAATAATAATTATAATTATATTTTCTTTTAAACTTATTAGCTTACTGGTTTTTTGGCTTCTCAGCGTGTGGTTGGCGGAACTGAGGCAGTAGTGTATGATTATTTTGCAAGCAAATTTCCAAGTTTGCTGATTCAAGTGTATGACTGTGTTTGTGGAGACCAACAGTGGAGAAATGCAGATGTTCTAAAAACTTATTTTGAACGCAAACAACTTTGACTTTAGCACAACTCAAAGAGATGTTTTGACCATGCAAAGAGTTGACTTGCAAGAACTTTTGAAGAAAGGAAAAAGGATACCTTCTTTGCCGTCCATTAACAATTTTTCATATTTGATTTTCACGCACCAATCAAAATGACTCATGTAAAAGTTTGTTTGATGAAAGAAACAAACACCATCACAGCGATGACCACAGTAATTTCATACCAAAAAACAAGAGACTATAAATAACAACTTTGACCCGTGTATTTGATTTTAAAACTAAACAACTTAAGAGCAATTGACTAGAACAACTTGGGTTATTCTTTCTAATACTCTCTCTGTCTCTAAATATAAGATCATGTTTAATCATTGCACGTACGCCAATGCATAATTTTGATCACAAATATCTTTAACTATCTAATAGTAAAAATTATAAAAACTTGATATTTTGAAAGTACTCATAAAAACAAATCAAACAAGATCTTATATATTAATATATTTACACCTATGTATTATTAAAAAAATACGGTCAAAACATGATAAGTGAATAGTGCAATTTTGTCAAACAGGATCTTATAAAAATGGACGGAGGGAGTATTTTTTTTAGATCAAACCAACCCATTAATTAATCACTTATCTTTATTGATCTTCTTATTTTTATTAGTTTTATACAGTATATATGGGTCATGTTATATACTAATCATGTTAGCACGTGTCATAGAGATACATGTTAAACTATCTAAAAGTAAAAATATAATAATGTTTAAAGATTAAAATATATTTTAGTACACATACGAAATAATAAAATTGTTATGAATTCATGTACACAAAGCATAATGATTAGAGATCAAATCCCGTCATGAAAATTTTGCCTAATAATTTGACATTTTCTGTTAGTTGAGCGATAATTTCTAGACAATAAAACAAAACATTCAATATTTAAAAAAATTGAATGCGTAAATTCCAATAAAATATTACTACATTTATAAAACACGTGTTAATATTTTTCTTAAGATAACAAATAAGGGGAATGTTATGGTACAATGGAGAAATTATCATGTACCGGTACACTAAACATGTTGACCAATAATTATTTGACATGTGTCATATTATATTATTAATATATAAAATATAAGTGATGACTTGGATAAATGGTACATTTGTATTAGTTAAGTATCAATACACTGAATTTTGGCAAAAGTACCATAGAATTTCCCAACAAACGATGCATAGTTATTTTGTTTCAACATCATTCATGGCTCATGACATTCTAACAAAAAACACATAAATTCATTACAAAAATATATATAAAAAGTTACTTATTACGAGTAAATTTTTTTACTCAATAGTTACTTCTACTTAGTGCAATTTTCTTAAATTAATTCACATCATATATATATTTAATTTAAAAAATTGTAAATGCATTGTTCAAAAACAAAAAAATAAATAAATATTAGTATATGTAATAAAGCAATGACATATTTTCATCCAAATGTGTGTGAATTTCACGCACCAATAAAAAATACTGATTTAAAAGTTTGTTTCAAAGAAAAGAAACAACAACATTGCAGTGAGTGATGATCAAGTAACCATTGAGGGTATATCAGTAATTTAACACCAAGTCTCAGTCCTCACACAACGAAATCAGAGAGAGAGAGAGAGAGAGAGAAGAATCATATTCATTTCACTCTCTCTTCACACACTACAAATCCGTTTCCACTTTATAACTAACTAACAGATTCTTCTTCACTCCCACTACTTATTTTCTCACCTTCAATTTTCCCGAGAAAATTCACAAAACAAAACAACGTTCTCATCTCTGGTTTCTGGTAATAGAAGAAGTATAGAACGTTCTTTTTCTTCTCATTTTTCATTTTTCGTTTTCTACGTTCTTCAATTTACAGTCTTCGTTCATTTTTTCACTACGTTTCTTCTTCAATTTGATGATTTCCTTGTTCTTCGATCTTCGTTAATAAAGTAAAATTAGTATTATATCAAACATCGTAAAGAGCCTACTGTAGTATACTAATATTCACCTTATTATGAAGTTCACTTAGTGAGAGGGCGGTGTTGCACAACTATCATGTTCATCGCCATTAAAGAGTGGAGCTCAAAAATGAAGGGCATGCAGACACCATAAAAAACACAATATATATATATAGAGTGAAACATAAGTCTTACTTTTATAAGCACAATTCAAAGATAATGTGTGTGAAAGTATAGACATAGGATAAAAGAAAGCTCTAAGATTTTGTGGAGTATATTGACACACAAGTTATTCTTGTTGTAAAGTTCACAATTTTCTTTTATTTCTCTCACTCATTTTGCAAATGGAATTGTAAAAGAAGGGGATACCAGAGAAGGCATGAAGTTTACCATGTCACTGGTTTCACCACTATACTTTAACTAACTTAGCCAAGAATGATTTGCCTTTGAAATACAGCATCATAAGTTGGATGAGATTGAGCCCTTCATCTTCACCTGCAATATATATTAGACATGTAAAAATTCAGACAAATTCAACTAAACCAAAAATAACTAAGGGTAATATTAGAAAAATAATTACAACCCGTTGCCGTATGGAGGATCATTTAATACCACCATTTGATTCTCTCTCTTTACCAAAGATGTCACTCTCATGTTTTTCATTTGCCTGTGAATGACATAGTGCTGTAAAGCCATTTCCATCATGGTAACCGATGTTGAAACCCTGTATTTTGTTAATGGACTGTGGCGCATTAGACAAGCGTTGATTCTCATTGTTGGTAACCAATGTAGCACAAATATTGTTGCCTTTTTTTAGAGTGGCCTTAGAATCGTTATGTTCGAGCTTCTTTGTATTGAGAAAGCGACCGCCATTTCCCCTTGCCCTTCTCAAAGCATGTAGGTGACGGGATTCGTGAAGATATGGCTGTAAGAAATGAATGAATTAACGGTGACTATGATCAATTCTACACAAATGGAAAAGCAGTAATACTCATCTATACTAATACTAGAGTCCTAATCTTCATTAAATAAATAATGATAAATGATAAAATAATATAGAAATCATTCCTAGATTGATCTAAAGATACAATTTAGATATTATAAGATATTTTCCATATTTCTTAATTTAAAACTCTTGAGGTGCCTTTTCCAAACTATTTAATCTTTTAGAAAAATTGCTTTTGGATACCAACAAATACACAAATATGATAGTCAAGTATAAAACACAATGAATTTTAATTTTACGGCCATTTTTTCATCATATCTGTGATAATGCTTTAAGGTAGATATCAGACATACCTTTCTAACTTTAATAACTTTCTTTTCAAGCTCAGCCTTAGCGCGCGACTGTCTTCGCCTCATAATACCATGATACTGCTTTGCATTGACATAGACAGGTTCCTCTTCCATTTCAAGTGGCAAAAGCACTCTAGCATGATGCATTTGGTATAGCTGAGGATTCATCTAGCATAATTCTAATAGTTGTTAGGACTCGAAGTTGCGATCATAACAAGTATGCATAGATACATATTTTCCTCCCACCTATCAGCACATATTCTTATATTGCAAATCAATCATAAAAAACATACAATTGTCTGTTTTTAGTTAGTGAATCATATCAATCATGTATTATATCTAGATGAAAATTGTTTCTTTAGTTGGTAAGAAGTGCCGAAAAATGTACCCGAGAAGTATCAACGATAGTATTTTTAAAAATTATTTAAATTATTATCGGATTTTTTGGGGTACGTGTCAGATACTGAGACTCTTCCATCTTTTTAAGTATATGGACTTCACAGATTACACACATATTCACCTCATGAACTAATTTATCATTACAACATATTTGGAGTAATATGCTATGTCCTTGCAAGGAATAAAATAATATGCTGATAGTATCCTAGACACCAAACAAAAAGAAGTAAACAAATTCTCTTTCCAATGAAGAAAATGAGAGTAAGTTCTAGTCTATAGATTCAGAAAGAGAAAAGTTCAAGTGAGATTCACTTTCAAACACATTGCCGTCGCAATATGCTGATAGCATACCATAGCTTGTTGTCCATAAGTAGACAAGAATTGACCAAACTCGGCATTTGAATGAGGGGATGTTAAAACCTGCATGCAATGCAACACATATTGAGGAAGCTTACAATCTTTGATTTTACATCAAAAGATATATAGTTCAAAGTGCAGGGTATGACAGAAGTTTGTCGTGTCTACATAGCTTAGTAAGACATAATGCTAAAGGAGGTCTTAGTGTCTTACAATTGTATGACCATTAAGGTGTTTGTCCATTGTAAATGGAGTTGAGGATTGCGTGTGTATGATGTTTCGGTGCTCCCTGGCAACGTCCTCACCTGAGAACAGTAAGATAATTTTTTCGTGAATATGCATATACATTTCTAATACATGATAAAATAGTTGGATTTAAAAACTCAATTAAGCGCTTATCTTATAAGTGCATATGTATAAGCTATTTCTCTAATAAAAGATGAAATCAAATCAAGTTTTTTCTTATAAGTTGTTTTCATAAGCCATCCTGGAGAAATGAGCAAGCAAATAAGCTAAAAATAGGTTACGAACATGTCATAAGTTGTTTTCATAAGCTCTCTCAAACACTTTCACAAGTGCTTATACCACTAGATAACCTCAAATTTTTTTTTTTTTTTTTTGATATGGCAAATTTTATTCATGAACTCTATAACGAGAAGTACAAGAGAACAAACAAAGAGGGCTCAAACAACACAAGGGAGACCCCCACTAAAACACACCCGAGGGCGGAAACAACCAAAAGAAAAAAAACTAGCCCGCTCCCAAAACATCCCTAGATCAATTACCGATCGATACAACTTCCGGGATTCCAATGCCACTCATAAAACAAACACGAGCCATCTTCAAACGTGCAAGACTCCACTTCCAACTAGTCACTTTAATCGCCTCCACCACCTCCGTCGGATTGAAAGGAATATTCGAAAAAATAGCCTCATTACGTGCCTTCCATAATGACCACAAGGTAGCATGCCAAATGAGGATAAAACCTTTCCGGACCTTTTTGTCCTTCGCTTCATGACGAAGCACTTCCACAAGAACCTTCATATTAGGGGGAACCACAATACCCACTCCCAACCACCTAAAAATCTTATACCATATCCAAGTGACACAAGGGCAATGAAGAAAAAAGTGGATGGAGGATTCAACGGCCGTCAAACACCCAACACAACATCTAGACGCATTGTTTAAAGTGAATTATCAATTTACCATTCAAAATTCGTCATTGAAGACTCAAACACCTCACTTCGAACACAATTAGAATATCATTATTGAGTGAGATTTGTCTATAAGTTTAGCTTAATTATGAACAACCATGGTAAATAAGGGGGGTAAAATGCTTAATTCTATTTCTATACATTGCAAATGGCCCGAAATCATGTCAACTCAATCTATCGAAACGAAAAATTAATACAACTAACACAAGCATGTTAGCTAATTCACAGTTCGAAATTTTTTTCAAAAATAAATAAATAACAAAATACATTATAAACAAGCAAAAGAAGTCGAAATCGGTATCAAAATACAGAAACCTGACCTAACTTATCAGTTACATAAAGTGATGGAGACACCAAAGGTTCAAAATGTGTGACACCATTCATGATTGAACCATTGATCTGATCAGCTGAAGATGATTTGGAGGCATTTTCAAGCCACCAAGGCTGATGAGAGTAAATAGAAGATGGCAACTCACTGTGCTTTACTCCCAATTCATCAGTTTCAGGTTTCCCTGACATCCTTTCACAACTTTTTTTGTTTTTCCTTGGAAACCAAACAAACAAAGATACAACAAATTCCAAATCACAAATACACACAAAAACATAATAAAAATTCCAAAACTATACTACTCCGTCCCAAAATGTAAGAGAAAGTTGGTCAGATAAAGTTAATGTAACTGGATCAAATTATTAACCAGATACATCAATTTTTGTTGAGCAATTTTCTCTTATATTTTGGGACGGATTAATAAACAAGAACATGCTCAAAAGCTAGAAATTTGATTATTATATTGTATGAACTATGAGAACAAAGTGACTAAAAACTCAAAAAACCAAATATACATAATGAAAAGAAAAAAAACTCCATTTCTCATAAAGGAAAACAAAAACAAGCAAATAGAGAAAGACCCTTTACAAAATTGTGGTCAAATTTGAATGAAAGCTATAAATTTAGTGATTTAAAAGCATAAAGTCATAAGCTTTTGAAGAACTTACTGTTGGGAGCTTTGGCTTTCAGAAACTGAATTGCATTGAGGTGGTGAGACACTTTCTCTCTCTTTCTATGGACCATGATGTTAAAGAATTTGAATTGATCATAATATAAGAAAAAGAGAGAAAAATTATTAATTAATGTGATATTAAAAACATTATGAATCTTTATTTTTATTTGTAAGTTTAGTTTAATTGGTAAGGACATCGCACGTTATCTGTAGGGATTAAAGTTCAAATTTTTATACTCTCACTTATTCATTTTTAAAGTTAGACATTCTAGCAACTATTTTTAATATACCGTCTATACACAAAAAAAAAAATGAAATATTAATTATCATTTTGTTAATTTTTTGTTGACTAAAAATGAATAATCATTTTATAATTATAGTTGTTTATCATAAAATTTGAATTTTATCACTTAATTCATATAGTAGACACATAACACGTAATATGAAGAGTTTGAAGTATGAAATTCAATACACTTATTAATTCACCTTAAACGATAAAATTCTTGTCCCTAAACTAATTAAAAACAATCACAAGGTTAAAGTCTTTTTGCAACGGAGGTCGAATTTCAATTTTTACATATAAGATATAAAATGTGTTATTACTATCATTAGAGGTTTTTTACTTAGGACACTTATTTGTCTCTTTATAAT
This sequence comes from Trifolium dubium, assembly GCA_951804385.1. Classification (NCBI taxonomy): domain Eukaryota; kingdom Viridiplantae; phylum Streptophyta; class Magnoliopsida; order Fabales; family Fabaceae; genus Trifolium; species Trifolium dubium. The sequence continues at coordinate 9,140,879 of OX638063.1, read as the reverse complement.
ATTAATGAAAAAATCTTTCAAAAAATAAAAATAATATTAGTGAAATATTAAATTATTTTCTTTATTCATGTTATCATCATTTGTATGAATCTTAGTTGGTTGTTTTTGTTTTGTTGTGAGAAAATGAAAATACAAGAAATATATTTTATTATTTTCTACTTCACGCAAAGGTCTTTGTCCTTGTCTCATGTCTCTCCTTTGGAAGAAAAACAAAACAAAATATGTAACCTTAATTACGTAATTTAATTGAGTGTAATGTAAGAACAATGATGTGTTGACAAAAATGGTCCCTCATAGTCATATCTCATTTTCTTTACTTTATACTTTAGAATGTGACATCAACACAAACATTGTTTAAGAAGTTTGTCAAGCCTTATCTCCTTATGTGGTCCTTATTATAAGAAGAAATTTGCTTTTTAGATACATAAAATATTTGATGTATCTAGTTCATAACATAGTCTAGATACATCAAACATTCTATGTATCTAAAAAGTAATTTTCTTCTTATAATAAGGACCGGAGGAAATATACTATGGAATGATGAATGCTTACATGGATAAGAATAAATAAATAATATTTTAAAATTATGTTTGATTTTCAATTTGGTGTCTAGAAGTAAGTTGTACGATGTTATTATTAATCAATATCTGCTTCATTCATTTAACCACTTCTTTCAATTTGGTGTCTAGAACACTTTAAAAATATGTGCGCACAAAAACGAAAAATAAAGAAAAAGACTAGTAAGGGTGGCGCCATTGAGCATTGCATGTTCTTCATTTCTTACAAAAGTAGGGCAAATCAGAAATTTAAGAAAAAAAGTAGGGCAATTTGGTGTTATTTCTATGTGTCAGGGTCAATATGAAGAAAAAAAATCCTACTTTTGTCATCCAATAGTCCTTTTTTTTACACTATATTAATAATTTCAATAGTCAATAACTTCACTATATTAATAAATGGATAATTATACACTGCACTACTGTATGTTAAAACGAGTCCATATCACATCATGCAGATCCTTCTATACTATGCAAATTTCATAACTGGGGCCATATTATACAAACTGTACATAATACAAGCTCCCTCCCAAGCATCCTTGTGCTTTGCATATTAAGCATTTATTGTGTGCCCAATTTCGACGGGCTTGACAGGGTAAACAAAACTGTCTCAAGCATTTCTGGTCTCACCACATTCCTGCATCTTAGTCATCTGCTTCTATTACCCACTTGCTCCGGCACTGCCTACATTTTGCACTTTGCCCGGCTTTGGTCTGAAGATATACTTTTCATGTATAGCAATGAATCAGTTAAAGATCAGGGAAACATGCCCTCAAGAAACTCGTCTAAGTTATCGTCATCAGTATTGTTATCATCAATTTTATTATCACCGGCTGAAGTCAAAGCCCTCTTTCCTGAAAATACATGTTAAATAAAGTTTAAGCATGTAGCGTCTAATGTCAGGACAAAGAATTTTTAGAGTAGAAAGGATTTTTAAACATTTAAGTTTAACTATTAAAAAGTAAGTCGAGCAGGTAAAAAGTGCTTCCATCATCACCATGCTTAAAAGCTGAATCCATAATTTTATCAACTTCATCATTCAAATTAAAAATAGTTAAAATACATTTTGCTTGAATCTGAACGACTGTTGATATATAGTTAAAACACCTCCCCTCCTAAACTCTTCTATTCCTTCCACTTGTTTCTTCCATTTTTTTCAAAACCCTCCCCCAACAAACTCGCAAAAAAAGCCTAAGAAATGACATCAAGCATAAAAAATGATGTTTTATTGTTAATGCTTTGTATTTTATATTTTCATGAAAAATGGTTAAATTGATGCTTTAGTATTCCTGCAAGCAATATAAACAATGGTGAACTTCAAACCTTTTTGCCTTCGCTCTTCACTTTCTTGGACCTCATCTTGATCATCATCACTCTTTGAACGAGTCCTACAATTGAAAAAATTCAATCTCCATATTTCAGTCAAATCAATTAGTGAAAAATAAGAACTGATTGGGAGCAGCAATGTTCTCACTCCTCACCTCTTTCTTCTATCCTGCTTTTGTTGTCGTTTTTCTAATTGCTCCTTCTCTTTCTGCCTTTTGTAGTTAAGTTTCCATGCACATCTATTGGAAAAAAACCCAATAAATAAATGAAACAAAAATTTGATTTGCCAGACAACCTTCAATTCAAAAAAAATAAAAAAAATAAACACTTAATAATAATGATTTAAAAGGAGAGACTTTCAATTTCAGCCAGAGAGATGAATAACCTCAATTTCTAAAAAGGACTCTCCAAAATAAGCTTTAAATAATAGCAGGCAATTTACAAGTATACATCCTGAACAATGGAGCATATAGCCGATTTATAGTAAATTCAAATCGAAGACAATTACTATCACAAGAATTGCTTTCAAAAGAATCAATCTTAAGTTTGGGAGTGTTATAGCCAACTACTGATTGAAATTACTTTTTGTTCAGATATTGTTATAGAAACAAATTACTAATGTCAAATTACAAAGATAGTACATGGAAATGGATCAATAAATAATATAATAACAAAATAATATTCTTGAGGTAACTACATCTGTCGGTTTCAAAACCAACTTCAATAATACATGAAATCTTAGACTGGTTCTGGATCAGATTCCCTGGAGTAGCATTATCATATTCTCAATGTTGGTTGAAGGTAATTCAAGAAGCCACGGAGAGATTAAGAAAACTTCTAACAGAATCTTACAGAAATGTTTTAACAGTAAGTCACTTATCAAGGCCAGTATATACTGACATTTCCCAAGTGATGTAATCAACCAACGTCCCATGGAATTAACAAAGTTCTTGCATGGACATTGCGAAGCAAACCCTTAAATTTAAATGTGTTCAATCAAACTTCATAAAAAAGTCACATTATATACAATAACCAGAAAAGTGCCAAGTACTTAACAAATATGATGGGGAAGCACTACACATGATTAGATTCGTAGAATGCCGACACAAAAGCTACGGTAAATTTCCAAGTATGCTATTAAAGTAAGTAATGTAAAATGAGGAAATGAAGGGTTGGGTTGGCATTTCAACACACATGATTCATTAAGCTTTTCTTTTGTGAACATGTGATTTGTTATACACTTATACATATACATGTAATATCAACCAATGACTTCTTCATAAAATGATTGATAAATGGTTGATAACTTGATATTAGTCACTTTACAAGAAGAGAAGGATTCGGAAGAAAACAACGGCATGGGTAACAAAAACAACATTAAGTACTAACTCACCTTTCACATGCTACCAATTTAACTAGAGCTTGTTTGTCCTCTCCAGCTTCAAAGTAACAAAAGTTCACCTGTAATATGAAGCAAGTAGATTAAAAGAGTGGAAACACGACGAGATATTCACAAATTATAATTATGCCTCCTCAGCCCTCAAGAAAAGCTTAAGTTACTCATAAAATGATCAATCAAAAATAGTATTTGAGAGAGAAAGAAAAGAGAATCAAATGCTGAAAATCATGTACATCAACTACACCACAAACTCAATTGGTGACTATCGTAACATATAAGTTTTTCCTAATTATCATATTTACATGAAACACTGGAACTATAAACATAAATATCCTAATAAATAGGGACGATGCCCTTGGCCACTAAATAGGGACAGATACATGGATCAACCAATGCAGTTACACTATATCTAGAGCCAGATCTTCAGTAATTAGAATAAGGTCCTTCATAGTGAATTTTCCTAATGTTTTCGTCGGTCTTCACTTTCCCCTTTTTGATTAGGTTATCTTCAATATATCTCCCTCTATAACAGATTAGTCAAATAGATTGATTAATAGTAATGAGAAGAATATCTTACCTCATAGCTTGCTAATCCATCTTTCTCATCGCAATGCTTGTTACCACATATAAACTGGCCTGTAAAATTATATAACACCAATTTTAAAATTGAATAGGATTCTAAATCATATAAAAAATTAAAGACAGCTACTTCTGCAACAATGCAGACAGTATTGGACAAGCAAATGAAAAAAATAAGACTCTATCTTGTGCAAGCATGATCTCAAGAAAAAGTATATATGTCTTGCCGGCGTAAAATTTTAAAATGTCTATCAAGTTCAAAAATTGATTTTTGGAAATGGTTCTAGTTAAAGATGAGATGGAGGCAACTGAATCATAACTAAGCAAAACTAATCGGTGGAAGAATAACCAATACCCTTGCCAGACATGACTTCCTTCTCTGTTCTCCACCTAAGACCAATCTACAAAAATATGCAATCTATCAGCATAAAACTTTTATAGATATAGTCTGCATAAAATGTGATCTTGGGCTAAAAAAAAATCCTCTACACAAACATCTGATAAAAATGAGATAAAATAAAATATTAGAAATTAAGAGATGTCAAAAAAAGAAAGATTACAATTTAACTTAGTAATAAAGAAAACCTAGATAACTTTTTTTTACCAAATCAGATCAAAATATCTGATGGACTACTTCACATATCACAACAGAACAGACCAGAATACAGAAACATAGCATCATATTTGTAAAATTGATGGACAAATTTACAAATCATAAAATAGGTTCACAACTCAGCATACAAAAAGAGCTTAAGTTCAAAATTGATGGGAAAAGTGACAAATCATAAGGTTCAAAATTACTAAAGGGTGCAATATTTAGCAAGCTACCAAGAAAATATTTTAAATGCAATGAGTGATTACCTTACCACTCTTGTATTGTGACATGTCTGCAAGACAGTATCTTAAAAGGACTTAAGGCAACAAGCAAATAAGTAATATTAATGCTAAATTTTGATACAGAGTATAATAGAACACAATAATTTTGCTATATGAATGGACTAAAAACAAAAATAAAAAAATATAAGGACCAAAATTGACATTTTCTAGAAGTGTATATATATATATATATATATATATATATAGTAAATGAATAAAATAAATCATTACTCCTCAATACAAATATTGTTAGTAAAAATTGAAATGTGAAAAGGATACTCCTTAAAAAGCTTGGCATAATAACGCTTCACCAGCCTTTGCTCCCATGATGGATCCAGATCATCTTCCTCTGACCGTATAAATCTTGCAACACATTTGGATGAACAACATTAAATTCTGACATTGAAAGAGACAAGCTGATAGACAGTATTTTTCTAATAATAAAATATATTTGTCCGGAAGTTCTAAAAGGATCTCAAGTAGGGTGGAAAATTTACTCATTCACAATTTCAGTTAAGATGCATAATAGCCCATTTTGCTATTTCTAGGTAAAGAATTGGTTCATAAGAGTACTGAGTACCAAATAAAATGCTCAAAAGATCCTGATTTTTTTCTTATAGCAAAGTCAAATGACTCATGCAAGTTTAGTAGAATGCATGAAATTGTTTTATGATACCAAAAGAAAACCCCAACAAGCTACAAGAGAAGGCTGTTTGGTTTTAAAAACGAAAAATGGAAAGTAAGAATGATAAGTAAAATATAAATGAAAAATAAAATAAAGAGTATTGAGGAATATAGTGAATGAAATTTCCACCAATCTTACATAAGACAAGATAACAAGGTTACCTATATCCCTCTCTTAGTGTGTCTTGGTCTGTTTTAATAGGCAGCTTTAAGGTTGAAGGTTTTTCTTCTTTCCCATAGAAACTAACTGCGGTCACAAAAACTAATTTTAGAAGAATTTATGGGTTGCTTATAATAGTACAGTTAAACAAAATGCACAGTAAGCTGAAATTTTATGGAAATCTGGGATATTTTCTGGCTGTACCAAGATGGTAAAAGGAACTTGAAGCATTTGTAACTGAGCATGATTGAAATTAACTACAATGAGATGAAAACTTCTGTCAAAACAAGACAGGAACGACAAAAGCAAGAAGAAAAAAAAACTCTTTTTTAATGTTAACAACCATAACCTAAAGGTTATTTGAATCAAAATCTCATTATATTATATCTCTCCTCAAACATCTGACATATCACCAAAAATGAAAAACTAAGAGATTTTATCACCAAGCCATAGGAGGAGACCAATTTCGGCATTCCGAGCAAACCCATTACCATATTGTCTCTATTATTATTCAATCATTTTGTTCTTGAATTGGTGGAACTAGCAAAAAAAAAAAACTAAAATCACATGCACAGTTACAAGTAAGGGGTTGTTTGAATTTCCGGACGACTGTAGCCTCCTTCCTTTTCCTTAATGGAGAAGACTGTTCGTCATCCATTTACTCTAGGACATTAAGACAAACCAAATCAATAGCTCAAAATTTGATTAATCTCTTAATTGTCCATTCCCAACAAAAACAAAAAAAAAAGATATCACATCCGAAAAAACAATTAGAATAAGGGTGAAAACAAATGTTAGCATTGTCAGTTTTTCATGCTGAGGGTAAAAATTGAACCCTTTATCTCCTTATCACTTCGCTCCTTATCAACTCTCCCACCTCGGTCACCAAACAATCCATGTATGATGTATCCCTAGTTTGATTCCATTTTTCTTATGTTATTCGCGCTTAATTATTTTCTTTATCAACACATTACCTAAATAATTAAACTCCTAAATCAATTCCAAAGTAGTATTAAAAGATAATACTAGTTATAACAAGCTCAAAAAAATTTCTAAAGCAGAAATTACATCACTATATGACATTTGAATATTTATTTATTTATATTTACCGTAATCGTTTATGAATTTTTTGTGGCGATCGTATGCATTGAGGCCACGAATATGCGCTTGATATTGCCTGAAATTACAATCACAAACAAGTTAGGGTTTATCGAAAAATGAATTAATTAATTGATAAGAGGTAATAAAACGAACTGTTTTCTTTCTTCTTTGTCGAATATTGCTGATTTCAGAGATCCAAATGATGTCATGGTTTCGCCAACACCACCAAGAAGAAGAAGAACCACGACGAATTAGGGTTTATGATTGATTTTTGGGGAAGAACGCTTAAATGGCGTTCATTTTCATTTTTTCGTTCCAGTTTCTCGATTCTTAGAAAAAATACTTTTATTTTTCTATTTGGCTGGTATCCCTGGAATTGACAAAAATGCCCTTTAGTTTTAAGTCAAATTTTTTAAAACGAACGAACAAACAAAAAAAGTGTCTTTCTGTGTACACCTGAAACCTCTGTCACTTGTTCTGAACTACATAGATTACTGACATTTGTCCCTTTCGTCTTCACAAAGCTTCTTCTTCTTCTTTTTCTTTTTCTGTTTCATTATTCATTATAAACATCATCACACATTCACATCACAAACACAAACACACTTTGTTTTTCTTTCTTTCTTTGTTGTAGTTACAACTTGGGTCACTTTGTTTTTCTCACTTTCTCTATCTATCTCCATTTGGGACTCATCAAGTTCGAATTTTTTCTGTTTATTTCCCTTCATTTACTCATAAACCCATCTGGGTTTTATCAGATTCTTATGATCTACTACTATTTGTTATAAAGATTGTTTCTTTTTTGAGGTAAAGTTTCATGTCTACGTCCAATTTTTGTTTGGCTTCTGAGAAAAAAAAAATCGAGAATTTAATGTTGTTTCTTGATTAGATTAGATTAGATTAGATTAGATTATCATGTAATAATATCAAGCATTTTTTTTTTTAATTTAGTTTTAGTCTTTGATGATGAAAGTTACTCTATTAAGTGATGGCCTTTTTGTATAAACAACTTATTTATTTTTTTGTCTTGACCGGGGTATCCACCGCCGAACGCAGTGACTAATCCCTCGCTAGATTGGAGGCATCTCGATGGGTGGGATAGTTGGCCCAAGGATTTAAAGCTGCTCCATACCCAAGGTGAGGATCGAACCCTCGACCCTTGGTTAAGGGAGGATGAACCCAACCGCTCAACCACACCCCTTGGGTTTTTATAAACAACTTATTTGCAGCTTATAATAAACAAACACTTTTCCTTTAAAAAAAAAAACACACTTTTTATGATAGATGCATTATGTATAAGCTTACAAAAGCTATTTTCTTGCTAAAGATAAAATAAAGTTAAATTTTTTATGTGTTTTGAGTTGTTCACATAAGTTATATTGGAGAACTCATGAAAATAAGCTGAATAAAACTTATGAAAATTGTCGTAAGCTATTTTCATAAGTTCTCACAAATTTTTCTTAAGTAGATAAGCTTAAATAAGCTAATTCAAACAAAAGCATATAAATAATGCTTGATAGAAACTAGAAAGAAATAGTTGATTCATTGCATTATCTGCATTTATCTTGGACTAATCTTCCCTTCAAATTATACAGATAGAAAAAAAAAATTGTTTCTGAAGAATTCATTGCTATGGAGTCAGAAGTGGAAGCTGGGGTGAGTAAAACAATAAGAATTTTTTATTTGATTTGATGCTTTTGATTTCTTCTAATGTTTTATGGTATAATATGATATTGGTGCTTAAGTGGCATTTTTTTAATGTCATTTATAATTATTCAGGGTAAACCAATGACAGCATTGAGTGCTCAAGCATGCAAGATATGTGCTGAAGAAGTTGGCAAGACTTATGATGGTGAACCATTCATCGCATGCTATGTTTGTGGTTTTCCTGTTTGTAGGCTATGCTATGAGTATGAAAGGAAGGAGGGGGAACGGTCTTGTCCGCAATGTAAAACCCGGTACAAGAGGCATAAAGGTAAATGAAACCTATAAATGTATGAGATTAATTTTGATTCAGTGTAAAAAGTTTACATTGTCGAATCATATGTCTGACTTTAGAAGTAGTTATGATTAAACTCAAATATTTTTAATGATCTAATAGAACGATTGAATGCAACCACATGTGTCGGTGTCGTGTCACCGTCCCTCGACACACCTTTAATATGGAGTGTTGGTGCTGCATAGCACTGAATAGGAAATTCTATCTCTATAGACCAACTCTAGAAACTAGGACATACATGTGATATTTCCGTTGGTAATCAAACTACTTATTTAATTGATTCTAGGAAGTCCTGCAATTATTGGCGATAGTGAAGAAGATGGAGGTGCTGACTTCGATTATGATTTGGAAAACCAAAACCAAAAGCAAAAGATTTCTGAGCGCATGTTAAGGTGGCAACTGACACTCAGGCGATCAGGAGAGCTTGGCGCTCCAAATTATGATAAGGAATTTTCGCGCAACCATATTCCACGGCTGAGTAGTGGACCAGAGGTCATTAAGTTAGCTTCCTTAATGTTAGTCTTTCTCCACAAATTTCTTGCCTCTCTGAATGAAATTTGTCATGTTTTCAATTTCAGTCGTCTGGAGAGTTTTCTGCAGCTTCACCTGAGAGGCTCTCAATGTCATCTCCTGTAGGTGGTGGGGGGAAGCGCATCCACAATCTTCCATATTCATCCGATGTTAATCAATCTCGTACCTTTCTGCCCTATTTTACTATGCTCATTTTTATTTCTTAAGATAGCTATTTTTCTTTCTTCAACTGTCTGATTATGATATGAGATGCTTCGTTATATTCTTGTGCAGCAAATATGAGGGGTGTGGACGCAGGATTGGGCAATGTAGCGTGGAAAGAAAGAGTTGACGGCTGGAAGATGAAGTCAGAAAAAAGTGGTGCTCCATCAGTGAGCACAGGCCTGGCTGCTTCCGATACTATGGATACCAGATCTGATGTGCTTATTGACGATTCATTGTTGTGAGTATTTTCTTTACTACCTCCGTCGTTTATTATAAGCCCCTTTTGCAATTTTCATATATAAATGTATCTAGTACTAATAAGAAAAGTAGATGGTGTATTTAATGTGTCCATTTTGTATATGGATGATGTTCCTAATTGACCTTTTTATATGAATGTGTTAAACTATGACTTCTCATCTTCTAAGACACTTAGTACCATTAATTAGATTAGGGGTATATTTGGAAAAATTATTAAATGTATGTATCTCGTACTAATATGAAGTAGGATTTACATTTAGGGACACTTTTTTTTCTTCTTCCAAAGAGGGCTTATATATACTATTTAGGGCCACTGTCGGTTATATAAACTTCATAGTTTTCTGTTATTGTTTCACCTAAAATTTCAATAAATTTTTTGTGCCAGAGCTAAGTTTTTTATGTTATGCAGGAATGACCTAGCTCGACAACCTCTTTCCAGGAAGGTTTCTATTCCGTCATCTAGGATTAATCCATATCGCATGGTCATTGTTCTGCGACTGGTTGTCCTTTGCATTTTCTTGCATTATCGAATAACAAATCCAGTGCGCAATGCTCATGCGTTGTGGTTGGTATCAGTTATATGTGAGATTTGGTTCGCCATATCCTGGATATTGGATCAATTCCCTAAGTGGCTTCCTGTCAACCGCGAAACTTATCTCGACAGACTTGCACTTAGGTGCGACCTTTTAAACTTCATCGTTCTTCGCGATTTGTATTTTTTCTTTTTCAATCTGATATTCTTTTAATGCAAAATCGAAATGTGTTGTAGATATGATCGGGAAGGAGAACCGTCTTTGCTAGCGGCTGTTGACATTTTTGTCAGCACTGTCGACCCGTTAAAGGAGCCTCCACTTGTGACTGCAAATACCGTGCTATCTATTCTTGCAGTTGACTACCCTGTGGACAAAGTCTCCTGCTATGTTTCCGACGATGGTGCCGCTATGTTGACATTTGAAGCTCTTGCTGAGACATCAGAGTTTGCGAGAAAATGGGTTCCTTTTACCAAGAAGTATAATATTGAACCCCGTGCACCTGAGTGGTATTTTGCGCAGAAGATTGACTACTTGAAGGATAAGGTTGAAACGTCATTTGTCAAGGATCGTAGAACAATGAAGGTTAGAAGTTGACAGTATGCATTTATGATACATGCATAAGTATTAGATTTCATTAGTGTGTATTTTAATTTTGCTCCCCTTTTACGTTTCGCAGAGAGAATACGAAGAATTTAAAATTCGTATTAATAGACTTGTTGCAAAGGCAACAAAAATTCCCGAAGAAGGGTGGGTAATGCAAGATGGTACACCATGGCCTGGAAATAATGTCAGAGATCATCCGGGAATGATTCAGGTTGGTTAAGTTATTATGATGAAGATGGAATCATACAACCTGTCGATCATTTGTCATTTTTGAAGTCACATATCAATGCTTTTGCCTTCGTAGATAGAGTATATGTCACACTGTTAGAGTGAAAGAAACACAAGTGTAGTGAATTGTTTCTACATATTGTGTAAATTTGTAATCTGTACCAAAGTGCAAATATGTCATTTACTAAGGTTACATTCATTATCTTCTGTAGGTTTTCTTAGGCCAAAGTGGAGGACTTGACACTGACGGCAATGAACTTCCACGTTTAGTCTATGTTTCTCGTGAAAAGCGTCCAGGTTTCCAACATCACAAGAAAGCCGGTGCCATGAATGCACTTGTGAGTGTCATTTTCAATAGACAATGTAGAAGTTACTTATCTCCATAATGTACTTGGACATAGTTATCTCACTGGTCGCCGCTAATCTAACTTTTGCAGGTTCGAGTATCCGGCGTCCTTACTAATGGACCTTTCATATTGAATCTTGATTGTGATCACTACATAAACAATAGCAAGGCAATAAGGGAAGCTATGTGCTTTATGATGGATCCTAATCTTGGTAAACATGTTTGCTATGTCCAGTTTCCGCAAAGGTTTGATGGTATTGATAGGAACGATCGATATGCCAATCGTAATACTGTTTTCTTTGATGTAAGCATCTTAACCATGTTGTACGATTTTGTTGATGTTATCTGATTTTTGTTATTATTTTTTTATTCTTGTGTCCTATATGGTTTTAAATTTGTTGATAAGCAAATGTTAGGATGGTGAAGTGTTACATGTGGTCGACATGGCCGATACCTGAAAATTGTTCAAAATTTTGACGATGACTGACACCACTACCTTTAAGTAAAAGTTCAGGGTCCTCCGCAACTCCATGTCCTTATGGCTGGTATCAAGAGAAAATTAGTATAAGTTTCATTTTAAGGCACTAATATTTGTTTTCCTTGTTTTTTTTGAACCGGCACCAATTTGATCACTATCTCAGTCATGAGGACAAGCATAACCAGAAGCTTCTACTTACGGGGGCGGCACCAATGGTTGTTAGAGTTTCTAACATTTTTTTCAAGCATTGGTCCCTTGTAGAACATATGAGACACTTTCCCACCCTAGAAGCCACACCGTTATGATAACTTATGTTCTTCAAACTTGACACTTTTTGCACAGATAAACTTGAGAGGTTTGGATGGTATTCAAGGTCCTGTTTATGTTGGTACTGGATGTGTCTTCAATAGGACGGCTTTATATGGTAACGAACCTCCTCTGAAACCGAAGCATAAAAAGAAGCGTTCAAAATCTAGTAAGAAAGAATCAGACAAGAAAAAGTCTAGCAAGCATGTTGACCCAACTGTGCCCATCAGCCCCATCTACATTTTGGGGGATATGGAAGGTGGAATAGAAGGTAGGTCTGCGTTCGTTGCATTAATAGTTCCATCATTCAAACTATTTTTCCGTATTTAATATTGTCATTTTCAATTGCTGAAAAGAAATATTGCTTTTTTTCTTTGCTTATATGGAGCATTGTATCTTGTGTTAAAATCTTGTTTACAATGTACACTTTTCCTGATTTTTTTTCAGGCAGTATTGGATTTGATGATGAGAAAACACTACTTACTTCACAAAAGAGCCTTGATATGCTTCAGAAAAGATTCGGTCAGTCAATTGTTTTTGTTGTTTCAACGGAGATGGAGAATGGTGGTGTTCCTGAGTCTGCCAGTCCAGAAACTCTTCTGAAGGAGGCTATTCATGTTATCAGTTGTGGTTATGAGGATAAATCAGAATGGGGAACAGAGGTGCGTTATTATGTCGAATAATATTCTATGTAGCACCGACATTTCAGATCGAAGGTGTGTTTGGTATTTGACACCATCACAAGTGATTTACATTCGATCACTTTTTAATTTTAAATTGTTATTGGTGTCTACATGTCACTGACACTGTGTCAGTGTCGGTGTTCATAGATAATGTTTGCTTTTGTTCTCCGACACATTTTAATACTGTTAATTGAGTAAGTTATTGCCAACATATTGTTCATCTAGTGATTACTTACCCAACAAATTAAACTATAAACAATGATTTCCTTTAACGCTAATTTCAGTCACTTGTGTTTATGTGATTATTTCAAAAACGTAAATCGTTATTTGTTTTCTGTTCCACAGATAGGATGGATTTATGGTTCCGTCACAGAAGATATCCTTACTGGATTTAAGATGCACGCCCGTGGTTGGAGGTCTATATACTGCATGCCTAAGCGGCCAGCATTTAAAGGTTCTGCTCCTATCAATCTTTCGGATCGTCTAAACCAAGTGCTTCGATGGGCTTTAGGTTCTGTTGAAATTCTCTTTAGTCGACATTGTCCTATCTGGTATGGTTATGGTGGAAGGCTAAAGTGGCTCGAGAGGTTCGCATATATAAACACCACAATCTATCCAGTCACTGCCATTCCCCTTCTCATGTATTGCACCTTGCCAGCTGTCTGTCTTCTAACTAACAAGTTCATCATTCCACAGGTTTGTAATTTATTTCTTATTACACATAATCTACTAATCAAGTAAATGATTAAGGATAATTAATCATGCATCAAGTAGGATATCTTGAATGAATTGTAACTCTCTAGTGTTTCTAGTTTTAAGAAAATATTTTCATAGCCAATATTACCTTGTTAATTGAAATTTCCGTGGAATCCTCAACATGTAGTCTCGTCTTTTGGACCTGGATTCCGCACAGTCAGGGAAAACATGCATTCACGCAAACGATTTGATTTTTACTTCACCAAATTGGCTTAGTAAAATTATTATTTTGAAACATGATTCGTTTGATCTTATTGATCCTCATCTATGTGAATGGTTGACTCGAGAATCGAAATTCGTCTTCTTATCTAATGCAATACACAACTTAACAATCTAACTTCATTTTATTTTGCTTGCAGATTAGTAACCTGGCAAGTATATGGTTTATCTCTCTCTTTCTTTCAATCTTCGCAACTGGAATCCTCGAGATGAGATGGAGTGGTGTTGGACTGGACGAGTGGTGGAGAAACGAACAATTTTGGGTTATTGGTGGCGTGTCAGCACATCTTTTTGCTGTGTTCCAAGGTCTACTAAAAGTTCTTGCTGGAATCGACACAAACTTCACCGTCACCTCAAAAGCCTCGGATGAAGACGGAGACTCTGCAGAACTCTACATGTTCAAATGGACAACCCTTCTCATTCCACCAACAACACTTCTCATAATAAACTTGGTAGGAGTTGTTGCCGGTATTTCCTACGCTATTAACAGCGGTTACCAATCGTGGGGTCCTCTCTTCGGTAAACTTTTCTTTGCGTTTTGGGTTATCGTTCATCTTTATCCATTCCTTAAAGGTCTCATGGGACGCCAGAATCGAACACCGACCATTGTTGTGGTCTGGTCGATTCTTCTGGCATCAATATTCTCTCTATTATGGGTTCGAGTTGATCCGTTTACCACAAGAGTAACTGGTCCTAAAGCTGAGGAGTGTGGAATTAACTGCTAGACTAAAATTACAAATATAAAGCTATGCCATTTTGGATTGTAATTATTTTAGTTGTAGCTTTTATATTTGGTTATGTAAATTATTGCAGTTTAAACTTAAGTAGATACATGAGAACTGAAATTAAAAATATAAGGCTATAGTATTTTGGATTGTAATTATTTTAGCTGTAGAAAGAGAGATTAACACTCATTTTCCAAAGGAAATAAATTTTAACTAAATGCAAATGCAATTTTCTCCAGAAAGGTAAAAAGGAAGATAATGTAATGTTGGATAATAGGATAATTATGTAACGAAAAAAAATAGGATAATAGGATAATTAATCTGCAACAAATTCATATTTCCTCTAAAAAAGAAAATCCATATTCTGTTTTATTCATATTTTTATACAAATTTTTAAACTTTAATTATATTCCTTATTTTAGCATGGATAAAAGATTCATAAAATTTATATAGTAGAAGTTAACTGATATTTTTTTTTCTTGAACAGTAAAATATTATTATAAATAACCGATCTCTGCACAAGACGTTAGAGATCGAGAAAAACAGAACTACAAAACAAATGTACCGTATATAAGCGGTACGCCAATGAAGAAGTTAACTGATATTATATTGCTTGTGTTTTGTGGTTTTGTTGAGTGAGCGAGGTTTGGGTTTTCATGATCACACACACAGACTTAGAAGGAATCAATAGAAATTATGGTCTCCAATTTATTTTCAATTTTTTTCAATATTAGTATTTTATCATATATTTTGTTTTTTTCTCATTTGTAAGATATTTTATAATAATTTTTTTAATTTCATATATTATATTTTAAATATTTAAGCTTTTACTAATAAATATATTTTAATCAAGTAAAACATAAAATAAGTATGAAAATACATTTATTAGAAAACTCATTTATATCATCTTTTTAAAACTATTGTCATTTTTTCTAAATCATCCATTAAATCGGACATTCATGACTGAACTTCAATGACCCACAATAATATTTCTCGTTTAACTTGTGTAAAGAAAAGAGGCAATAAATTTACAAAAATTCACGAGACCAAAAGACAAAATCTCAACTAATGCACCGATACATCACTATAAAATTCTTAACCCGTTTAAATTGACCCCAAGATATTTAGAGTTTGTTTGATAGAAAAAAAATAGATAAGAGAGAAATAAAAACGCGGAAACCATATTTTTTTATCAATGGGTAATAAAAATGAATAACATAAAATTCACTATCAGTTTTTAATTTTATGAATGAGATAAAAAGAGATTAAATGAAAAGAGAATGAGAGACAAAAAACACTATCAGTTTTTATACAAGTGTGGCTCCCAACCTATTTGTGTGAACAAGAATAAGTTGTTATTCTTTATGAATAAGAGATTAAATATAATCCACCAAAAATATGCATATAGATGAGTCAAAGGCACAAATGTTGGAATATTTTAGTATTCCAATAATATTATGTGTGTAAATATCTTTATCAATTATATTAGCTATTTATCAATTAAGAGCCTTAGTTGATTAGTGATCAAATTAAGTAAAAGGCTAATTAGATTTCTATTTAGATAATTAATTAATTAATTGATTAATTAGTTGGTATGGGCTCAATATGAGTGGATGTCCAGATATTTGGATGACCCATTAACGGAATAATGGGAAACCCTAATGGTCATCTAATATAAAGAGGCTATGGTCCCCAATACACTGTACATGGCAAAACTCTCTCTTCTCCCCATCTGAAGGAAACTTAAGGCATAAAGGTACCGGTTGAGGAAGAACCAAATCAGCCACCGCTAACCGTGTAGATGTTGATGTTTGTTTCAGATCTCTTCCTCTCTTTATCACTATTTCGAGAGGGCTACCATTAAAGCTATATCCAGGTATTCCTAATACCTAATTGTTAATATCTATCTTGATAAATCAAACATGTCGTAGATCTTGTTTTATATACATGCTATTTGCTTCCGCCTAAAGTCTGATTATTGATTTAATCTTTTATTGTTAAAGCATGTATATGTAATTCTATTAAATTAATTCCAACAACAACCTGTTGAATAAACATTAGAACAATTTGAGAATCAGGCTCACAAATCACATTTATGAAACCATGATTCTAAACAATCTCTAGACCACGAGAAATATCTTAGAACTCGACCATTTTCCGAAGCGCTTCTCAAAAGACTGCTAAAGTCGGATGACCCTGGAAGGATTACCAATAGAGCTACCGCCTACCATCTACATCAATCAACCTTTATCACATTCATGAGAGGAGGCTGACAAGAAACAAGTCGAGGGACTAATATTTTATTAGAACCACCAAAAAATTTCTTGGTAGAAAAGAATTTTTCGTTACAAATTTTCCAATTATGTATATCATCCTCATAAAAATGAATGTGAGATGAAAAATTGAAATTGTTCCAAAACTTGCATGACCTTTAAATTTAACTTTAAACTACCGTTACACCTGAATCTTAATTTGTTCAAACATAAACCCAACTTTAAAAAAATCAAATTAAAGACAAAATTATTTTGTGCCTTTCAAATTAACAAAACCGTAGCTGATGATTAGGTGATCTATAAACAATTTTAAGGTTGTAAATGACGAACTTAAAGCCATGTACAAAATTACAATGCATTAATATAAAAAAAAAAAAAATTACAATGCATTGATGTAAGTGTGCATTAATTAGTAAAGCACTCAGCACACCAAACTAAAACAAACTAAAAGATCGAGCATCCCACACTTTTTTTTTTTTGAAGCAATCGAGCATCCCACACATTGTTACTACAAATCACAAGAAAAATAGTGAGAGTTGTACGTAACATTAACCATATAACAACATCAATGATTTTAATTGATCATTGTTCACCCATTAGTTGCAAAACAAATAAGACAAGAATATTTTGTATGCAACAAATTAAACAAGATGACCCATGTTAATGTTACAGATAAAATCTCTAGTTATCTTCTTCTTCAATTTTCCAGAAACATGTTGGCAGAATCACGTGAAATGAATAACACGTGGTCTTCAGTAATTGCATGCATGAAATTTGCAATGTTACGTGTCCATTAAATGAAACAAATGAGTTAAACTCACCCATACCATCTCAAGCTGTCACACGTCATCGTTATACGTGGAAAAATATGGAACTACCGTTCCACAGTAGTATTTTGACACGTGCTACATGACATTTTTTTACTTTTTTATTCAATCATTTTTTTCCTTTATAAAACTTAGCTATAGGATCAAAGTTCAATCTTCAATCTTGTACTGTATTTGTTTCCCGGGAAAGTGATAGAAAAAATGGCCACTACTGAGGTACCAATTCTCTCTAGAATTGATCGTTTGGATAACATGGTAAGTACTATCTAATTATTCACTTTATATTTTACTAGGAAGATTTATTTGCATGTTAGTAATTGATAACATTTTTAATTATGATCATAATAATTCTTCTATATCAAAAGTTTATATATAGAGTATAGACATAGTTTGATTTTGTGAATGGCCATTTCAAACATCTTAGTATACGTATATATACCTACAAACAAGGAAGAGAGCAATCAAGAGATAGGTGACTTAGGGAATTATTTTTCATGGATCTTATAATTAATTTGACTAATTTAGCTGCAAAATTAATTCTTGTAAATATTTTGCTAAGGAATATGTATATTATTTATTAAGTTCATATAATTAAGTTTGTATATTATGGTCAATGTATATATTAAAATTTTAACTTAAATACTCTCATTTGAGAGTTTTTAAGTTTATAACCCTCTGATTTTTAGGAATAGTCCAAAGTTCTTCCACGAGGTAATGAAAATCTTATCAAAAATGTTTTATCTAGGAATCAAACTAGGTTTTTTCGGTGAAGGCTCATTTACTACTTGCTCTCATTAACTACTTGCTTATCATGATTAATGAAAAATATTAAAACAATTAAAAGGATATTTGTGGAAGTGTTTGGCAATTTTGATATAGTAATTCCACTAATCCCTTATATAAATCAAAATCTCTTCCCTAAAGAAAAATAATGCTTAATTTATTTTCTTAAATAAAATAAAACTTTTATATTTTATTCAGTTGAGGCGGTTAGAGGAAATTAGAGGGTACAACCGATCTCCAAAGAGCTCATGTGCATCCACTCCAACAAGTGGAAGTGATGGACGTGTTTCATCCGTTGATTTCTCCCCAAAGAGTTTGGAGAAGCACTGCCGTCCGATCGAGACGGTGATAATGGAAACCGAAGTCAAAGGAACGTTGATGGAGAGGCTCAATCATGTTGAGGATCGGATGTTAAAGGTTTGTCCACGTGTTTTATTATTGACCTTTAGATATATGGTGTATGATAATGTATAAGCTAATTAGGGTTTAATGTGTTGTTTGATTTGTATGATTTGTAGCTAGAGGAAGATTGGATTGCAGAGAGGAAGAAAGAAGAAGAAAAGAAAATGGCTAAGAAGCCAAAAAAGGGTTTGAAACAACTTGTCAAGCAATGTGTGATCAAATCAAAAAGAGAACATGATGATAAGAAATAATAAGAAGAAGCATGAATTAGTTAATTAATGAATTACGAGTATGTGTATGATCATTATAATTTGTATAGTTTGGTGACGGCACTTTGTGAGATACGGTTTACACGAGCAACTCTTACTTTTTTTTTTTTTTTAAATTAAAAATATTTTCTACTATATATTTTTGAATCATGTAAAATGATATTTTGACAAGCATGCATACTATTTTATCAATTTGAATTGAGTCTGTTAACTTGGATTAAGTAATAGGTTGATTGCTACAAGTTGATAGATTTAAGTCGGTTTGGTTTAATTTAGTTCACTTTTATGAAATGAAAGTTGCAAATTAAACTAAACTGTGCGGTTTAGAAGAAAAATGGTTTGTGTATTTTGAAATAAATGCAGTTTTATTTGGTTTTAGTTTGGATTGATTCGGTTTATCGTTTTACTTTTAAATAGGTCGAATATGAATACTTTTTTTTGTGGTGTTATAAAGGGAAAAAAAACAAAAAAGAAATAAAAAGAAACTAAGTTTTAAGTTTATCTCGCAAAATGAAAGACTTCAAGTCAGATGGAGGACAATTCTAGTGGGTTGAGTATTTCGAATGCGACTCCTCGTTTGCCATAAAATTTGTGCGAGTGTTTTGTTCCCTAAGAACATGCACCAGTGTAGTGTTAGTCTCATATAGAGCTTCTATAATATGAAGGATGTATGTAGTGTAGACGTGTAATGTATTATCTCGTCCAGTGTTGAATAGTTCATTTGTTGTCAAGCAATCATTCTCACAAACAATGTTATTGTAACCTTTGTTGCGACAAAATTTAAGTCATGTGAATATGAATACTCTAACCTTTGTTCCTGCATTTTTTATTAAAATTAATTTTTTTTAACTTACACATTAAATTATATTAATTTTTTGTAATAATTTTCCAATTATATGATGATTTTTATGTATTTATTTTACAAAAATGACATAAATTTATTGATAATGGTTCGACCCAATATCCGATAGGCTAATATGATCTAATCAAATTCTCATGAGGGCCACATGGACTTGAACAAAAAAAGTCCGATTACATATTTTTCATCGCCCCCCATACATTATATTTCCCTCCTAACTACTGTTTTGTATATGAAATGAGAGGTATTTAAGAGAAGTTTGGATTCTAGAACTCAAACTTGGCCAAAATTCGGTCCATAAAATTAGAACTCCCTTTTACTAGAGATTTGCTAAGAATTACCGATAAAAACTGTCGTAATTAAGGTTCAGTATCTAGAACCGGAACTAAAGTTTGAGACGTAGAACCTAAACAAAGGTTTAGGATTTAAAATTCGAACTCCATGGTGAGTTTTGCGGGGTGTTGACACAAGTTCGGCCTGAAACTTGGGCGGATTCATTGATTTTGGGGTGCCAAGTTTGTTTATTTTTGTCAGTGGTGGTGGATTTTATATTTTTATTACTTGCTTTCACTAAATTTATTAGTTTTTAGGTTAATGTGAAATTTAGTTTGTTGAATTTGGTGTTGTTGTTGTTGTTGGTGGCGGTAGTGGAGTTTAGTTTCTTGAGGGTACTGTTAGTCTAACACAAGTACAAGAAGATCAACTCCACCATCACCAACAACAACAACCTAAACTCCACCACCAACAATAACAAGTTCAAGAAACTAAACTCCACATCAACTAAAAAATAATAGATCTAGTGAAAATAAATAATAAAATTACAAAATTCACTACCACCGATAAAAATAAACAAACAAAATCTCAAATTAATGAAATAAAAAAAAAATCAATGAACCCGCCAAAGATTCGGGTTTTAGAACCTAAACATATACCTACACCCTCCCAAATCCCTTGGTTCTGGTTTTATATCTTGAATAGAAGAAGGGTAATTTAAAATTTTATGGTGAATTAAAAAAGTGTAGGAGAAGAAAAAGTTTTTGATTTCATTTGGGTCAACTTATTTGAAGCTCAATTCGTCCAAACACATGGGTTAATAGTCCGATCTATTGACCCGACCCATTTTTAACAGCTCAAACTCCCTCCAACCGGTTCCCACCACTCCAAATCCAATGACTTCATTTTGACTTCATTCCACTCACTCCAATTTCTCCCCAAAATTTTCGCCAATTTCCATTTCAATTTCCACGCTATCATCGATTCAATTCAACCCAAATTCTTCCATATTCCAGATCTCATTCTTTCATCATCACCGGTGAGAATCTCTTATTTTTCATTTTTTTTTTTTGTTTAATTCTTTGATATGTATTGTAACAATCTTTGTGATTTTATTTTTTTATGGTTGTTTGTGTTCAGTTAACTAAAGCACGTGCGGTGGACCGAGAAATCAGAATCTTGCGGTTTTTTCAGTTTTAGAATTTCAACTAACAAAGAGGATATGAAAACAGTAACCGTTAATACTGAATATAAAGATTCGTTTTTCAGTTTATTGGAGTTTGCTTCTAACAATGACATTCATGGGTTTAAGAACATTCTAGAAAAACAAGGACTTTCTTCGATTAACGATGTGGGAATTTGGTACGGTCGGAAAATTGGGTCTAAACAGATTGTTCTTGATCATAAAACTCCTTTGATGATTGCTGCTACTTATGGTAGTATTGATGTTATGAAGATTATACTTTCGTATCCGAATGCTGATGTGAATTTTGTTTGTGGGGTGAGTAAAATGACTGCACTTCATTGTGCTGCGTCCGGTGGATCTGTTAATGTTGTTGAAGCTGTTAGGCTTCTTGTATCAGCTGGTGCCGAGGTTAATTGTGTTGATGTCAATGGAAATCGGCCTGTTGATGTTATTGTTGTTCATCCTGTACTGCGAAGTGTGAAAGTAGTTCTTGAGGAGCTTCTTTCGGATAATGTATCTGATAATGGCTCTATTGGTGATATTTCTGGTCTGGTTGATAATGGGATGGTGACATTGCCGTACGAGCCTTCAGTGTCACCGCCATCTCCTGTGGAGGATTTGAAATTTACCGAGAAGAAGGAGTATTTAGTTGATCCGTCGATTCCTGATATTAAAAATAGCATATATGGAAGTGATGAGTTTCGTATGTTTTCTTTCAAGGTTCGGCCTTGTTCTCGTGCATACTCTCATGATTGGACTGAGTGTCCGTTTGTTCATCCTGGTGAGAATGCTCGGAGGAGAGACCCTAGGAAGTTTCATTATAGTTGTGTGCCTTGTCCTGAATTTAGAAAAGGGGCTTGCAGCCGTGGAGATATGTGTGAATATGCTCATGGAGTATTCGAATGCTGGTTACACCCAGCTCTGTATCGAACACGCCTCTGTAAAGATGGTACTAGTTGTAATCGAAGGGTGTGTTTTTTTGCTCATGTTGCAGAGGAATTGAGGCCATTACATCCGTCCACTGGGTCTGCGGTTTCTTCACCACATTCGTCCGGGTCTGCTTTTAATGTGATGGATGTAGCTGCTGCAATGAATCTTTTGCCTGGTTCACCTTCATCAGTCTCTTCTATGTCTCCATCTCATTTTGCCCGGCCGATGTCCCCTTCTGGAAATGGCATGTCATTCTCAAGTGCTGCCTGGGCACCACCAAATGTTCCAACTCTTCATTTACCGGGAAGCAATTTTCAATCTAGTCGGTTGAGATCTTCTCTGAGTGCTCGTGACATTCCACCTGAAGAAATCAATGTGTTGAACGATTTTGATTGCCAGCAGCACATTGGGAATGACTTGAGCTGTTTCTCACAGCCCCGTCCTGGTTCTTGTCGGTCTAAGACACTGACTCCATCAAATCTTGAAGAGCTATTTTCTGCTGAAATTTTGTTATCTCCACGGTATTCTGACCAAGCAATGGCTTCTGTTTGTTCGCCTTCACGAAAATCAGCTGCTATGAATCAGTTTAAACAGCTTCAAAACATGTTATCACCTATAAATACCAATATGCTGTCTCCAAAATATGTTGAGCATCATCGGTTACAGGCTTCATTTGGCGTCCCTTCTTCAGGTAGGATGTCACCTAGAAGTATTGGTCCAATCTCCCCAATGAGCCCTCGAATGTCTCCATTTGCTCAGGGCGAGAAACAACAGCAACATCTGTGGAGTATTAGTTCAAGGGACCTTGGTTCCAGCATCCCTGCCTCAGTTGTTGGCTCCCCTACAAACCCATGGTCTAAGTGGGGATCTCCAAATGGGATGGTTGATTGGTCGGTAAATGGAGATGAACTATGTCGCCAAATGTGCGGCACTTCTTCTTTTGAACATAAAATCAATGGGGAAGAGCCTGATCTATCATGGGTCCAATCCCTTGTGAAGGATTCCTCACCTGAGATGGTTAAAGAGAAGTTTGCATCTTCTGGCCCTATTGCATCTGTTGATGGATTGAATTCCAATTCGCAAATTGAATCTATTAATCATTCTGTTTTAGAAGCTTGGCTTGAGCAAAATAAACTAGATCGGCTAGTGATCTAAGGCGGTTGTGTGTTTCTGCGTTGGTGGGGGTGTTCTACCGTGATTCCAAACATAGGCTAAGTTAAATTGACACTTCACATCTTATTGAGATAGGAATTTAATTTCTTACGGTACATAATCTTTTGGTGAAATTTTTTCGGCTGAAGACAACAAGGAAGTAATAAAGCAAGGAGGGTCAGCTACAAATTTTTTCGGTATAAATTTGATTTTTTTTTTCAAAAAAAGAATAATATTCTGTCATTCAATATTTTGCTAGAGAGCTTAATTCTCTTTGGGCTGATATTCCGAAAGGAGTGAAAATCCCGTGGAGGTCGTGTATTTTTCATCCAAAACGCCTCATTTTCAGGATTCTTCTTCCTATTTACATTTTACTACCATTCCATTTGAACAAAGCTAGTTGGTTTACAAAGCAACAAAACCAATAGCTATGAGTGATTTCAAGTTTTTTCTCAAGTTGTTGGTGCCTTTATATTTGAAGCATTGAATTTATCTTTCTAAAGGAATAATTGCAGGTAATCTGCACTGCTGAATATTTACTGCAGATCACTATGAAAATAGTGAAGTTCATTATGTTCAATTAGTGTATTGATTTGCTTTGTACCTGGTTATCATTTTATTTTGGAATTAAAATGTTATGTGATTTATTTTCTTATGTACTTCTACTTTTTCTTCTTCTTGTAACTACTAGAATTTGGATGTATTATTTTATAGTGAATGATTCATTTAATATTAAGTATTACTTGAGCAAGGGTTTTACTCTTCCAAATTGAGAAGATAATAAAGTGAGAAAATTTTGTTATATGTCTATTATCAACTATTAACTAGTACTAAATAGAGTTAACTTCAAAGCTAGATAATGAATGATATAATATATGACTATTTTCATCTGAGAAACAATGCAATCTCTAATATATGTTGACATGAAATCATTTCTAAAATGACTTCCAATCTTTATGATAGAAACCATATCAATTCTTCATGTTACCAAATTTGTTGAATGATAAAAACATGCTACCAACCACAAATGTCATTGTGGAAGGTGACAAGGATCATTCCTAAAAGCTACTACATACCAAAGATTGAGCAATCATGTGGTAACTTCACTGAGGGAAGCATTAGTTTAGTAGTAGTGGAGTGTGAAACCAAATTAGTTAGGCAAAAAGCCCTATCATTTGGTATTAGTTTTGTCTTGAAACAAAAACTAAGTAAAAGAATGGACTAGAAGAAAGTCGACATTGATCAGAAGATAAATCTTAAAATTTTGAATTTGATCTAACTTAACTCTATAAAATTAGTTTGTAAGGTGACAATTGTCTTATTGGACTTGATGCATGAATATAAATGGAAGTCGGTCAAATCTGATAACAGAATGACCTAACGAATCTAACTCAACTCTTTAAAATGACTTATAATGTGAAGAATGCTCTACTTATAAGCATATTTTTAAGTCATCTCGTATACAATGTGAAATTTTTAATGATAAATGAGTAATTTGTAGTTAAATATATTTCTTTGCTTATAGAAAAAAGAAGGCTAGTTCTTTTAGGCATGAAAGTAAAATTAGAATATATAAAAAAAGAGTACAATGACACTCTGGTCCAATTACATCAGGATGACACACAAATACAACACCACCCCCAAAATCTATTTCTAAGGGTAGGTCAACAAAAAAAAATACATATTAATAGAGCAATCAAATGAGATAAGATTATCACATAAGCATGACTAGAATTTATAATAATGTAAACAAAATTCATATGGCTTCCTATATATATAAGTGATTTTTTATAATTAAGGTGTATCAAGTTATTATTGGCCTCTGAGATAGCTCCATGGTCCTGTTCCTGTTCCCATCCTGCATATGCATTTACATTATATATAATTAATTACAATGTATAGAAATTAAAACAAAACATAATAACATAAAAAATATACTAATTTCATAATTTGATTGCTTTAGAGAAGGAAAAATTTATATACCTCCACACACCAGCCAACATGCGAAGAGTCATATAAATGGATAATGCAATCCATATCCCAATGAAATGATTGCTTCTGTAGAAAAGAAATTCTACACCAACACTTACAATTGACACCAAAACCTGAATAAAAGTAACACAAAAATTACCAAATATATTCATTAATCTGATTAATTAAATATAAAGAAAACAAAGGTATGTAAACTTATTTACCAAGGAATATGAAGCATATGCAAAATCAGAAGCTCCATAGTTCACACCATCAAAGACAAAGGCTAATGTATTGATTGGTTGAGTAGCAGCCACAATCTGGTAAGTAATTACATATACAAATATCAGACGCAACATTAACACTGACACATTGATACTGGTAATAATTTGAAAATACAATACACTTGAATGTAATGTGTCGAACAGTAATTACGACTTTGATTAGAAGTTTCGGTGTTACCGAGATAGTGAGACATAAAACGTACCGGGACGGCTAATCGGATAAAGTGTATAACTTGATCATTTTTGGAAAAGATTCCAGCTCCAAAGTATAATCCAATTCCAACAATAAGAGAAAGACCAATCCCTAAAACAAAACCAAATTGTAGAGTCCTCGTTGCAGCTGCTGTTATCCTGTTATAGTCTTTCACAGCAAAGGAACCAGCTAGGATTGCCTGTGAAATAGAGAAACTCAAAACGAGCGTATAATATTATTCTTTCTTCTATTTATCACATTTCTTAGTATGTGCGTAAAATTCTAAACGACTGTCATTTTAAAACAGCGAGAGTAATTCTACTCTTTCAGAAACTATACCTATACCAGTGAGTGAACTACACTTTCGAAGACTAATTGTTACTACTTCACCTTTAACAAAACAAACAAATACTAATTTCTATGTTAAATTTATTACCAAAAATTAAGAAAAAATTGTGTACCTGTACAGCTATAGCCAAACCATCTGCAAAAAGGGAAGCTGCCAACCAAATTTGAAGGCAAGGTTGAAAGGCAGCCATAGGAATTGGACCTAACCTTGCAACCAATGATGCTGCTAAAGTCACACAAAATGTCACTGCTATTACCTTTGTCATCAACAGACCTCCTGTACCAACATAAATTCATTTAAAATTTGCAAAGGAATTCTCATTTTATATGATATATGAATCTATGAAATTTTAATTTCTTTTTTCCAAGTCACATTTTAGAATTTTGGCATAGATGAAGTCAAATTTCTAGCATGGTCCTAACGGTGACTAATATTTGTCGAAAGAACTTGTTCGATACACAAGATGAAACTTATGTTGTATGTACCATTGTACCTTTCAATATTTTCTTTATATGCACAAGTTAAAGATCAAACTATACAATTTTAAATTTTGAATTGGGCCTAACTCTTTTGTAAAGTGAAAAATATCCACTACTTTAGTAGTGAGATGATAGCATGTAGTCCAATAAATCCTGATTAGGCTTATGATACCATATTAGAATTTGGATTGAACTTAATTCAACTCCTATAAAACTGATATGGTTGCTCTTCGCCTTTCCTAAATTGATCAGAAATTCTGAATCCCCCCATATCACCCCCATCCACAGAGTGATATCTTTATATAGCATAAATATTATTGGGAGATATCTTGCGATAGTATAAATCTTACCAGAAGATATCTTTCGGTAATATTTTTTTTGCTGTGACCAATGTGATAGGGGGCGAAGACAAAGCAATCTTCAAAAACTAATGGTTAGGTGATGATTGTCTTCGCTTACAAACTCGTTTTTTCATATCATATCTCATAAAACATGAAACCCTTTTAAGAGAAATTTTAACCACCAACTTTCTTGTCACTTAGCTCTTAGTTTAAGGTAGTTAACCTCTGTTTTTTTTAATTACAAATAATGAATTTTCAGCCTAAACATTTTATTTATGTTAATGTTAATTCAAGCAGGTTAATTACCATTTCTAAGAAACCGGAAAATTTGAAGATCCTTTAATCTTGGAGGCATAAGATACACCTTTTTCATTAATATGAAGAAGAGAGTGAATGCCATCATGTACCTATAAGGATCACAATTTTGTATTATATACATAAAACATGGTTAATCATTCTAATTCTCAAAATTACAACAAAATTAAGACTTACTGAGATAGAACATGTGCAATGGCTGCTCCTTTTATGCCCATTTTCAATTTAAAAATAAGTAATGGCTCCAATAACACATTCAATGAATATCCAGCAACTATATAAAACCAAATAAAAAAAATTAGCTAAGTCATAGTTTAATAACTAACACATTTAAATTTCTTGACGCATAGTTATTTTCAAATTCTAGTCATGGGCGTCTGTCCAAGTAATTTCAGCATTTTCTGTTAATTAAGCTAGAACTTCTGGACTGATGCATAGTTTTTTAAATGAGTAAAAAAGCATATTATCCATGAAATTAGTTAAACAAAGGATGTGATAA
This sequence comes from Trifolium dubium, assembly GCA_951804385.1. Taxonomy (NCBI): domain Eukaryota; kingdom Viridiplantae; phylum Streptophyta; class Magnoliopsida; order Fabales; family Fabaceae; genus Trifolium; species Trifolium dubium. The sequence continues at coordinate 9,112,946 of OX638063.1, read as the reverse complement.
TTATCATACGGATGACATATAAAGGAGTAGTTGTGTCCTTAAATCCTCGAAATATTCCTTGCATTGCCAATGAGAGAAGAACAGCAGGAGCACCAAATGATCTGTATATTAAATACTTCATTGCTGGTTTTAGCATTGGAGAACCCTACACATGTATATAGAAAGATCCACTACAAAATTTAATTAAAGTACTCAACATAGAAACTTATATATAAGATAAGATAAATATACTTACATGTGTCACACCCATGAGACCTAATAGAAATTTGGCTCCAAATATAAGGATTGAAGCTTGAATGAGACCAAGAATTAAGCCAAAGAGTAGTGCTGTTGATGCTGAAGCAATGTGTCTCTTTTTATTACTCCTAGGAACTGAATGTGACTTGCATATATTTGTATTAACATCTGAAAAATAATTTAAATGGTTTATGTAAGAGTCAGAGTTCGAATTGCTAAAACCGATAAAACTTATAACATATATATACTCTAATTCACAAATTAAAAATGTTCAATTCATTTTACGAATTGTTCGTCACGTTTCAATTTTATTCAGTGCAATTCAGTTTAATAATTCGGTTCAATTTTTTTTTTGATTTTTTGTAGTCATAGATATATAGTCAAAAATAGACTTTAGAGAGAAATTATACCAACTCCATTAGTATGACCATTGTTCCCAACATCATGTGCACAACTTGTAGCAACTGTTCCATTTGTTTCATTGTGTAATTCCAACATAGATTCTTTTGATTTGGGTGTTCCATTCTCTATGTCTTGAAGCACATTATCATCATCCTTAGGCATTTTTAACTTAGTCTTAGCATCATTTTCAGCTGCATTATTAATCATTCTTTTGATAGTATCTTCCTCAGCTACAAATGATGTTGTAATACTAACAAGAGGAAATATGGTAATCTTTGAAGCTTGGTTGAACAAAGCAATGGAAACTCCTGCAGCAGCAAGTTCCACGGCACCTAAACAAATTAATTAACATATATAACAAAGTTAGCTCCAAAAGCTATATATATATAGTTCATTCAAAACATGCACTATATTGTGTTTTAAAGGAGTAATTGTAACGTATAAGCATAAAATCATGACTATTGCTCTAAGATTTTGGATACTTTAACGTAATTTTATAAAACCAACTTATAAGGTGATAAATGTTTCTACTTATATATATATATATATATATACCGTCATGTTTCAATTTATCTTATCCAATGTAGAACTCTAAATATTCTCCTTCACGCCTAAGATTGGACATGTGGAGCATCCCGAGTGATCTGATAACATATTGATGTCGTAACAAATTTTTAATAAACTTCAATATAATACCATCTTAAAATTTCATTTGGACTTAACTCGTCCTACAAAATTAACTTATAAAATAAAAATCGTCTCTATTTATAAATTTATTATATATATCTTATCTTATCTTATATCATCTAATATGAAAATTAGACCGGTCATTCATGTGGCGTGATTGGTGACACCAAATCATGTTTGTGGTGACATATGGTACTTTTTGGTGATTCTCTTGTGACAATAGAACAACAAAAACGTGATCTATTCTCACATGGTATAGACTACTACACTTTTTTTTAATTGCGTGGATATTAATAAAATATGTGTACAACAACATAAGGTACATCTGAAAAATTATGGTATGTTTTTTGGGTACAAAAAATTATGGTATGTTTGTTTTCACGGTAAAATTGTCATTTGATCTCAAATAAACCACTTATTTAGAGTGAAAATATTAGTTACTAAATTACTTAAAAAACAAAATTGTCATCAGATGCACGTCTACTAAAATCTAAAATTTATTCACAAATTCATGGCATGGAAATGACATTGAGACTGCGGTTTACCATTGCAAGAGCGAAAAAAAAATGTTACTTTTACGTCCTAAATCAAAATTCACTTAATAGTTATTAATTATACTATAAACTATTGTTCAAAAAAAATTATACTATTAACTAACTTTTCAGCTATTATATACTCCCTCCGTTTCAAAATGAGTGTCGTTTTAGCTCAATTTTTTTTTTAAAATGAGTTTCGTTTTTCAACTTTTAATACAATATTTTTCAATTCTACCCTCTAATTATTACTTTATACATTATTTCCAAGAAAACAAATAATAAAGTAGGTCAATTTAGTAAAAATGATACAGTATTAATTTTAACATAATGATTAAATTCCTTAATATGTCTGAAAACATCTAAAGTGACACTCATTTTAAAACGGAGGGAGTATCTAGTTTATAGCTTGTTGTTTTTACCAAAGAGAGTATTAGTAAAGTTGGTGAAGAATGTTTAGTCCACAAATCTAAATGAAGACCTTACTTTTTTATTTAACAAAATTGACATTGACATCACATATGAGATCTCATAAATTAAGGTATGAAATTAATGTAAGAAAGAAGAGATAAATACCCAAATGGCCTATGAATGCAGTGTCAATGAGAGAAGCAATTGGATCAGCAGCAACAGCCAATGCAGAGGGTAATGCAATCCCTAATATCTCTTTTGAAAGTGCGTCCAACTTAAAAATAAGTCTACATTATTTGATCACAATATAGCAAATACAAGTATATATTAATAGCAGCTCATAAAAGAAAAAAAAACTAAAACTTTTGACAAAATTAATAACAAATAAAAAACTCGAATTTCTTCGTTACAAAATTTTAGTGACGGAGTTAGAGAGAAATTTCACGCTTTCTCTTGATAATAATATTTATTTAGTAGTTTATAGTTTCACTTCATTTAGGAGCTTCATGTAAAATATAAAATAGGAAAATGTATTTAAGAAATGAAATATCTCCATTAAGAGATATTTTTATGATCATATTGTGTTAGTTTACTCAACATATAAAATATGCTTCTCCTACAAGAATAAAGGCTAAAAACACTTTACATATATCATATTATCAAATAATACCTTGCATCTTTGAAGAAAACTAAGAAAGGAAATTTCAACTTCTTGTTGAGTTCATTAGCATTGCCATTCTCATTCATTGTAATTTATGCCACTCAAAGTAGATCCACAAAGGAAAATACTTCTTAAAGAGTTGATGCAATCAAAAGTAGAGAGAATAACAAGAGGGAATATATTAAGGCCAATCTTTATCAAGAAATATTTCAAGTAGGATTTTTTGGTTAGTTTTGATTTAATCAAAACCAAAAAAAGTTAGCAAATTGTTAAGAGAGGTATTACTAATGTGTTATATTTTGGTGGTGAAAGGTCACACACGCCAAGTAATCTATTTATAGGAATCATTGCACATATCCAACAGCCAAAATTACTTTTTTTTTGCTTAATGAAAAAAGTTCTTCTTTTTTTTAGTTGGTACAAATGGAATAAATTAAATACTCTTTTATATAAACACATAGCACACTTTCAATAAGCCCCTTTTTGAATTTTATTTATTTTTTATTAAAAAATTTCATTTGTTCAAATTAGTAGAATAAATAAAAAAATAAATTAAATGTCGCTAAAATTGAAAATGATAAATTAGTTAGAAAACTCGTAATATTCGAGTTAATGGCATAAAATAATAAAATATCTACAATTGTGACAATCAAAATAATTGGAATATTTATATATCTCCGAATATAGATGCATATATAATCATTGATTAAAATTGTAATGGACCAAAATTAATTTGTCAGTTTAAATAAAACTAAAATTGTAATAAGACGGAAAAATCAAACAACATCACACCAATCACACCAATTGACAAAAACAATGTGGTATGAAATTAAATCACAAAAATAACACGAAAAGTGAAAGTCTAAAATTACCAAAGATTAAAGATGAATGGAGTGCTTCTTCAAAAAAAAGATGAATGGAGTATTAGTTATGGGTATATATATTTAAAAAAAAAGATTGTATTTAGTAATTTTAGATTAAAAAATTGACCACTAAATTATATTAAGGGATAAAAAATTTCTGCAAGGAGGTTATGTATTTTCTGTCTCTTTTTTAAGATTGTGTTACGTGCTGTTTACCAAAAAAGATTGTGTTACGTGCTGCTCTACATTACGTCAAACCGTGGTCGTTGCTCACAAGTTCAACATTATTTAACCAACATACCAGTCATAATACTCCTCAAAATTAAACTAACTTGTAAACAAGCAAATTGTTGTGTTATATATATGGACATGAGTTTGGTTTTGGCAAATTTAACTAAGTACGTGTATTTAATTTTTTGGATTTGATGTAAGACATCAGTTAAGTTTACTGTATAATAGTAGAATTAAATAAAAGTATATTTGAAATAGTAGAATTATTTTAAAAGTAGTTAACTTTTGCATATATAGTGATCAAAATTTTAAGTGTTTTTTTACTCATAATAGTAACTAGAAGTACAATTATATTTAAAAGAGACAACCTTTTTTTTGATAGGCAATGTTAGTTGTTAGTAATTAATATATTACAATCTTTTTTGCCAGAGTTTGAACCCTAGACTTCCAACAGCTCCTTAACTCTTAGCTCAATTGGTCAGTTTAACCAATTGAGCTACTCATCCCCCCTAAAAGAGACAACCTTAAATTTGCTTCAAATCCTTAAATTTGCTACAATTAGTCTCGGTAGTTGTGATAAAGAAGATTATCGAAAAACAAAAGATTAAACGTAAACAATATAGTAACTTTATTCTTTCAAGTTTCAATTCATTTATTACTTTCAATTTTGTTTTTTGATCAGGTAGCTTAATGGCTAGATATTCACCCCTTAAAAGTAAAATAAGTGAGTGTATCCGGGTTCGAGCCCGGATCTCGGCACTTTCGTGCAATATGTCTAACCAATTGAGCTAAGTTCATGGGATTTATTACTTTTAATATTATTATTATTATTTTTTATTTTTTTGGTACATAGATGAATTAGCAAAATCATCATAAGTTCATACGCATAGAGTGACTGAGATTCGAACTTTGGTCATGAATGTCTGACCTAGTTATTTCTGTATTTTCTACGAGTTGAGGTAGAATTTTTAACCTATTATTATTATTATTATTATTATTTTAAAATAGTGACTAATTCTTATGCATCGTAAAATATTTTACACTAGTTTAGAGAGCATTATCATTTGTATAATCTTTAGGTTAGATATAATAAATGTAAAAATTGCTTGTTCAAAAAAAAATGTAAAAATTAGTAATGAATGAATTGTTTTTGTTCCAATACATCTAAAAACTTTCATATCCTTTGAAAATTAAAAATTGTTTTTGTATGCATCACTACAAAAACAAGACAAATGGTTCGTAAGAAATAATACACTTAAGCTTTTTCTTTAAAAATTACACAATTATACAAATTTATCTATATTATTAAGTTTTTTATATTAAACATAGCTCGTTCTTACAAAATTGATTAATTTTGTATGCATCACTACAAAAACAGTTCGTAAGGAACAATATATATCTAAGTATTTTCTTTAAAAAATTACACAATCATAGTGCACATTCAAATTTATTTATTATTAGTTTTTTTTTATTTTATATTAAACATAACTCATTTTTACAAAAAATTGATTTATAAAATTATAAATTCTCATCAAAGTTCACACACACACACCCGTATATTTCTAAAAACTTTGCATTTTTTTTACATTTTTATATTTTACAATAATGTGCATATGACTCAAAGTCTTCAAAATATTTTAACCTTTATTACCACTTTTCCATGAAATACTATACTACGAACTTGCTTATAAGAGTTACTGTTATATATATATATATATATGCGAACTATAATCTAGAGATACGAGTATCATTGCATTTGTCTTTACTTATAGTTATAACCTCCCTTAGTTAAGGAATAAAAGTACACACATTAAGGAAAAATAGCATCAAATGAGAGACAAATACGTTGAAAGGTAGGTTCGTAGAAGGAAGAACGTGACAAAAGAGAAAGTAGCGTCCTCAGTTCCGTAAACACTTGATAACAACATAATAGAAACTTCTAAGCAACATAAAACAAACAATAATTTATGTTGCATGAAATAGGGGCACGCAAATTTAATTTAGTATAATAAGCTCTTGATAATTGTGTGGTTGGAAGAGAATAATATAATGATCACACACACACAAAATCACGACTATAGTATGTAAGAGCCGGCAAGCATGTTTATATTTGTGTAAGACTTTGGTTAAACTAGAAGGATTATATAACTCATGTAAGACATTGATTAAGTTAGAAGAGATTTGTGTCATTTTTTTCAAGCATTTTTGCTATCAATGATATGAATGATTTATTTCACCATTTCAAATTGGTTAAGAAAAATGTGAAAATAATAATTTTATTAAACTATTATTATTGTCAATTCAATTGTATTTGATACCAACGAATAATTTTATTAAACGGCGTATATATATTATTCATTTGAGAGTAATACAAATACTATTTGATGTGAACGAGAGAGAACCGTCCTGACGAATGGTGGTTGTGGTGGTGATTGATGGTTGTTTGTGCGGCTGAGAGGGGGAGGTACCTGCAAAACACGTTTGCACTCTGACGCTCAAGTCAATATATGAAAGAGGTGGAATGAAAGTGAAATTAGGTTAAAGTTGGATCGTATGATGGTGTGGCTAAGAGCCACACTTAGATAATGTTGTGTCTGTACGGATGTGTGGATGAATCTATTGTGAGTTGTGAGTCGTTGATGTGAATCTAAAGGTTGATGAAAGGGCACGTCTAGTATCCATCTAAGGATGGTGCACTTCAACATTGTTGTGGATTGCTCTTGAAATATGCGCCGATAATAGTTGGATAAATGGTGGTGGATCAATGTATTTTTTGCTATTGGACATTTAGCCAATCCAAAACATCATTATTAATTATTGAATTAATTATTAACTATATTATATATACAATTAGAAAAAATACTTAAATTATACGTACATTGCGAATTTTTAAAAAAAATCAATTTAAAATATTTTTTTGTCTTATTGTAGTGGCTAGAATTCTAACAGATAAAGTGAATAAATAGGCATATTTGAACTCTAATTTCCTGCATATAACATATAATGTATGTTTTTATCAACCGAGCAATTTTTAGATATATTTTTTACTATACGAGTATTCATTATAAGACGTATTAGATAAAAGTTGTGTCATTTTCTATGTAGAGAAGAAAAAACAGAAACATGTTCTTTCCTTTTACTCCCTTTATCCCAAAATATAAGTAAAAGTGAGTCAAAAAAACTTGATATATTTGGTTTAAAATTTGGACCAGATACATTCACTTTTGTTGACCAACTTTTACTTATATTTTGGGACAGAGTGAATAGTGTTTTAAATATCTAGAAATAAATAAGATATATGAGTTAATTTTCACGGTTTGATCAATAAATTTTGCCATTGAATTAAATAAAATATCAGACATAATAATTTAATAGAAAAAAAAAATACACTAGTACTGAAGTACATGGTCTAAAATTTAATGAATGGAGAGTATTATGCGTTTACTATATATTTTAATACTTCGCTCAATCAGCATCATCGTCGCTTTGGCCGAGTGGTTAAGGCGTGTGCCTGCTAAGTACATGGGGTTTCCCCGCGAGAGTTCGAATCTCTCAGGCGACGTTTTTTAAAATTTTACTATTTTTTTGACCGGTTTATTATTGGGCCTAATTCCTATGGTGGAATACGCATATTATTGGGCCTATAAAGGTTAATACATCTATTGGAAACTTTTATTGGGACCCCAAACTTAGTCTTATAATACCCCCCACAAACACAACAAATTATTGTTTTTTTAAAAACCTTCAGTTATTTTCATAAAAACTCAAATTTATTGTTTACAATTATTTTTCAGAAAAATAAGTAGTACAAAATCAGTACTTTATGAAAAAAGAAAAAAATGATTTTGAAATTTTTACAACGTAAAAATTTTGTGACATATTGATGATTTTTTTAAAATAGAATTTGAGATTTTTTCAAAAAAATAACCATTTCTATTTTTTCCTATAGTACAAATGAACCCTCTGATATGTAATTTACACGTGAAAAAATTAAATGGATCTATTCCCTACTCTATGATACACATTGGTGCCACTTTCAATGTCACCATCCTAAAAAGTGAGTTAATTAGTTACCCCTATTTATGATGAATTACTTTTTACTATAGTTTATGTTTGTTGGGGGACCTCTAATTCCTGTTTGCAGAATTTAGGTCTACAATGAGTAGTATTGTTATTGTTATTGTTATTGTAGTTGATAAAGCCTATGAAAGCTGAAACACACAGCTGTACGATGTGGTGTCACATGCACAAAGAGATTTTCTTCTCATAAATGCATCTTCCAAACATCCATTCAATTTATTACTACCACTATGTTATCTTAATGTCTCGGTATATTTGTTCTTCCTAGTTTCTAGTGTTATACTTTCCCTTTTCCATTCTAATTTTAATGCATTTGGAGATTGATGGAAACTTAAAGCCACTATTTTAAGCCAAGAGAATTTGGTTTTACTATAGTGGAGTATGTTGAGATCTTAAGGTGGTTCATTTATTGAAGTTGCAATTATTGCATACATATTGTAAGTTGTTCTGGTATATTTTATCATTCATTTTAAAATGAATGTCGTTTAAAATTATTAAAAAGAAAATGTTAATAAGTATTTAAGATAATACATGAATCAACAAGATAATGTTCTATAAAATATTATCACAAACATTTCGATTCAAGATTAATACAAAAATATATGATCTAATCATGTAGATCAACAATGTAATAGTCTAATAGAGCTACTTCATATTCAAGTCAAATTTTATCTCAGCTTCAAAAATAACAAGTCAAACTTTTGTCTCTAGCTAGTATCTAATTTTAGTGTCCAAACAGTGGTTCAGAATTGAGCATTAAATCACAATATTATTAAGATGTTCAAAGAAATTAAAAAGTGACTCTAGAATAGAGCGTTTAGTCAATTAACTTATATTTTTCTTTGAAAAGAAATAAATACATGTGATTTTGTGACGATATTATATCAAGAAATACTATGTTATTTTTAGCAATCTCTGAAAAGTGACATCCGCATGGTAATCAATTTCCATCATTTCAGTTAATTCAACATATTTTTTGGCTGTGTAAAACCAAACTAAAGACTTTTAGTGAAACTTTCAAACGGTTAATTGTACAACTGCAACGTGTCCTGTGTAAAAAATATATTTTAAAAAATACACAAAATTGTATGCATTAAATTTACCACAAACTCTTAAGAATATAGGCAAAGAAAACAATAAATGCTCATAAATCGGGTTGAAATCATTAACAAAATTTTTATATGTAAAATTGATAAATATATTTTAAAAAATTTAAAATGAGGTTCAATGTATATTTATAACTGCATGTGATTTTATGACGACATTGTATCAAGAAATATTATGTTATTTTTAGCAATTTCTGAAAAGTGACGTTCGTATGGTAATCAATTTTCATAATTTCAGCTAATTCAACATATTTTGCGACGGTATACAATCAAGCTAAAGACTTTCAGTGAAACTTTCAAATAGTTAATTGTACAACTGCAACGTGTCATGTGTAAAATATATCTTTTAAATCGTGATGAAATAATTGACAAGTAAATTTTTATTTGAAAATTGATAAATATATTTTAAAATTTTTAAAATGAGGTTCAATGTATATTTATAAATGAACATATTAGATTTTTCTTGACTTCTGATTGAACTCTAAATTACCAAAGTTTTTCTTTCAAAATCAAATGTTAAAGATAAAAAAAGAACTAATTTTTGTTTCTCTTTATATAATTTTTATTTTAGGGTTTTTAGATAAATTTATAAAGGGTTTTGCTATAACACACCCATGAAGGTGTGCATTAGCATCATTCACCTTGTTTAATTCTACACTAAAACTTTTTCTCTCTCTTCAATTTGGAATTTTTTATTATTTTATAAAGAGGGTGAATGATGATAATGCACATCATGGGTGTGTTTGTTACTTTATAAAAATAATAAAAAATTCTAAAGTGAAGAGAGAGAAAAAAATTTAGTGTAGAATTAAACAAGGTGAATGATGCTAATGCACACCTTCATGGATGTGTTATAGCAAAACCCATTTATAAATATCACTAAGACTTACATTATGAAATCTCGATTCAAACTTAGATGAAGATATCTAACTTAATAATATCTTCATTATTAATTGAACTATGACCTATAAACACTTTAAATATGAGCTTATTTTGTATTAACCTTCTGGTTGTCAGGAAAAGGAGAGCAGTCGACAACAAGATAAACAAAGTAAAATTAAAAATTATTTCACCCATAAAATTAAAATCCATCATATAGTGAAACTTATTAATCATCTTTTATTAGTTGAACTAAAACTTCTGGACCAATCCCCTCATTTTATATATGTGAATTCATAATAACTTTATCATTTCGTCTATATAATTTTAATCTTGAAAAAAAAATAGGATAATTTTTATCTTGAAAAAAAAAATCAATAAATGTGACACTTTAATGTTTTTTTTAAAGTGTTTTGTTGAGCACAGTGCAAAGAAAAAGTAAAAGAGACTAAATCTGTGGTGTGGTTTGTTTCTGCAACTCCAACCATTTCTCCAACAACAACATCAAGGTAAGAAAAATCACCTCTTCATCTTTTCCTTTCTTCTCTTTTCTCTTTGTTTCTCCTCAAAATTTCACCACTCTACATGTAACATTCATGCTTAATTTCACTCATATTCCTTAGTTTCTCAAAATCAAAGTTTTTTCAAATTCAACATTTTTTTTTTGTTTTTTACAACAAATAACCGTTTATATTTCCAACAAAACATTTGTTAGGTCTTACATTGTTTTTTGTTTGTGTTCGGTGTTCTTTGTTTTTTTGTTTTGTTTAATCCTATTTTTCTATGAATTTGTTATTCAAGGGCATGTTTGTTTGGTGATATGTAATGTGGTTTTTTTTGTTTAATTTTTATAAATTTTGTATTAAGCTGTTAAATTTTTTGAAGGGTTGTGATTTTTATCTGAAAATTGCAAAGATGAATGATGGAAGACAAATGGGTGTGCATTACATGGATGCTGGTGGCTTTCCTTATGCTGTTAATGAAAATTTTGTGGATTTCTTTCAAGGAATCAATCATGTTCCTGTCAATTATGCCTTCCCTGGCTCAATGCCTGATCAGGTTTTTCTTTCTTGTAATTTTTTATTTTGTGTTTAGTTTTCGCTACAAGAATTATTTATATGAATTTGAATCTAGAAATGTATGTTGTTACAGTAATTTGTTTATCTTTTATCTTAAAAATTGAATAATGTCACAAAATATGGGAATAAAAGCATAACTTTGTCCAGAAGTCCTAGCTCAACTGGTAGAAAATGTCGAAATTGCTAGGTCAGACGTCCATGACCAGGGTTCAAACTCTGGTCCCTCCACTTTGTGTGTGTGAGTTTCCAATGGCTTGCCATTTTGTCTACGCATCCCAAAAAAAACATAACTTTGCATTTTGCAACCTTATTAAGTTATTATCTACGTAGCACCGACGTTACAGAATAAAGATATGACATGTCTGACTCCATCACACGTGGTTACATTCAATAATTCTATTTGCTCAAATTATTACCAGTGTCGAGGTGTTAGTCTTTATCTGTATCATTGCGTTATAGAACTAGGGTGTTACTAATGTTGGTTGGGTCTAGCGGAATAGGCTAGTTTCCCTCAGCATGGTGTACTGAGGTTTAAATGTCCGTTGGGAGGCATTAATTTTTTGTGCCCAATGACTCGTTAAACAAAATTGTCTTTGGTAGTAGGAGAACTAAGGTTTGATAAGGGGAGGTAGAGCTTGTAAGGTCTATATTTTTGTGTAACAGTTTTTAATCTGAATAGGAAAATCAAGTACAAAAATAATGTGACAATGATGAATTAACAATTAATTTTCTTTGAGTTGAATTGCAACAGTAGATGGGTAATTTCATGCCAAAAACAACTATTGTTTTCTCTTATGTTTGTTTTATTAACCATTAGTTTTCTATTTGCTACGTGGTTTGTATAATCTTATACTGTTATATAATTAAACATGACGATGACTATGTAATCATGTGTTATGTCCAGGATAGTGTCTACTGGTCAATGAACATGAGTCCGTATAAGTTTGGAATGTATGGACCTGGAAGCACATCTTATTATAGTTCTTACGAGGTAAACGATCACTTGCCAAGAATGGAGAACAACAGGACTGAGTGGGAATACCCTTCTGAAGTGATCTCCGAGGAACCGGCTTCAACAGATTCGCCATCCAGAAGGGATGGCGTTAGCATGCAGACTATCCCTGAAGAATGTTAGTAGAAATTTTGTTTTATTGTAAGCATTAGTCTATGATCACATCATTGGTTTTTATGACTTAGTTTTTGCATCTTAATAGCATTATTAATTACTTTAGGACCTGTTCCGATTGACTCATTTAAGTTTATCTACTGGCATAAACACTTGCGACACTATTTGAGAGAGCTTATGGGAACAAATTATGACATGACTATAAGCTGTTTTCATTTTTAACTTATTTCCCTAAGCTCTCCAGAATGGCTTATGATAATAGCTTATAACTTATATGAAACAGTGTCACTTTATTTTAACTGTTTCTTTTGAAATAGCTTATACGTAACCACTTATATGATAAAGTGCTCAATTAAGATGTATATCCTAATAGGGATGCTAGTAGCAAATTACTGTCTGTGGACATGAGGTGGGTCTTGTCTAGACGAAGCTCTTTATGATTGTTATCATTGTTATCGCTGTTGCTGTTATTACTGTTTTAAACATCAACAGTTCGAGAAAACAGGAAAATGATATGATAGCATCTTTTTTTTTTTGAGAAACGATATGATAGCATCTTTATCTTGTAGGTTTCTTTTGAAAACAGTCTAAATCATGCTAACTTTTTATGTGATTCTTTTTATGTTTTTCTTCCCTTGAGTTGAATTGAAGGGTACTATTTTAGATTTTAATCATTTCACAAAGCTATGAGAATCGAAATACAGTATAATAATTCTGTTTAATGTCTTCTGCAGGTAGTCCCAATCATCAAGAGTCCAGTAGTAGCCAGGTAGGAAGCATTGTTATTAACAGGGCTTAAACTTTAGACCTGATATAGATCATTTTTTGGTTTGATATTCAATCATTTGTTCTTGGTAGGAACACCGGGTCCCCTATGCTTGAAATTGGGGGGACATTATTTCAAAGATAGTTTGCTGAAAATGGCATACTTTCATTAGAAATGCTAATCTAGTCACTCTACACTTTTTTTGGATACAATACACTTTTATGTGTAAATGTTAATTAAAATGCATAGTTGAGCAGTATTTGGCAAATAGTCCCCTTAGTTTCAATTTTGGAAAATAAGTTGCTTGTTGTTTCAATGTGCAAATAAACTCTGTAGTTTGTAGTTATTGATTTGGCAAACAGACAATGCTTATGATTTCAATTTTCGGCAAACAGCCCCTGTGATTTTAATTTTGGGAATTAATCGCATGTGAATTAACCATATCATTCAATGTACAATAAAGGGTTTTGTATAGAACTGAGCATCAAATAGTACTTGTAGTTTTGGAAAACATTGTTTTATGTAATTTTTTACAAAGTTGTTTACATTTGCAGGACTTTAGACTGTAGAAAACAGATTTTTCATAATAGAATCAACTATTTACTTACCATCCTTAAAGTTTTTTGCTAGCTGAAAAATGCCCCCAAGTACATGTTTATTTTATGAATAAACCGAGCATTGTGAATTATACTAGTCAGAAATACAAACAGAGAAATCATATGGAAGAGAAAAAAATAGACCAAATTTTTATTGATGGCTGAATATCAATCAGAACAGTAGTGATATCTCAATCAGAACTGTTTTTCTTAATTTTGTTATTTAAAAAGCATGATTCCTTAATGTTTTTTTATATGCTCCTTTATACTAGGAATTATCTTATTTAACATGAAGACTTGCAAAATAGTGTTTCAACAAATCACAATATTCTATTTCTATATGTTGTTTTCAAATTGTAACTTGGTGATCAGAAGCATGATATCCTCTGAATTTTCTAATCCCTGTGTTATGTTGTGTTGCTGCAGGTGATATGGCAAGACAACATTGATCCTGACAATATGACATATGAGGTGTGTTAAAGTGTAATATGCTTGCGTAATTGTAATTTAAAATTTGTTTTACTTCTTTTAAATCGTTGATTGTTATATTAGTTATGATTTACTAAACATCAGATGCTACTAATTCATCCTGAGTTATACAGAACTGACACTTTAGATTGAAGGCGTGTCTGGTGTTCAACTAGTGTGTGTTGAACACTGACACCACATCCACAGATATAGTTACATTCAAATTCAATAACTTTCATTCTCTCAAGTTATAACTGGTGTTTGTTAGAGTCAGCCCCGTGTCTGTGCTTCATAGATGCTGAGAGCATATAAGATTTAGTAATTTAAGACATTAACTATTAAGTAGGCAAGTTAGCATGTTGTCGGATTCAATTTTGGTGCATGGAGATTATAGTTTTTCAGGCTTATGCATTTTTGAAATATCTAGTAAATGTTCAATATTATCTGTCAAGATTGGTCCTTCTATAAGCTTAAGTTGTTTAGTGAAGACTCATGAAGAAGTATATTTAATTTAACAAGTCTCCTCACATAAGCCATTTGGACTTTAAGCTTGGACGATGTACGCGCACACTTACGACATGCTTAAAAATTCAACTTTTATTTAGAAGAATAGGAGTCTTAAGGATTGAACACCTAAAAACTTGGTCTTATGAAACCTGATACATGTTCAAGAAACAACTTTGCCAAAGTTATAAGTTGTTAGGTGAAGGCTAATAAATAGTTTTATATCCAAGAGTCAAATAGAAATAGTACTTATTTTTTATGACATTGAATTGGATTTTTAATAGTTATTAAGGGAAACAATTGGAATATCCTTTAAGATTTGGAAAGCTTGCTTTACAACGAAGTGCACCTTTGAGAAAGTTGCTAACTATGTAGCGCTGACCGAGAGACTAGACACTGACACTTTGACACCGGTAGTAATTTGAGAAATGAAAAAATTGAATATAACCACTTCCAAATGTATCGGTGTCAGATACAGGACAAGCCTTCAACCTGAGATGTAGGTGCTACATAGGATGCTAATATTGTTAAAGTTAAATGCTTTTGAATTTGGTGCTGATTTGTGTTGTGGTATTTTTTAACCCTTCAAAAGATAAAATTAGAAATCAGAAGATGAATAGCTACTGATATGTTTTATAAATGACAGGAACTACTGGACCTGGGGGAAGCAGTTGGAACTCAAAGCCGAGGTCTTCCTCAAGAACTTATTGATACGCTTCCAACCTCGAAGTACAAATTTGGCAGCTTATTCAAAAGAAAAAATTCTGGGAAAAGGTAATATATATACTTCATGCTTGTAATAGTATTTTCAATGTATAGATTTATCTATTTGTAATTTATCATATTTTCGTTACCAACAAATTCAATAGCCAGTGAATAGAGAAGAAAATTCATTAGGATCTTTTCCATTTTCATTTCTTACACTTTGTTTCTTCTTTTCATCTTACAAATCCCCTTGGAATAGAATGGTTAAGTTGTTTCTTTTGCACTGTTGTTGGGTATACAAGGTTTTGATAGAGCCTAAATTATGAAGACTAGGACTTGTTTAAATTCTAAAAACATTTTCAGTTTCTAAAGTTTGTGTTCATTTTGAATTTGTAACAAAGAGATGAAAGACTCGTGTAGTGAACAACTGTGTTCATTTTACTCATAATCAAATTGCTTTGAAAACAGGTGTGTAATTTGCCAGATGACATATAGAAGAGGTGACCAGCAAATGAAATTGCCATGCAGTCATGTTTATCATGGTGAATGCATTACCAAATGGCTTAGCATTAACAAGGTAATCAAATGTGTTATTTTCGAAATCCACATTGAATCATGTTTCTATACAATATGCACCTTCTTGGTCCCCTCTTTGTCATCATATTTACCTCATTCTTTTCAGAAATGTCCTGTTTGCAACACTGAGGTTTTCGGCGAGGAATCTATGCAGTAGCATCGGCATGGCGAAAAGGAGCTCTCTTGCTCTTTTAATTTTTGCTCCCTGTCCATCTCTCTCTCTCTCTCTCTCTCTCTCTCTCTCTCTCTCTCTCTCTCTCTCTCTCTATCTCTCTCCCTCTCCCCTTTAAGTTTTAGCTTCATACACTTAGGTAGGTGTAGTATGAAAAAAAACTGTGCAACTTCTCACATGATACATGTTTTGTTTGATAGAAACAAGTTAACAACCTAACAGTGGTTAATGTGTGATATTCTCTTAGCTTTATGCTTCTAATCCCTTTGGTTTACAAAGATGATAGATATGGTGTTGACATTTGGGAATGAAAAATCTAATGAGCATGCATATGATGGATTTAAAAATGAAATATGTGGAAGAAGGTTGATTTGAGTGTTTGTTATCAACTCTCTTATGATATCAAGAGTCTAACTTAAGTACTCCCTCTGGCCTTTTATTTAAGCAAAAATTCCATTTTGCACATTTATTAAGGAGTTCATTTTTTATTAGTTGCATTCAACAACATTTTTGGCATATATGCAGCTTTTTTATTTTTCTAGAATTGGGAAGATGGAAAGGAAGAGTGAGTGAGTATTACACCAATCACAACAAACAAAAAGCTGCAACTTTTGTTAAGAAATTTTCTAAGTCTAAGACTAGCCATAGTTATATAGGGATATTATTGAAAAAGTATTAATAAATAAAGTTGAATTTGTTGACTTTTGCTTATATTTAAGGCCAAATACTTTTGATGTTTTTTGCTTATAAATAAGGCCGGAGGGAGTATCTATCAACTTTATGATGATGCTTCTTTTGTAGGTCTAGATGCATTCTTCATTTCTTTGTTCATCTATGAGAAAAATAGATCAAAATAGAGAGATTGTAAATAGAATTTAAAGGGATAAATCTCTATTTCCTCTATACATTTCAAATAAAAATTAACAGGTTAGATCGGTCTGATCATAGCGGTGAAGTCTCCATTTTGTTGGATATGAGGGGGTGGGTTTAACCCCATATGATCTAAGCAGTGTTTATAAAGTGTGGACGATTATAATTTATAAGTTGGTTTTGTGGGGTTTAGTTGAGTATAATTTTTATTTTATTTTTTTATAATAAGTCTAATTTAAATTTTAAGATAGTGTTAGAGTCTATCTTAAATTTGTTTTTGGGCTTCATGCATTCAAGGCCTACTGGGTAATTTGTCTTGATTGAATGTCTTCTAACTCACTAGAAAATTGCTCTCCTGGCCCCTCAATTTGGACCATGAATGTTTGTATCTTAGGATCCGAAATGATAGGTTATTTTTTTAATTTTGAAATGCAGGTTTCAAACACGTTCAACTTTGAAATGTAAATTCCGAAATAATTTTATATATGACAATTATAAAAAAATTGTACTTTCATTACTACACACAAACTCAACATCTGTTGTAACCAAGATGGGCATTTTTGTTGGCATTTTGGATGCATAAAAAACTATTATTTCGAATTCTAAAATACAAATGATTCTCGGTCGAATTTGAGGGTTTTTTGAATATTTGGGAGGCTTGAGAGAAATATGGAGTCAAAGGAACAATTTTCAACTCACTAATGGTGTCATTTGGGCAGCCTTTAACATCTTTATTGTGTTAGGTGTTTCATTCTGTTGGAAATAAGGATGTCTTTGGTCATGCATTGCATAAAGATATGATTTAGATAGTGTTTATTAGTTATTATTATTATTATCTTATAAATAAATTAATTTTGTAGAGTCAGATATGATACCAGAATCTATTTTAGATTTGTTATTCGATTTCTTGCATCATCCATGTCTTAGATTTGTTGAAATTTTGTCTATATTGCGTTATGCCCCTCGGTGTTTAATTGCAGTATTAACACCTTCATTGTGTTTGATTACAAGCCAATTTCATAGTTACAAGAGTAAACATTTATTTTTGACATATTTTTCAAATAATAGATAAATTAACGGCAAGTAAAATGAGACGAATTTGAAGAGATAGTTTTTTTTGCTTATACGAATAGATTATTTTTAAAGAATAAATCCAATTTCATCCGACTTAGTCCAAAGAGTATAGTTGAGCGGTTGTAGCTCATCCTCATTTAACTAAGAGTCGAAAGCTCAATCCTCGTTTTAGATACGGAGTAATTTTAAATTTTTAATGAGAGAAATTGTCTCTTCGGCAGAACAATTTTAAATTTCTAACGAGAAAAATAGTCTCTATATTCGCCAGTGAATACACTAATCTCAACAAAAAAAAAATTCATCCGACTTTGTTTTATACTAATAAAGAAACCGTGAGATTATGTACCAAAAACAAAACCATGAGATTCTTCCATTTACAATAATTAAAATGTTTAAGGCTTATCACATGACTACTTGCCAAGAAAAATAGTCAAACCATGTAATCAACTATTAAATTTAAAAAAAAAAAAAACTCATATATACAACTCAAATAAATACAACTCAAATAGTAAAAATGCTCATATACAATTACTCAAGCTATCTTATGAGAACCATATTTTGATTTATCTAATGCACGACACATATATATTATTGTTCTTGTAAAGTTTTTATCGAATTATATATATGAATACTTGTAATTAAAATGTATAAATCATTTTTTTTGTTACAAAAATGTATAAATCTATTCACCAAACAGCAACAAGAAAAAATAAATAAAAATAAATCAATTTTGTTTCTCTATATGCAAGACAGCGAAAGAGATAATGAGATCCAAAGTCAAGTCAGAAGATGAATCTATTAAATATTTAAATTCAACAAAATTAAAAACAAAATCTTTCTTGAACAAAGAAATCAGATTTCTTATTTATTTTGATAACGAAATCAGATTTCCTATAACTACTTGCTTGCTAGTATTAAAAAAATTCTACAAAAGAAACTAATATTTTTGTTTTATTACTAAAATTATATGGCAAAAACTAAATATTGCATCCTTTGCACTAATTAAAATATACTATTTTTGAGTTTTCTTAACTACTATATTGCATAGAGTACAATAGTTAGCAAGATTCAAATTATATTGAAACGAGAAATTGATATATACACTCCAATATTAGCCAAGAACCTATTAAAATTTACTATTTTTGGATTCCTTAACCATTGCATAGAGTATAATAGTTACAATAGTTAGCAAGATTAAAATTACTATACACTCCAATGTTAGCCAAGAACCGACATAACAAGGGCTCTAGTATTTGTTTTTTTGTCATTTATGTCAACTTCCATTTTTTGAAGTTCGTAAAGAGATAAATAAAATCTGATCATAAATTACTAGTTTTTCTAAATAATTTGGCATGATTTGGCAATTCAACTAATGGATCAAATTATGAATCAAATCATATGCAAATGGATAAGAACCAAACAAATAAAAATATAAATATAACGAACCACATACAATTTGTTATTATTTTATTCAAAGTTACATAGGATAGGACTTGAAGAGAAATTAACTTAATCAAATCATATCAAAAAAACAAAAACAATTTCAGAAAATTACATAACAACAACAACAACGTAGTACAACTGAATAATCCGCAACAAAACAACCTCATCATCAACATCATACATGATGAATTGTACAGAAGAAAAAAAACATAAATAAATAAGAGTCTAACTCTAACAAATGATAAACACAAAAAATTAACATAAAGTAATATTTGATTTACATAAAGTTAATTAATATTGAAAAATTAGAAATCTACCTTGTGTTGTGAAATAACAAACAATTCAACAACCTAGACCAAGCTATCCTTAAACGAGGATAAATTCTGTTGCTATGTATTGTTGATTCTCTCATAACAGATTCCATGGTTTCTACAAATAGATTCAAGCTTCTTATTGGTGGAATATAAAGGGTCAATGGAACAACAGAAAAAGCCACTGTGAAGAACAATTGCAACATTTTTTTTCTTCTTTCTTTGTATGAATAAATTTCAGTTCTTTAGCATGAGTTGAAGCTTTTGTGATAAAGGGTGTTTGGATTTTGGTTTTGGGTTGAAGTTTGTGGATGTGAGGGAAGAGTCAATGGAAAGAAAAAAAGAGTAGAGAGTTCAAGAAAGAGAGAGAAGATTTTTGTGATATATAAAGGGTATTTAAGGAAATACAACTACTTGTAGATATGGAAGAGTAGTTGAGACAGAAAGACACCTATTGAGAAACAAGTTCTAGAAACTAAAAGAAGCAATATATAAATTCATATTTATCCAAAAAAAATGTACTCTTTCCGTCCCATTTTAAATGTCACAGTTGACTAAATCATACACTTTAAGAAAATGTGTAAATGAAAGAGAGAGAATATGTCTTTTAGTATAATAACTTCTCTTTTTATTGGTAGTAGACATTGAAATACTAAAAAGTAGATCTTTGAGTGTATTTTTTATCTCACCTAATAATTGCTTTAAAGATAAATTAGTAAAAACTAATGTTATAAATAGTATAGGACACTTATTTTGGGATAAACAATTTTGATAAGTAGGACACTTATTTTAGGACGGAGGTAGTAATTTTTTTATTTTTTAATTTCACCGTTAATTTAATTTGATTTAGAGTCAGTTCTGATATTTAATAGTTCTAATTCTCTCATAATATATGCACTAATTAAGATATAAAAAATTGAACTATGATCATCTAGCTATACTAAGTTTAACATCAATCAACTAATTAAGATTTATTTGCTATAACATTTTTTCTTCAGTTACTCCTACTATGGCATTTGTTATTAACTGTTGTTATTTATTGTCAAAATAGTCAATTATAAATTTAGTTTTATTTGTACAAAAAAAATAGTTTTGAAACTGATAGAAAATATTAAAATAGTTAAATTAAAAGTCTATGATTCGAATATAAACTCTAATTTCAACACTTTATATATGTGAATTTCAAATGACTTAAAATCCCACCTACATAAAGAAAATGAATTTAATCCAGTTAATATAAGAATTAAAATTTAAACCATAACCCTAACCCTGTCCAGTTAAAATGAATTTAAAATCCCACCTACATTTCTATATTCTTCTTTAAAGGTGAACCTTTAACCATAACCCTGTCTAAAACAAAATCATAAATTCAATTAGCTAGTAGTTTTAATGACAAGACTTTCATTTAAAAAAAAAAACAAAAAATTAGCTAACTATTGTTATTTGTTGTTTCCGTCAAAAAAAATTGTTATTTGTTGTGAAAATAGTCATGGTCTATATATGAGCACGCGGCACCCTCACCCTACATCAATTTTCTGCCATAGAGAGAGAGACATATACCAGTATATGTACCCAAAAAAATTGTAGTACAATATAAATTTAATGTTATTCAATGAGACAATGACCGACATGGTACATTTTTAGTGCTCGTACAATTTTTTTTGGGACCAATTCCTTCTATAAATTGCTTTTCATTCCTCTATATTGCTCACGGGGCATCTTAGAAACTTATAAAATACTTTCGATTAATCTATCTAAATTGATATCGGAGAAAAATAATAGAACTGAGACTTTGAAAATGAATACATACTCAAGTTCGAAGTTAATACCAATAGGCCAATTCAAGTGAATTTAAAAATACTCTCAATTTAAATTCAAAATTGTGTGCATTCTACTTATATTCTGAAATTATAAAACTTTTTGTAATCTAAGACTCTAAGTGTATATTTAATATTACGGTGAATGTGTCAGAATTATGGTGATTCACTGTAATTTTCTAAAAATTATAAATTGTAACTTCTGCAAAATAACAGTAAATGACCAATTTTGGAAGTAGGTTCCAAAATACATACTGGATTGTAAACCAAAACGCAGGAACACATGCAAAAACTATGTTAGATTATTCTTTCTTTGTTAAATACATTTCCAAATTTTAAGATACAAAAGCATTTCATAATCTAAAATACGAAATACAGTTAAACAGATATACTAAAAAATTTAACAAATAATCTACCTTGTATTGTTACATCAGACATGGTAGCTACTTAATTAACTAGTTTACATATTTCAGCTTAGTTGATTAAAGGAATGAAGCCAAATGCTTCAGCCATGAAACTTGGTTTAATTGTGCACAATATAATTAATTTTGAGATTAATTGTATATGACAAAACCAATCAACCAATTTAATCTTGAAAGCTTCTTATCACCCATCAACATAGCAATGTATATATATGTAGACTAAATGCAAATTTATTGTAAGAAGAAAACATAACAAAAAATGGATTCAATGAAAATATCATTATTTATTAGTTATCAAAAAAAAAAAGAAGGTTTTGTTATGTTGTTACCGTTACTTTTTTCAAAAAAATATTGAAGGTTTTGTTTTGTGCAAAGCAATTGAAGACTTGTAATAACGTTATGTTGTTAAGAGGCAAAGGTCTATTTTCATTTTATCCACATCACCAAGGAATTGATGGAGAATGGAGTGATAAATGACGCAATAATGAAATTGAAGATACAAAGTTGTGAAATTTGATTTTTTTTTTTTTGATAACTAATAAATAATGATATTTTCATTGAATCCATTTTTTGTTATGTTTTCTTCTTACAATAAATTTCATTATTTATTAGTTATCCAAATTACAAGTCCATCAATATTTTTTTCTTTACTCCCTCAAGACAACTTTTGTAAAACAAAAAGGAGAATCTGAAATGGTTTTTACCGTTACTTTCTCTCAAAACCTTCTTTTCCTAAAGTCATATTCATCCCATGATCTCAAAAGCAAAGTTCTCTAATTTGGATATCGGAGGACAAATTTTGGCCGCTTTCATCATCAATGAGTTACCACCCTTACCACAGCAACAACTAACCTTCTCCTCCTCCTCCTCCACCACACAATCCACCACCACCACCACCTCCTCCTCCCCCACGTCCTCCTAAATCTGCACCATCACCACCACCAAGAGGTTTTGGACCACCACCAACCACATCCTCTTGGCTCTCCACAACTACATCCCTTTGGACCACCACCAAGAGGTTTTGGACCTCGTTTTGGACCGCCGCCACCACCTCCAACCCTTGAATCCTTGAATGCTAAGCTTAATGCAAGATGACACTACTCAATTTGATTGCTTACCAGATGGCTCAAGTACATCATATTTGTTTCCAGTTGCTCAACTAATGATTCTGACTTTTACTATATTAAGTACTGATTAATTAGTAATTTTAATTTTAGTACAATAATAAGGCTTAAATGTGTCATTTATTATATATATTATACTGAATTAGATTAGATTAGATTAGGTTGTGTCAGATTATATTAAGTATATTATATTTACCCTACCATTGCCCCTAAAATAAGTGTATTATATTTTCAAATTAATTGTAAAAGAAGTACTTGATACTCATATTGTGATAATTGATTTGCTATAAGCATAAATGAATTAGAGGTTTAAAGAACTTTTGCCAATTTATTATATTATAAGTGTGTATATCCGTGCAAGCACAGATTATATTTGTATTGAATCAAAATAATTTTGTTTTTGAAAAATAACGATAATTTTTTTTGTTTTATACTTCATATTTTAAATTATACGCAAATGTTTTAAAAAGAAAACTTATGAGCAAATAAAACTATCAAACAATCTTTTGAGCAAAAGTAGAGAATGACCTGGGGTCTGTATATGAAGTATGAACATGTAATTTTGATTTAATAATAGGACAAAATTTAGGTGCATTTCTTTAGGTATTTTTCGTATTCTTAATATAACAAACTATGATTTTCTCAAATTCATAATTTTTTCAAAGTTTGTTATAAACACAAAAGTAAATTTTATGTTAAGAACCATACAAAAAATATCTAAAGAAATGCATCTAAGACCATGTTCAATGGCAAAAAAAATTCAACACCCACTTTTCCACTTTTTACACTCCACATCATCATTCAACACATATTCAATTTTTACTCCATTCAATAGTTTTTTCATTCAACACCCTACCCCACCACTTTCTATACCCCACCACTTTTTATTTTACATTCTTATTTAAATTTAAATTTTTGTTTTTATGATTAAATAAAAGTACAATTATCGATTAACATTAAATTAAAATAATTATTGAGAAGTGTTTGGATTTTGAGAAGTGTTGGAATTTTGGGTGTTGAAATAATTATTGGGATTCATTTTACTAAAAAGAAACACTTAAACTTCAAAATTAACACTAATAAACACTAATAATATGATTAAGAGAGTGAAAACTTCGGATTTTTTTTCTGTGTCCAAATGAAATGAACCAAGTCTCTATTTATAGAGAAATTTTTTTTACAAATTTTGGTGAAAAAATAAAAAAAATAAAAAATTAATTTGCTGTGAAATAATTGAGTTTAAAGATAAGGATACAATTAAAATCCGCCCAGCCAATCAAGAAGCGCCGCGTGTCACCATCTATCGACTTTCTCATCTCTCTCCGCGTTCCCTCTGTCACGCACGCGCCTTGTCGCGATTGGCTTGCACGCGCCATGGGCGGACGAAATGCGATGCTGCCGCGTGTCCATTGGTGTCAGATTCACAAATGTTTACTCTGCTCAACTCTGCTGCGGGTAATTGAATCTTTCTCCTGTTTTTTTTTTCTGACGCAACAGTGATTCAACATGGCAATAAATGCTCCATTGAACATGGTCTAAGTTTTGTCCGTCCAGGGGAGCGTCGATAGAAACAATAGATCAATACTTCGGGACCACAAGAGACACGCTACATCAACTCCACCAAAAACTTTAAAGTATTAGATTCATGATCTTCTCTCTTATAAATCTAACATTGTTTCGATTCATTGAAAATGCGTGTACCCATATTTTTGGTGAATAAAACACTCTTACACGTACAACCCACAAAATACCATAAAAAATTTAATTTAAATTATTAGTTTTTTTTTTAATTTTTAAAAGTAAAATTAAAATACTAATACTTTGGTCCTCAACTGAATGAAAATACTAAAATTGTCCGAACTTCATAGTTCGGTGATACTACAGAGAAGTGTGATAAGTGGGGCTGAGTTTATAATAGTGGTGTTAAATCTACTTATTGGTCTATCATTTAGTTGTTTATGCCGTTGGACCAAAGTAGATTTAACACCACTATTATAAACCCAGCCCCTTCATAGAGGTGGTTCATACCCTATGCATAAACAATATATTTAGTTGTTTGCATAGTGGTTCATACCGTTAAGTATACACTATTATAAATCCACTATTATAAATCCAGTTATGCCGTTGGTGTTAAATCCAGTTTTGATTTCATAGTGGTGTTAAATCTACTTCATAGTTCGGTCGAATCTATGGTCTGTCATATTTGATCATCATCATTCATCATACATACATACATACATTTTTATTATTTTTGAACAATATAAAGTGAATCACAGTTATCTGAGTTGTTCCACTATTTGCCAATAAAATTATCTTAACCAAAATATGATCAAAGGTTTGACTTTGTTATGAAGCACACTGCACACACCCTAGTGGCATACTGTTTTGATATATGTACTAATAATTCAGTTAAATAATTAGTTGTGCTAAAGGTCTCTTGAAGTATTCATCTATTTTCTGATGTTGATATATTTCTCACTGTTTGTTTCAGGCTTACTACTCAGGCAGAATGTACATTGGATTTAGGTTCCACTTCTCAGCTACTTCATAGAGGGTGGTTCATACCCAATATATTTTCTTTTTAAACAATTTTGCTGTTTGAATGACTAGTTATTTTCACTGGATGATTAGTATAATTTTTTTTTTTTTTTTTTGACAAAGGATGATTAGTATAATTAGAAGTTGCATATGTGGAATTTGATTAATGTTTGCCGGTATTGATTGATTTTAGTATATAAAGTTTGATTTATCGTTATAAAGTATTGATTGACTTTAGTATATAAAGTTTGATTTATCGTTATAAAGTATTGATTGACTTTAACGGATATACTCATATCTTTATATATCATATTATTATATCTCATGATTATTATTTTATTTTCGTGCGAAAACTCATTCATACTTTCTCCGGTCAAATATATAAGCAACTTTTTACTTTTTAGATTCATTCAATAATTGATGATCTAGTCACTTTTCAATCTAAATACATCAATCATTGAATGAATCTAAAAAATAAAAAATTATTTATAAATGAGATCAGAGGAAGTATATAGTTATTTTCATCTTCAGGTGTATGGACTATTGGTCCAAATATATTTCGTTTTGCAAAACTAATTTTATTTCGCATCAATCGTCAATGAAAATATCTTTTTTTTGTCAAATAGCCTAGTGACTAGACTCACATTTAAATGTAGAAAAACTTAAAATCCAGAGTTCGAACTCCGACCTCTCCAAAAATATCCTTGGTAACTGAGTACCATTTAAGCTACACTAAATTATTTATAAAAATATCATTATTTATGAAGTAACAGCCATCCTAAATTATCAAAAAAAACATCAAATGTCACAACTTTGTATCTTCAATTTCATAGTTGCACATCAAGCGCAAGAAAGGAAACAACAAACAAATCAACAGCGCGCCACTCTCCTAGTGCAGCAAGCCGATCAAGCGCAGCAACACCAGCAGAACGCACGTTGTGGCAACCACCGGGACAAGGCATATTCAAAGGCAACATAGATGCTGCGATTTTCAAGGACCAGAACTGCTATGGCGCAGGAATGTACATTTGAGATGACAGAGGGAATTTTATTCGAGCCAAGACGTTGTGGAATTATGGTAACCTGTTAGAAATAATATAAAACCATTGATCTGGCCTTTCTGTTGTCGCAAGTGTGAGTAAGTCTCACATTGCTTAAAAAAGTGGAGGTTGAACATTTTATAAGTAGAAAGACCCATAAACCTAATGCCTTAAGGTTTTGGGTAAGAGTGTGGTGTCCAACACTTATATCGTTGTTCGAGACCCAATGTGGATGATCCCCCGGCTGCCCCCCTCGTGTCCCACCAGTGGTATCAGAGCCGACGGTTATAGATCGGGCTCCTTTTGTTGAAAGTCTTCCTGACAATGGTGGTCAGGCGGCGGGTTCCGTGTGCAAGTGGCAACGGCGGTACAAGTAATTGGATTGTTGGAAAAATGCTTCCGCTTGAAGGGGAGCATAATGAATGAAGACTCACACTTGAGGGGGAGAATGTTGTCGCAAGTGTGAGTAAGTCTCACATTGCTTAGAAAAGTGGAGGTTGAACACTTTATAAGTAGAAAGACTCATAAACCTAATGCCTTAAGGTTTTGGGTAAGAGTGTGGTGTCCAACACTTATATCGTTGTTCGAGACCCAATGTGGATGATCCCCCGGTTGCCCCCCTCGTGTCCCAACACTTTCCTAACAGCTTAAACTTTTGGGATAATCGGTCATTTGACATGATATCAGAGCCTCTATGACTAAGTGGTCTAGAGTTCGATTCCTGCTCCCCTCACTTTCTAATTAAAAAAAGTGGAATTTTAAGCATATAGTAGGTGGGCCTATGCATTATCCACGCTTCAAGCCCAATGGGCTATTGCGTGAGGGGGCGTGGCTAGATCAATGGTTTTATATTATTTCTAACATAACCCACTACCGCAGGAAGCTGAAGCATGGGGGCTGAAATCGGCGATTCTTTGGTTAAGGAATTTAGGCTATTCTAGTGTTGTCATAGAACTAGATTGCAAGCTTGTGGTTGATGGCATCACTGAAAAACTTAATTTTCATACTGAATTTGGCACTTTATTACATGCTTGTAAAACCTCTTTGGTTGTTTTATCAAACTTTAGGATAAGTTTTATTCGGAGACAAGCCAACAACGTGGCTCATTCTTTAGCTAGAGCGGCATTGTCTTTTGCTAGTCACCAAGATTTTGATTACATATCATCCTGTATTGAAGCTATGTTGATGAATGAAATGAGTTAAGATTGTTTTTGTCAAAAAAATAAAAAAAAGTTCATAGTTGCACATCTCTTTTGTTATTTAATTCATTAACAAGATTGAAAAATATAATAATAATTATTAATCAAACAATACTTAATAGTCATTTTAGAACCGTTTTAGAGATTATAAGGTCAAACTCGTACATCTTATTGGTTGAACATTTGACCATATATCTAAGCAAAACATAGATATAAAAGAATCAAATGAAAGAAGAAAAAAACTAAGTTAATACATAGTGAAACCATCATCATAAGAAACATGGTAACCCCTTCTACAAGGAGGTGCATTCTCATGATACTCAGCACAACAACTCCATCTTTTTTTCCAATTTGCACTGCCAGTATTTGGCCTATTATTCTTCTCATTCCATTTGTATACAGTTACTCCTGATTTATCACTCCAGTCTCCATCAATTCCTTGGTGAGGTGGAGAAAATGAAAATAGACCCCTGTCTCCTACAACATTATAAGTCTTCAATTGTTTTGCACAATTTTGCTTTTAAGAAATGATCATGTTATACTTAACTCATCATAAAAACCAAAAGAGCAATTAAACATCCTTTATAACAACTCAATCATAAAAAACTTACAAAAATAATTGTGTTTTATGAAATATTGGACTATTTAGCGATTGATATAATTGCTAAATCGTCACTCCATATATTGGTTGCTAAATCATCTGACTATTTAGCGATTGATATAAGCGCTAAATCCTTTATATATTGCTAACAAGACGACTTAAAACAAATTGGTTGCTAAATCATCTGACTATTTAGCGATTGATATAATCGCAAAATCGTCACTCCAAATATTGGAAATTTGGAAGTCCCTAAATTAGTCACTCAATGGCAATTGTTAATGGCATGTTATCCTATGAATTTAATTACTATTAACTCTCAAGATACTAAAATATGAACATATATTTGAGTCCATATATAGTAAACTCTTATCCTATACTATATAATATTATACTATATAGTGTGTGGTTATAGAAAAAAGGAAATATGCATACATAAGCTTACCATTTGTATGACCATGGAAAGAGCAAGAAACTGGAGAATTATGTTGATCTGAGTAAAGTGTATTGCATCTCAAACACCGTTTCTTCGTTTCAATATTAGACTTAGTTACTTTGCTTTGTGACTGTGAGCAGCACTTGACATCTAAAGTGCCATGACCATGGGATGAATATGAGTTGAAGAAAAGGTTTTGTGATATACTAACTGCAAAAACCATTCAGATTCTCCTTTCTGTATTACTTTAGATGATGATATCAGGGATGAGAAAGAAATTCAAAAGTTCTCTTGAGGGAGTAAAGAAAAGAATGATGATAATGTTGGCTTATACTATTATTAGGACTGGCCCTACACATATGGAGACTTAAGACAAATTTAAAGATGAGGCCTATTTATTCACAAACAAAAAAATAAGCATTTTATAACACGTAATAAAATCAATCAATTTAATCTTTATAAGGCAATATTAATTTTGAAAACAGTAGAATATGAGGCCATTTATCAAGTATAGAAAGTAGCGTTCTAGAGGAGGCTGAAACCACTTGATAGACCTCGAACGAGATTAAACTGGTGGTGGAAAAAAAAAAGTAACTAATGAACGATATAGATAGAATAATAAATAGAATATTTCACCAAAATTCAAATCAGACAAAATGATATTCGATGAAAGATATTTTCCCTGCCATTCAAATAAATCTTCCCAAAAATATAGAAACTTCTGATCCAAGGAAAATGGTCCTGGATCATTGAGTACGATTATTCAGTAAAATTTTCCGCAGTATTTGTTGTGGTCAATTCTCAAAAACTAAATTATTTTCATCAATATCGGAGAACAAAATTTAAGCACCGCCAGATCCGTACTTCTTGCCGAGCATTATGACCTGCAACTTGTCGTAACCAGCAAGCACACCAGCACCAGCGACAGCACGGAGAATGTTAGCACCAGCTCCCTTGAACAATGACTTAGCACCCTCATTCTTGAGGATTTGGTTGAATGCATCCATGGAGCTCTTGTACTTGACTGCTTCACCAGATGTCATCATCATTCTTCTTCTAACAGTGTCAATTGGGTAAGATGCTAGACCTGCACCATTGGTGATGAGCCATCCAAGTCCAAAGCTAGCAAAGAAACTATCCTGCAATGATTAAGAGACAAGACAAAATGAGAATAAATCTCAGCAAATGATTAAGGACATGTTTGGATAAAAAGCTTAAGTAAGTGCTTATAGCATAAACCCTTGTCATATAAGTACTTATGTATGAACTATTTCTATAACAAAAGATAAAATAAAATCAAACTGTTTTTCATATAAACTATAAGTTGTTTACGTAAGTTATCGTCGAGAGCTTATGGAAATAAACTGAAAACAGTTTATAGACATGTTATAACTTATAAGTTGTTTTCAAAAGCTCTGCTAAATAGTCTCGCAAATGCTTATGCCAATAGATAAGCTCAAACAAGCCATACCACAAAAGCCTTAAATAACACCGATATTAATGTGAACGATAATGCATAACAACACACTTAAGTTAGTCAAACTAAATGCATTTGGTAAAATAATGACATAGGAGATAAGCAATGTTAACCTGCAAAGATCCAGTTAGGAGAACTGGCTTCAAGGAATCATACATTCCGAAGTACAGACCGCGATACACAATGATTCCAACACATGAAATGTTGAAACCACGGTAAAGCCCAGCAATACCATCAGTAGCCAAAGTTTTCTTGTAGACATCAATAAGACCATTGAATTGTCTTCCGCCTGCACCCTTCTTTGCAGCCTTGGCATCATTTGCCAGACGGGTACGAGCATAGTCGAGGGAGTAGACAAAGAAAAGGGATGAAGCACCAGCAGCACCTCCTGAGGCCAAGTTACCAGCAAACCATTTCCAGTAACCATCCTTGTCCTTCTTGAAATTGAAAAGCCTCTTGAAGTAGTCCTTGAATGCAAAGTTCAAAGCCTAGTAGAATTTGAAATGCAAATTTAGTATCACATATAACCAAACCAAAAGAATTGAAAAGGGACACAATAAAATTCCATTGTTATCAATTACAAATCGCAGAAAATAGTTGTTTGCTCAAATTCTGTTATGCTATAGTGCTACTATTTGACAACTTTGTAGTAAATATAAATAATGTATCACAAAACAATAATGACTTGCTCGAATTCTTCTACCCTATAGCAGCTATTTCACAACACTAAAATATCAAAAGGAAGAAACAATAGAACTAACCTGAGTGGGGAAATAACGGATGACATTTGCAGTGTTACCTCTCCATAGGGAAACAACACCTTCATCGGCCATTGTTCGCTTAAAACAGTCACCAATTCCCTTATAGGGCTCAGAAAGTCTACCAGCTTTAATCATCTCATCTTGGTTTTGGATCAAAAGCTTAATTCGCTCAATTGGAGCAGCAGCGGTTTTAGATACAGCAGCAGAAACTCCACCCATGAGAAAGTCGACAAGAAAGTTTCCTTTCTCAGCAGGAGCTGCAACAAAGATAGGGGAAGCTGTTGTTGCAATAGTAGAAAAATTGGTCGCTGTTGATCTACAGGCCGGCATCATTGGATACTGTAGTGCAGGGTTGGCATAATTTCCAAATGACCTGCTTTGGTACATAGAAAGGCCAGTCTGGCGTGCAACATTCTCGATGAGTTTAGGGCGCTGAACTTGATCAACCATGGTGACTTCCTGAACAATCCAAGTTTTACAATGTCAAATATGGTTCATAAATTAAGGAAATTGATCCTAACAACAACAGACAGAAAAACATGTTTAATATCTGAACAAGCAATGTAATGTATGTATCGAATTATTTAGTTCACAAAAAATCAACAAAAACCTAACAATTTTAGAGGCAAGACTATGGCTTGGCAAAACAAACAACATATATAAGTTGAAAAGCAATTAAACTCAAATCATATAATCATTGACAAGTTCTAACTCCAAAGGAGTGAATTGTAATAACAAATTTCATTTTTTTCAGGATCAAATAAAGCATATCATACAATTCATATCCAAACTCCGAAATGATAATCAAAATTAAAATCAAAACATTTATACATAAAAAGCTATATCACATATATAGATATGGTTGTTGCTCCTCACCCCCCACATTGTTCACATTAGAAAAAACACTACCAGAAGATATCTCCCGGTAAGATTTGCACTACTGGAAAATATCTCCATGGATGTGGGACATGGGGGATTCTGATCAATTTAGGGGGTGAAGAGCAACACATCAATAGTTATTACAGAAGCACTCTTAACACAGACAGAATTCAAGCATTGAAAATTATTCATGAAAACATGGACAAATCGCGACACTATCATAAAGCGATCTGAGATGTAATTGAAAAACACAGAAAATGAAATCTCGAATACCATTCATTATTCTACACATTGAATGGTAAATCACAGATCACAAATAACAAATTCATTACTCTCTACTATCAACACAATTTCAAAATCAAATAGAATCTGAACAAACCAGAAATAACAAAAAAATGATTTTATTTTTTTCAATTTACAAATGTGATCATTTCCAGAATCTGATCTGATCTCACAAACAAAATCCAAACAAAGATAATCTAATCTAATCAACTAATGAACCACCATATTTTTATATCAAAAAACCACATTTTCAAAAAACCAAGTTATTGAATTTGCGTAAAATCAATGAAAGAGTGAAAAAGAAACGAACTTTTCACAACCCCATTTCATAAAAACCAAAAGGGTGAGAGAATAACCTTACAGATCAATCAAATTCAATAGAACAGTATAGAGATCAAACGAAACAATGACAAAAAAACAACAAAAGGAAAAACAAAAAAACAGAACAAAAACCTGAAATGTAAAGTGAGAAAGAAGAACAAGAGAGAAGAGAGAATGAGAAGTGTTGTTAATTAACCTAGAAAAAGGAGTGTTTGGTGGCTATGCGAATTTGTTGGAGAAATGGTGGCACACCGCAGAGCCAAGTCAAGTGATTTTGAGGTTTCAAAGGCTCAGTTTTAAATAGGAATCGAATGAACCCACTAAAACTGACCCATTGGGCCAGTGGTTAGTTTCACTAATCAGAGACTGACACGTGGATATGTATAATTTTTTTTTTCATTTTTAATAAAAATATTTGGTTTTTGTTTTATAAAAAATTTAGGGTTAGAGAAATGATGTATTGGTTGAAAGTAGAAAATATTTTTGGGCTCAAACACTAACAAATGAATTTATATTTACATGTTTTTAAAAACACTATGAAGCATAATATTTTTTCCTGCCGGGACGGCGATGGATGGAAATATCTCCTGTGGGTAGTTCGAGGCGGGGAACGGGGAATGTCCCACCGCCATCGTGGATTTCCTGACCCCGATCATATTATTTAAATTATGTATATAATATATAATTATATAATTTTATGCGTATTTTTTTTTATAAAAAATAATAATTAATACGTTATAAAAATTATGATTGCGTATGTATTTTATATTTAGAGTAAAGGAAGAAAAAAAAGATATTAGTGTCGTGTTTTTGATTAAAATGTATAGCAATTTTGTTAATTTTTTATGTCCGTGAAATTTCGTGGATACTGGGGATGGGGATGGAGGGAAATTTTCCCCCGCGGCGGGGATCGGGGACGGGGAAAAGTTTGGGGGGTGAGACAGGGAACGGGGAAACAACATTCGTACATTCTCCGCCCCTGTGACATCTGTAATTAAGGGTTTGTTTGTTTGGAATGAAAAATAAAGTGAGAAGAAAAAGACGGAACTATATAATATTAATATATTTTTTGGTCGAGATCGGGGTATCCACCGCCGAACGCAGTGACTAATCCCTCGTTAGATTGGAGGCACCTCGATGGATGGGATAGCTGGCCCAAGGATTTAAAGCTGCTCCATACTGATGATCGAACCCTCAACCTTTAGTTAAGGGAGGATGAGCCTCAACCGCTCAACCACACCCCGATTATATAATATTAATATATAACTTATTATTATTGGCACCAATTTTACGATGTATTTGTGATACGTGGTATTCGTATATGCATTATTTCTTCTAATACATTATAAATGTAATAAATGTAAATCTTCCTTAATTATTATAAAATAAATTGTAAAACTTATAATTAATACCGTATATTTGACCATCATAAATGTTATTATTATTAAAGAGTTTCAAAATTTAAATCTAAGTTGATTTGGTTAGAAGGAAAAAAAGTAGGAAAGAAGGAAAACACGGAAACCAATGCATGTATTTAGACTATTTTATAATTCAATTACATTCATCGAATTCCGTGTTTTTCTTCCTTTCAACTTTCTTTTCCTCTAACCAAACGGTTACATCATAATTTGGATCAAGAAGACGTGTTGATATTGGTTGGAAAGCACCACAATGTGATTGGATCTACCTCAATACAGATGGTGCTTTATTATGCGGTGTGGCTGGTTGTGGAGGTGTGTTCCGAGATTCTAGTGTTGTATGGAAAGGAGGCTTTGCGAAAAATGCAAAAATTGTTGGTGGAGCTAGTGCTTATTTGGCGGAGCTTTGGGGAATTTATGAAGGTTTGTGCTTAGCTAGGCCGACAAAGTTACACAAACATTGAGTTGCAAGTTGATTCATTGGTGGTGGTGAGCGGTCTTGAGGGTATAGGAGTCGGTAATGCTCAAGGTCGTATTTTGATTAGTAGAATTCGTCGGCTAATTCAATTGAATTGGAATGATCGAATTTCTCATGTTTATCGGGAAGCAAACAGAGTCGCAGATGCTATGGGATGTGAATTACAAGGTTTCTCTTACTTTGATGCACCTCCGACTAGTTTAGAGCAGTTGTACTTAGATGATGTAATGGGAGTTTCTACTCCTCTCGTTATATTCTTGTAATTTTTTCTTGAACTTTGTCTCTTTCTTTATGCAAAATTAAAAATTACATCATAAATTAAAATTACAATAAGTATATTACAATAGAAACTAAAACCACATCAAAAATTACAAGAACACATGTGATGTTTGTTACCAAAAAAAGAACGCATATGAAGTTTGTTACCAAAAAAATGATGTGGTTTGTTAAAATTACATCATAAATTAAAAATTACAATCACATATGAAGTTCTTGTCCAAAAAAAAAAGAACTTCATGCTTTGATGTGGTTCTTGTCAAAATTAAAAATTACATCATAAATTAAAATTAAATATGAAGTTCTTGTCAAAAAAAAAATCACATATGATGTTTGTTACCAAAAAAAAAAGAACACATGTGAAGTTATTTAATTCACACCCAAACATAAACATTTTTACCTCTTAACTGGACCATATTTGTCAATTTGGATTCACCTACCAATTGGGTCATACGGTTTTTTTTTTATAAAATTGGGCCATATTATTATTTAGCCCGACATTCAGCTTTTGAATTGCATTGTCAAAAAATTTAAAATATTAAAATTTGTCAAGTGTTCTAACAAAATAAATTAATTTTTTTTAAATATATTTTTCCTTTTTTCTTTGAAGCAATATATTTTTTCCTCACTAGCACATTTTTTGGGAACATTTCAGAAGTCATTGGTCCAAAAATTATACCTCCAAATCAAATACACTTAGGTTGGAGTTTTTTTTTATGAGCTACCAAAAAAAATGTATTTTGTAGTTATATGTAGTACAACTCAACTCTTATATTAGTCTTCCTTTAACCTTGAAGTCTCATCTATATGACTGTTATGGATCAGACATAACAGTTAGTCAGTCACTAAGCTCATTTTTCCTTGCGTCGAGGAGGCCCACTACAAACGATCTACTTCGTCGCCACATCTAAGCGTTAGGAACCACACAATCCGCAACAACCGACATCAGAATGATTGACATTCACTGCCAATCATGAATTTTCAACCGTTATTTTGACAGCCATTATTGGCGAGGACGCAACCGTCACCTCTCACATTAGTGGCCTTAACCCCAATGATGGGAACATATGTTCAAATATTCTATTCTTATTCTCGGAAAACCTTCACTTCACGCAGAAACTTACTTGGGTGTCAGAGTGTTTTGCAACACCCCCCTTCACTTCAAACTTCTTAGACAAAGAAGACCACCAGTCATTCCTTTATGATCATATAAGATCAATGTCATTAGAATCACTCTCATGCTAATATAAATTTGGTCTATTCATCTGTCATTTTTCACCTATCTAAAAGTTGTAAAGAGGATTTCATTTGCCATGACTTTGCATTGGCGACCACTCTTCGCCCTCAATAGATGTTACAAATATAACTCAATAAGTTTGATGATTGAACCGGCCAATTAAAAAATTTGCATTCCAATTTTCTTAAAATTTTCATTTTGTGTAGCTACTTGAAATTTTTTGGAGTTATTATGATACAGATATAAAATTTTCACCACCGTAGCAATAGTGGATGTTGGAGAAACCTATGTCCCAAACAAAACTACGAACCACTAGCCATCATTGCCACCATTATTACAAATTAGGCCCCCAAAGCCTAAAATACCAGGATTTTCAAGACTACTTCCAGGTGCATTCTAACGAACCCACCTAGTTTCTAGCTAGATTTGTGGCCTTCTTAAAAAAACATTTGAGTAGAAAATGCGCATATAATTTTTCGTTCATATTCTAAGAGTAACATGTGAAACCACCTCATTTTCCAAGCATAAGAGATTTCTAACACGCCATAACCACCAAACATCATCTAGCTAGGAATATGAAAAAGGATGTTAACGTTGAATAAGATGATAGGAGTCTTTATCAAATTATATATTTTTTATTACTTTTAAGAATATGAAATTATTTAAGCATAATGTATCTCTAGATCAATTTTTCAAAACTATATTCCACTAAATCAATTTTTCAAACACATACATTATATTAGCTAGCAATTACCTTTGTTTTGTTGATTTATTTATGGTTTAATAATTTTTTTTGTCTTTGCATGTTCCAAAAAAATAAATTTGTCTTTATAAATATTCCAAATTTTATTTTTCTCTTTATAAAAATTTTCATCAAATTTTGGTCCCGTAAATATTTTATAGTGACAAAAATCTCATTTAATCATTTATTTATTTGTTTTCTTATTTATTTATTTATTTATCTGCTAGCAGAAAAATTTCCCTATATATTGTTAGTTTTTATGTGTGCTTTTGCATATAATGTACAGTGTGTATTGTATAGTACAGTTGAATTATTTTATTTATTACACATGGAGCATAAGCTGCACAGATTTGGATATTGAACAAACAGATGAATAGTCAAAGAATGCTTTTAATGTAGAAACATGATGGTTGTTATGTGCACTCACAAATGAAATTATGAGAAGGTCATAATCTATTGTAGTGGGGAGCATGGAAGCTAATTTGAAGGGAAGCTTTTATGTTCAAATTGCATATGGATTCTGAGCCATTGAAGTTGGTGTTTATAGAGTTTATGGACCAATTGGTTCAGTTTGTTATAAGGTGTGTAACTACAAAGCAAGAAATATGTTAAGGTCATATTCATGTGATATGCCACTAAACATGTTAAAAGAGCAGTAAATAGATGCACCACTAGACAATGGAGGTATGATTAATACATCCATTTGGGAAATTAGGTTCCATATACTTAGGTTTTGTTTGCGGGTTTGGAGGGGAGGGGAAAGCTTTGGAGGGAGGGAAATAGAGAGAAAAATAGATAAATCTTTAATATTTTTTCAGAAAGTATTTTTTATAGAGAATGACAAATAAATACTTTTGATTAATATATTATGATTATAAGAATATTATAACATTAATTAAATTTGAAGAATTCATATAAACCCTCCAAACCCCTATCTAATACAATTTTTGAGTTCCACTAAATTGGGGGGTTTTTGTGTTATGAAAAAAAAAATAACCTTCCAAACTCCTCCCCTCCCAAACTCTTCTATTTCTTCCACTTATTTTTTTTTTTTTTTTTAAAACCATTCCCTCCCCTCCCCTCCCCTCCAAACTTGCAAACAAAGCCTTAAAGTCAAATGTAAATGTAAATTAAGATGGTAAAGTATATATGTAAAGTATGGACCCTAGATATATAGATATGGAGTCGAGTATTTTGTTGTTGTTTAAATATTGTTTGTAGGAGGATGATTATAAAGTCGGTTGATGAGTACTACATGAATCATTCAGAGGAATATAAATGACTTAGATGAAATTTGTCTCTCCTACATAATAGAAAAATATTTATTATGAGCCCCTTGATAAATTATAACTGCGAAACGCATGGCCACACAAAAATGAGTCAATATGAGATATAGACATTAATTAGGTGCACTCGAGTATCAAGAAATATAATATTGAATTATACAAAGAGTGACATGTTATATCTTGGGTTCAATTTAAATATAAGGGCAAAAAAATAACTATACCCATATATGACAAAAATGTTATATCCGTTCATATGTCATTCACTTGAATATCAGTGATGTGCTGCTAGATATCAAAGTATAAATAGAACCCTCGAACTAATTTGTATCACTCAGAAATCAATTTAGAAAACCCTAGCCGTGCTAGGATTTTCAGTTCTCTTTCATTCTCTCCCCTTTTGATCGTTCCTTCTAGCACTGTAGGCAAAAGAACTCTATTTGTATGAACTGAATAAAAGTGATGTTAATAATGCAACGATGATTATCATATCATTTTTTTACTACAAAGATTATGCACTGTACGTAATCACTCAAACATTGATCGTGTTCATCAAGTTTAAGATTGTATGATAAGCAATCCAAAAAATGGTGTATCTAATTTGTATTCTGTATAATAAAATCTAAGACATGAATAAGCGCTTGGTACTAGAATTTTTTTATTTATTAATCAAGAGATGTAAGGGACTTTTTTACAAAAGTGGTGTAACTTTTCACTTTAATTTAATTTAAATTATTACTTCTGTCTCATAATATACGTCTCTTTTAAATTTGTGTTTTGTCTAAAATTATTAACCCCTTTAAAATATTAAAACTATTTATAACTCGTTTTTAAATAACTTAATGTTATTTATTATATTTTAATTCATCAAATTACTCTATTTACTATTAGGATATTTTAGTAAATAATTTTATTTAATTATTAAAATAAAAAAATTAACAATTTTCTTAAATTTTTTTAAAAATTCAAAGAAAATACTTATTGTGAGACTCAAGGAGCACCAAACAAACTAGTGTAGATTTCTAAGAAATTACATAAATGATGCAAATCGTGGTTGTCATTCACTATTTTACTTTGAAAATAATGACAAAATCAGTGGCAACTACTGTTAGAAGTCCCACATTGCCTAGAGACATGGTATAGATAGTCTTTATAAATGTGTGCAAACCTTAACTTTTAAGCTAACTTTTGTGGTTGAGTATGCCTCCTAAATTTTAATAGCTACGACTCACTTATTATAGTTAAAATATTGACCATGTTTGTAACAAAATTAGATTAGATGTAACTTGTATTGCAAGAAATGATGGTGGCACAGTGTCAATTGTGACCCCTACACACAATCTTGATGTACTTTCCCTGTTTAAGGCTTTTAAGTACCTTAATTAAATTGGACTCAAACAATTCAATGAATTTTGGAATTTTGTTGTGTCAAAGATGAAATCATGTCAATATATACACAATGATATAGTAAGTTGTAAATGTACAAGAATTGAATTGGTCAAGTTGAAATAACAGAAAAGGATAATTTCTATGCCTTCAAAGGATAAGGTTCCCACTTTCCAAATCCAACCAATGGTATGTATGGCCCATTAACTAGGGAGGGCTTCTTCTTCACAGTTATGAGTTAAAATCTCATAAAGAAAAAAAGGGGTCAATTTTTCACTGGATTTCCGGGATATGCCATTTATCTTTGATTTAAGGGCAGAAGAAGAGGTATTGAGTTGTTGATTATTTACCACTTTATGCTACTTGTGGAATTTTGTGATCCAATACCTTGACATTTATATAAACTTATTCTCAAGGTTTCCATAGGAATATATTCACAATAATGCTCTTTTTTTTATAAAGAAGCCAAATAATATGTTTTAGATCACTTTAAGCAATAAGTATTGGTAGTCGCTTGCTTAAGATCATGAGATTATTTAGATTTAAATTTAGTATTTTTAATTTCAAAATAAAAATTGAAGTTTTTTTTTCTAACACATTTGATTAAGATAAGATGATTATTGACGTATCTAACTAGATGAATGCGTTAAGAGCGTGACTATGGTGGTAAATTCATTTTCCTGTAACCTTAATCAAAAAAATAAAAAGTCTAAATACAATGCGTTAAAATGTTCAAAAACATGAACAAAACACATCACACGATTGTATATTCTAAACAACCCGAAGGATTAGACAATCAAGGATTAAAATCGATCAGAGGAGAAACTTTCAAGTTGTTTTATAAAAATCTCCTCCTCTAAATCACCATTTAGGATAGGTCGTTTCTACATCCATTATATTGGTGTAATTCAAGGCCAAAAGGTGTCACCAATGCCAATATGATGCGAAAGAAAAAAAATTAGATACAGTAGAAAAAGTCTCTCTAATTAATTTTCTACTTTTGAGTAAATCCTTTAGAAATGAGTCTAACCTTAATAAATCTTTCTTGGGTTTTAATTTTTTTTTTTTTTGGTGCACTTCTTGGGTTTTAATTTTAAATACTCATTTACAAATAATAGCCTTCAATTCATTAAGTAACCACAAGATCCCAAACACGGTTATTTTTCATAGAGTTCATCTCATCAATAATATATTTGGATAAAGTCGAACTTTGGATAAAGTCAATTAATTTTTGTTCGACTTAGGATGCAGATTTTTCTGTTTTTTTAGTCATATAGTCTAGTGGCCCATAACTCTACATTTTAAAGATGAATAAATACACGTAGCAGAGTTCAACTCTGATTTCTATACATTATACGTGTAATATTCTTACCAAACCAAATTAAACTCACAAAAACATGATACATATTTTTGTATATACGATGATAATAATACGTAATAATAAAACAATGTACCAAAAGAAAAAATGATTCATAAGTGCAAACAGCAAAAAATTCTTCGTAGAAAAATACTATGATTTGATGGTTCGCTAGAAAGTTCATAATCGACATAATAGATGTGGGGTTCAAAGTGATTTGTGTTATTGGGTAGTTAGTTATATGTGAATTGTGATGGCTAGTTTGTCTATATATCAGGGGAAACCGATCTTGGTCTCCTGTAATTGGCTTTTGGGACCATCTATGAGAGCATTCCTAGCTTCTTCATTGCACAAAACATATGCAGCATTAATTAATTCCTAATTTCTCACCTAAGAGATCAAATTAACCTTCAAATAATGTACACGATTTAAAGATCCAACCCACTATTAGTCAATCTCCCCAAATACTGGCTTGCATATACACATCCATTCTGGAAAATGAGATCCAACCCACTATTATAAGAGATATATGAAGTGTAAGTTAAAGTTTTATATTAAGAATTGAAGTTGAACAATATATCAGGATTGATTAACTCAATATTTTAAAATTTTGGATGAAGATGTAGTATTAAAGTCATAAAATCTTTGATTTTAAATGAAGCCCTACAAATTAATGGTGGAATTAGACTCTTTAAATTAGTCGCTCTTTAGATCAAAGACAGAGTTTTTTATAAAACAAAAAACTAATATACATTAATGGATTTAAGTTTATTTTTTGTTTTTATCCTCTGGTTCCTAAATGAAAAAGCTCTTAGTAATCTACAGTTCGGGGCGAGTTCCGACATCAAGTGGTTTCAGTCCTCTCCTAAACGTAGTTGCGGGGGATCAAACTGTGATTCTCCCTACTAAGTTCATCAATCATCACTGGACCAACTAACATATGCTATTAATAAGTTTTTTTTTTTTATTTTTTCACACATTAATTTGGTGAGTTGAGTTCATTTCTCTTTTTCTTTTTTTCACTCTCTACTTTTTAGGAAAAGGGGCTCTAATAATATATAATTCAGAGTGAATTCTAGCATTAAGTGATTTCAATCTTCTCTTTAACATAATTGTAAGAGATCGAACCGTAATTCATTCGACCAAATTCAGTATCAATCACCATTATCAAATTTAGTAGTTGATTTCCTCTTTTTATTCAAAAGAAAAGAGTGAAACCCGCTGAAATGGATCATTGTGTCTCCCCAATAAATACTCAAAAGATAATAAAGAGCTGGAGTACTATAATTGAAACATAAGAATTATATATAAATATGACGTTATATATGTATGGAAACAGTGAGTTCCAATCATGATTCTGTTTGTATGACATGCATGGCTCTTCTTGTGTCAACCTCACTTTATAATCAAAGTTTGAGTGTAATAATATCCCATTTTTATCATACAAGGAGTTTTCTTGCAGTTTTTGCAATGACCCATCACTTTCATTCTTATATATCAAGGACAGTGCAACTAAGGTAAGAGAATAGAGACAATTTTCTTTTGATTAAGTACTTCACGCTATGATACTGCTGGCGGTGCCACTGGAGGCTAGTGGGACCCACATTATATTCTTCATGTAAAATATTTTAAGTGGTCGGCTTTAGATTAGCCGACCAATTAGTTTGAGATAGAAGATTATCTAGTGATGAAGATGCTGTTTGGAAGTATGGGAGTGTGTTAGGAGAGATGGTGAGTTCATACTCCATAATCATAAAAGAAGACACATTTCATCTCCATCCAAAATTTTAAAGTATTAGGTTAATAAATTATATTTCTTATAAATTCAACATAACATTCTTTCTATTCATAATTGATGTAAAATTTAACTATTCACACTTGAAATTCAATGAATGATGTAGAGCTTTTAAATTCTAATGAAGCCCAAATTTAAAACTCAACTTAGCTCGAAACCAACATTTTCCAACTATAACTCGTGGATCCAAGTATCCAACTTAACACATTATAAACCTAAGTGTTTCATCAATATCAATATATCTCACAAATTGGAGAGAATCATTCCGTTTTAACTAGCCTAAATCAACCTTGATCATCTCATATTCACATGCTTGTGGCATATATTAGTGGGTTATAACAACGTAATTGGTCATTTGCTAATTGTCGGGCATAAGGTAGTTTAACCTTTTATGTTTACTATAAATTGTATGACTAACTACCGTACAAATTAGCTAGTGATATTCTAATTAAACTCTAGCCACCTCTTTTGTTTGTCTATTTCTCTTTGATTATCTCTATTGTTAATGATGCTATAGCAATTAACTTTGTTAATTACTATAAGTAAAGAAAGATGCATCAATATTATCTTCCGCTTTGAGGCTTAGATCACCTTAAAAGACTTTCTTGCTGCACTCTACTATTATGTTGTTGCACTTGAGCTTTTTTTTATTTAACAGTAAATATATTATTAATAAAAACTTGATCTCTGTACAAGACGAGCAGAGACCAATAAAAGAAGAACTACAATATAAAGACGCCATATATAAACGGAATACCCATAAAAACACCAAAACAAAACCACCTAATAAA
This sequence comes from Trifolium dubium, assembly GCA_951804385.1. Classification (NCBI taxonomy): domain Eukaryota; kingdom Viridiplantae; phylum Streptophyta; class Magnoliopsida; order Fabales; family Fabaceae; genus Trifolium; species Trifolium dubium. The sequence goes on along the minus strand of OX638063.1, from coordinate 9,069,509 downwards.
AATGCACTTCTAATTCCATTCTTAAAAAGACACTCTTGAACTTCAATACAACTAAAAAAAATTAATAGTTCGCTCATTCAGTATGTTTCTGGGTTCAATAATAATATACTTTTGTTCCTTTGTTGCCATATACTCCACAAAACAACCATAAGTATTGTTGTTTTGTTGAGTACCAATACTTTGTAGATGAATTTAATAGTATATTTTTTTTTAGAAACTTCTCAAGGAGGTCGACATAATATTAATTATTCTATCAATTGTACTTCGGTAATTTATAGAGTACCAAGTACTGTAGCTTTATATATATGGTGCTTCATAAAGTAACATATTGTTGAACAAGACACTTGGACATTTATTATATGTATATAGTGAAATTAAAATCTGTGATGGAAGATGAATAAGATTATATCAACAGTAATAGGTAACAAGCTAAGCTAAGTACATACTCCAAAAAGTCAATATATTGAATTTGACTTGGACACCCATGTGTTTCTGCAGCTAACCTGAAAACACGGGCTTACCCCAATTAAATGAGTACAATTATTTTAGACACATTATAGTGTGACATTTTTCTACTTTTTTTTTTTTTTGATATTTTCGTACCCCATATATATGTTGCTATAATGCTTCAGAAAAAATGGAATCATTCAGTTGTAACCAAGTCGTTAAATGCTAATGCTTCTGTTAAGATTGATTAATCATTCACATGGTACCAAAGTACGGAATCCAATCATCAGAACAACTATTAGTAGGAATTAGACATTAGTAGTTATCTTTAGACAAAATTTCAAATTATAAATGTACCAATGCCCAACTCTTTTGGAATTAAATGGTTAAGACAAAAAACACTATCTATCAAATCAAATTAACTTTATAATATTAACTATATAAGTAGAATTAACGACATTGTGTGTGCTCTCATTTAGAATTCTTATGTCCCAATTTTCTTGCGTTGTTTTCTACAGGAATTAGGATTCCCCTAATTACTAAAGCATGCACTATCGGTTGAGGCATCCCTTTCATCCATTGCCTTTGCACAAAATATATTTTTCCTTTAAAATTTTCTTTATTGAATAACTTACATGCCACTATAGTCTTAATTAAATTGCATTTGCATGGTACCACTTTTTTTATATATATAGATATGTTCATTTTTATAAAAGATAATTTATTTTTTAGATTTATTATATAATTTATGTATTTGATCTTTATTACACATTAAAAACGATACATTAGTTTTTCAATGAATTTAAAAAATAAATTATCTCTTATAAAAATAAATAGTAGTATTATATACAACCGAGGCAACATATACCACTGTAAAGATTTTAAAATCAGCTATATTGCAGCTGCAATTGTGATACTATAGTTAAAAATCATAGATAGCATAGCACAATATATAAAATCTAATCTTTATAAAATCCTTTTTTTTACTAATCAATTTGTTTCAATATATTCTCTTTACTAGCTAATAGAGCACTTTACATTATATTATCATAGCATCAATTGTCTATGTATCAAAAACAATTTTATAATTGTAGGTAGCATGCACAATATATGAAATCTAATCTTTATAAAATCCGTTGTTTTTTTGGTTTTCAACATCAGATTCTTAGTAGTCTAGAGTTTGGCGCGAGGTAAATAAAGTCTGACCAAGAAATTGTTCCACTCAAGAATCGAACTCAGGTTCTCCTGAAATCATCCTTATGAATTTGTTCCAATATACTCCCTTACTAGCAAATAGATGCTCAAATACCATGTTAAAAAATGGGTTGGGCTTAACTTAACCATACAGAACCGGCCGGCTTATAAAGTGATGAGTGTCTCTTCTTTATAAATTCTTATCAAGAATTTTATCTATCTTATGTGGGACTAAATCCAACCGAGTGTTAACTGCTAACACTTACACTTGTATCTATTTGTAATTGTAATCAGTGTCGTGTCGATCTCGTGTATTTGTTGATGCTCATAATTTGTCTATAGTTTATGATGGTTGCTTCACACTATCAAGCTTTGGCTTTCATTTTCAATCTCAAAGTTTTGTCCTCCACGCCTCACAACACAGTGTCCTTGCCGACTATCACTATCAAGATCTTATGGTTGAAAATGTTACACGTGTTGAAATCATATCAATTAATTATATTACAAGAAACTTCTTCAATTCAAAGGGATTCGTGTGATGGAATTCACAAAGCAAGGGGAGGGGCTCTCCCACTAATGCATGCATGATATTGAATTAACAATGTGCATGTCATTTTCTATACCGTACTGTACTACATTTCTTTTTCATCAAATATTATTGAGTATATAATTAAGAATATATATGTTCAATTAACATGTTATAAGGATATATAGTAGGCTTTTTCCTAAGTTCTTTTTCATTTTTCTTAGGCATCTAGCATTTGATTCCCTTTGTTATCAAAATCAAATTATCTATAGAAAATGAATAAGGGGTGCTGAACCCAAATACAATATATAAGCTACTAACATAATGAAGAGGTGTTGTTTAATATTGATTGGGTCTAAAGGTGGTTTCTATCATTTTTAATAAGAAAATATAGAAAAATATTTTTGTTCTTCAATTCGTTAGTTCCGGCAAATTACTTCACACATTCCACATTAATTGTATGACATAGAAGTACTCTACCTCTTCATATTTTTAATTAGGTCAAGTTGATGTATTTTTTTTAGTCTAGTAGTTGATGAGTGTCTCTCTAATAATGAAATTAGTAATGAACCTCTATTATAGTGTCTATTTTGGTATTTATAATTGTTGTTCCGCCTATATATAGCACCTTTGTTTTGTAGTTCTTCTTCTACCGACCTATGTTCGTCTTGTGCGGAGATTTAGTTTTATTAATAATATATTTGCTGTTCAAAAAAAAAACTTGAATTCTATTGAAAATTGATGTAAAAATAATTTAGCTTGATTGAATGTGTCCATTAAACTCATATTTTTTTAGGGTGAGACCTATTCTATCCGTTCATAATTTAGGGGTATTTGATTACCCATCAACCACTGCATAATATTTTAACAGATATATATAAATTTTAGGAAAATGCTAAATAGTGCCCCCGGGCACTAGTTAAGCTTATTAAAAAGGAAACTCTGTCTTGGAACTTGTGCATTCAATATCTCTGTCTTGTAACTTGTGCCTTAATTTTATCTTTTATTTCCTTTTTTAGTATCTTAACAAGTGCCCCAGAAGCACTGTTTAGCATGATCCTAAATTTTATACTTTAAAATTTGGGAGGACTTATGCCGCCAAAGGTCTCTTAAAAGTCTTAATCAGCAGCCGCAGTCAGTACGTACTCTCCCGACTCTTTAACAAGTGACTTAGATCAAATATAAATAGATCAAGGATAATAATACAATTATGAGCATGATTATTATGCCATTATAAAAATAAGCAGTATATATCTTGCGTGCCTGATGATATGCCTTAGGTATCATGAACATGAAGTTTTATGGGTCAATTGTAAAATGCACAGAACAATTCAAAATAATTTATGTCAAAAAAAAAAACATGATGAGATATAGTAAAAAAATATGGTGGCTAACAAAAGACAAAAATATCCGTGCTAATTTATGAGCAATATTATTAATTTGTCGCCTGATAAAATTTATCGTAAAATTTTACTAAGATACATAATAGTTCCAAAGACTGATCGAGAATTTGATTTTCCGATTATTCGATCAACTACTAGTTTATAATCTAGCTAATTCTTTGAAAAATTTAGAAATACCAATGCTCTTTAACCATAAAATTGCATGTTTCAAACTTTAATAGGCTTCCACTTCATGTCTTGATGTAAAGGACTATGATGTCTCAACAAGGTTTGAGTTTTGATGAATTGCCCTCTTGCATTACTCAAGCACATCCCGCACCAAAACAATATCTTGCTCTTTTAAGATTGCGGCGCCATTAGTGTCAAGAAAAAAAAAAGATTGTGGCACCATCGACGTTGCACCTCACAAAATCTTGAGCCAATGCCCCGGTCCTATTGTTGTGTTGCCTCAGCTATCATACTTTCCCACTTCAGCCACGAGGTGCGTACCGTCTCCATTCAACTCGGCCGTCTTTGCCTCAACCTTGATTTTTAGAGTATCTAGACCTCTTAACAATTAAGTATGGATTTCATTTTCCTATAGTAACGACATACCAAACTAATAAATTAGAGCCGTCTAATTTTAATTTAACGGCCGAAATTTAAAATTAGCAGTTGAGATTAAAAACTACGTGGTGTTATGATATTAGTACAAACAAATCTAGATACTAGCATATATGTTTCCTCTCATAGTAGACAACCTGCAAGTCTAATCTCTGACTATACACATACATTGCCCTTTTCCTTTCTCTTTCACTTTTTCTCTTATGGCCCTGCAGAGGGTAATTTCTTGACTTTATTTCCTTTATTCTTTTACCTACAAACTTACTTAAAACAACTTATGGCTCTCCATTCTCCCACATAATTATATCCCCCCTCTCTCTCTCACTCACACACTCACACATCAACATGCACACACAGACACACTATAAATATAAATATATATATTTATATATTATCTATAAAAAAAAACTTATATATAAATGATCATAACCAAATAGCCTTTACAACATCAAACATTGATCACTATGACAGATCCTCAATCTAACTTTTTTGATGAATGGTTCAACTTCATGCTCCTTCACCCTCATCATAATAATCACTATATTTCTTCAACTTCTACTTCAAATCAAACCAAAAACATGTTTGAAATTCAATCTCATCAACCATCATCATCCTCCTCAACCATAAATCCTCCTTCTCCTCCTCTTAGAGAAGCTCTTCCTCTCATTAACAAATTAAGTCTCATAAATCATCAACAACAAAAACAAAATGAACCCTCAAACACAACATTAGAACAAGAAGAATACAAGAGATCAATGGAAAGGCATGGTTATGATGATGGTAGTGAAAGTGTTACTGTTTCTTTACAAATAGGGCTTCCTAGAATGAATAGTAGCTCTTCTTCTGATCTTGGATCAAGGATGGTCTCAAATTGTATAGAAATGGCTGAAAAAGAAGAAACTAATACAATTTCTGAAAACCCTATGGATAAATTGAACAAGGGTCAGTATTGGATTCCAACACCATCTCAAATTATCATTGGTCCTACACAATTCTCATGTCCTGTGTGCTCTAAAACTTTCAATAGATACAACAATCTTCAGGTAATATTACTACTATAATTTAGTGTATGTTTAGTTCTGCGATCAATTTTTATTTTTTTATCAAGTGTGTTCAATTATTGTTTCTATAAAATTTTACTGTGAAAAGTACGATCTATGAATAGTTGTTTCAAGCTAGGCACGTGAGTTGAAAGGAGTTCCACCGTCAAATCAAAGATCAACTATTTTACGAATTGATAGCCAATTAGGCAAAATCACTGTGATTTTGTTGAAGCTCAAAATTGTAGTAGTTTTTGTCAAAATTTTGAAAATTTATAATCCACCTAAATCATCGGAAATTCAAACATGCAATTTTCTTTGGTAACATAAGAGAAGAAATTAAAGGAACAAAAAAACAAAACAAAAACAAAAGAATTAAGATCTAGGAAAATCAATCCTAACAGACAAGCAGACAGTTCAGCTGAAAGATAATTCACTGTTTTCATTTTATCTGTTTGAGAAGATCCCAACTTTACCAAAAAATATTCAAACATGCAATTAGATCATGAAAACTAAGCTTTTAATTCGTTTACTTTGCTTCTATTTTGTCTTCTAAATTTATTTTTTGTTGCATTAAAAAGATGTGAAATTTACTTGCTCCTTATTTATGTGTGTGTAACATCAATCATTATGGTTTTTCTGTCTATATCCCTTTTGCATGGTGTTTATTGTATTTTATTTTCTTCTTAATTTCATAAATATCTGAACTTGAGTACTATTTGATCTCAGACTCAACAGTGCACTTTAAATAAGTCCTGTTTTCTATAAAAAAAACTTGAAACTACTTTCAACAAGCCTCTTATTATTCTGATTTTATGTCGCCTAGAACACTGTGATACACCTGCAGTACTGCAAATCAATGAAAAGAAATTATTGATACTATTACTAACAATGTTTCTTTCAGAATTCAGATGTTTCTCATCAGAAAAAACTGAACTGAACTTCCAACTTTTCCAAAGCATTTTACTATAAAATATTATGTGTGTGATAAAAAAATCATACTATTTGCATATGATTGAAGTATAGTTAAGAAATTAAACTTGGTTTAATACTTAAACAAATTAATTAACCCTTAGTACACAAAACTTTCCAAATTACTATCTATGGTTCATTTTATAAAAGACAATTGAATTTTTAAATTTATTGAATAACCGATGTATTTGATCTATATAAATCAAATGCAGCAGTTTATTTAACAAACCTAAAAAATAAATTATCTCGTATAGAAAGGAACAAAGATAGTATTATAGTACTTGTGTACCCCCATACATTATACATTAGTTAAGGAATCCCAGTATAGTAAAGCTACATTGAAACTTTTATAATCAATATTTGTATAATATAATAAGTGTTGTTTTCAATGTGAAATTTTTTTTCTTTATATTCTTAACTAATGTTTGAGGTGCACTAGTTAGCATAATCTTTAAATAAATATGAAGGAGAAGCTAAAAATTAGTACTTGGTTTGCTTTTGTAATTGCCTTCAATTTTATGTTGATCATTAGATAGTTTCTTTAATAATTACTTTGTCTTGTCAGGGAAGTTTGAAACCAGCATTCCCTGAATTTTATTGTGCATAATCTTATGTGTACATTTTTAACAAAACTCAAATTCAAACATACATTTATCTTAATTTTCCTTTGCAAAATTTTTGTTTTTGTATAGTTTCCAAATTTGTATCATTAATGGTGCTTTAATTAATAATATAATTTAAACAAAAAAAATACAATTATGGTTCAATCACTACTAGAAATAATAAAATTGGTCATCACATAAATTAGGGACCAAAAAATTAAAAATTGGTCAACACACATATAAATTTAGCTCAACTGGTAGCTATCAATGATATTATTGGTGAAGATAGGGTTTGAATCATAGATTCTAAGTATTTTCTAAATTTATAGTGATGTGTGAGTCTACCCACTAGACTGCTTGATAAAATAAAGTCGAGGTTTAATTCTGCTACTAGAAAATTAAAGGGGGGTTTTTATATTTTCATCAATGAGTTTTTGTAATTTATATATGAATTTTCAGATGCATAAGTGGGGACATGGATCTCAATACAGAAAAGGACCAGATTCTCTAAAAGGAACACAACCAACAGCAATGTTAAGGCTTCCATGTTTTGTTGTG